>JAWLRI010000170.1:352682-395497 GCA_034781795.1 Crypturellus tataupa | reverse complement strand
AAGGAAAGTAAAGGAAAGGAAAGGAAAGGAAAGGAAAGGAAAGGAAAGGAAAGGAAAGGAAAGGAAAGGAAAGGAAACAAACAAGGTTTTTCCCCTTGCAGCAGGGAGCGGGAAGGCGACACAGTGGCAGCCTGGTTGCCCCTGCACTGTGGCGATGGCTCTTGGGACAGACCTGATGGGACCCACATTGCTGGTCCATGGCACCCTCAGCCACAGGCTTTGATGGGAATAACCAAAAAGAGCTTCAACAGCCTGGACGCTCCCAGTGTTGTGTTTCAGGGTTGCTCGTGATCATGCTTGACTTGACCACGAGAAGAGCAAACAGTGTTGTCCGAGCACAGGCATCAACATGATGTTCCTAAAAAGTGCCAGATGTGTTTGCATCCTTATTGTCTCCAGATGGCAACAGGTGCACAGAGTGACTTGGGATGGAGGGGGTTCTCATGCCCCAGCTCTGTGGACCGAGGTTGTTTATGCTGGTGCTGAGCTCCTGCTGCAGAGCCTGGGCAGCCAAAAGGGGAGGAAAAGAAAAGAGTTTGGCTTGGAAAAAAGAATGCACACGGAAACAAGATAAAATGCTGGAAATAAACACAGATGACCCTGAGCTAGTTTCTCACTCCAAAAGCATGCATGCAATTTCCTAGGTTGTTTTGTTTTGCTTTGCTTGGCTTTTGAAAGGAAAGAGGTAAAAACAAATCCTCCCATGTCGAACATTTCCCTTCCTGGCCTGATTCTGTCTGTCTGAGCCGCAGATGCTGCTGCTGAGACCAGATCCACATCTCCTTCACCTGGTGCCATGGGGCAGCCTGCACATTCATGTGGATGCAGAGGCTCCCGCGTCTCTCCTGGCTGCGTGGTGATGGGCTCTTCTCACCCTCAGAGCTGCCCCGGACAGCGTGTGCCCCCCTCCATCCCCGGGGAAAGGCCCTGGGGGCATTTCACTCTTTCCTCTTTGGAAGTGTTTCACCGGCCACCCCCTGTCTTGCAATAGGCCACCTTGGAGAGCCACCTCCTGAGGCTCAAAGGTGTTTCCAGCCCAAGCCTCAGGGAAAGGCCATGGGAAGCAGCAGTTTAGTCACCTGCAGTGATTTAGACAGTTATTGCCTGTGATTTCCCGCTTTTGGTGAATTTTGCATGGCCCTGGGCAGCGACAGGGTTGGGTGGCTTGGGGATGCCCCAGCATCTCTTGCCATTACACCCGGGCACCGCGAGGTACCCATGGGGTGCATGGGTGACAAATAGCCATGCGGACCCTTTCCAGAGCCCACAAGTGTTTTGGGACCCTTGGGAACTGCAGGTAGCTGTTTGCCACTAATCTCCGAAACCCTCCCCACGCACAACATGAATTTTCAAGAAATAACCCCCTTTCAGATGTTAACAAAATGAGCTGTCTACAACAGCATTTAGTTTTTAAGGTGAGCCTTGAACTTGGAACCGTTATCTAATGTTATAATTCTCTGTTCTGTAACAGCTCCCCCTCTGCATCGATATTCTCTTAAGATGGGAAATTTTAAATTGATGTCTATCTCTAATAGACTTTCCCCCAGCTCCTCTCTTATGAGCTGCCTGAGCTGCTGGTTGCAGATTAAAATCTACTCGAGCCTGCCCAGCAGTAGTTCATCAATGACAGTTGTTTCATTAGTTGATGAAAACCCCCTTAAAAATAAATTCTAATTAAACTAGAAACTGAAATCGTGTATTTTTGGAGCTCAGAGCACTCCTATCTTGGTGGCACTCTCTTCCCCGTGCTTTCCTTCCAGATCTGTTATTACTCAGCTCTGCGCCTTGTCACTGGAGATGTGGCATCAGACAGCGCTAAATAAATAGCACTTTCATTAAAGTCTTTGGCAATCTAGCAACAGATTGAATTATTCGTTCCTTGAGGTTCCCTGTGCACATGAGCAAGAGAGGGGGAAAAAAGAGAGAGGAAAAGGCAGGACCTTCTTTAGCACCAGAGGATGGGCACACTCCTGTCTTGGGCAAAACATGGGGAACTTTGGTGCAGCCCATGTCCTGCTTCTCTGCTACATTCTTGCTCTGGGGAAATCCCAGGGGATGGATGCCCAGAGCCAGGCAAAGGATTTTAGAAAAAAAAAATCTTTTTTTTTTATAGAAAAAAAAAAAAAAGAAAAGAAAAATAATGACACCTTCAAAAGGAAGAGTCTTTCCAAAACCAGGTTGCTGTGGTTTTCCAAGGAAATGTCCCCATTTTTGGCTCTGTTTTATCCAACTCAGTTCTCCTGCCCCGGCTACTGCAGAAGCCTCTGGAACGTGAGTCTGCTTGAAGCACGGGCTCATGTTGTAGCTACTCCTTATTTACCGGACTGGAAAGTTACATTAAGAAGTTATCACTTAGCTCGCAGGAGAACAGATTAAGAGTGAAGGACTATTCGCTGCTTTGCATAGAGTTGCACTTCCCAGGTTGCTGAAAAGACAATTGATGTAGCAGTTTGGGAAGAAATATGATTTTCATTACGATATTCAGGCACCGGGGATTGTATTCTAATGGTCCCTTGTCACCACTGAGGAGCAAAATGGCCTGTGACCACTGTAATGGAAAAAAAGGTTTCTCTGATATTTTGCATAGCATGGAGGGAGTTTTGTTATTTTCTTGTAATATTTCGATGGCACTATTAAAGGGACCCATACCTTTTATTTTTTCTTTTGCTAAAAAAAACATTAGTCCCAACATGAGAAACTCAGCGGGTCTCATTCCCCGTGCCAGCCAGAAGCAATATGCGAATATCAACTATTCCCCACAAATTAATCAGGAACAACTCTTAGAGGAAAAAGAAAATCTCACCTGCTTTTGTGAATTGCAGAAATTCTTAATAATTGATAAATTAAAGCATTTCACTATTAGCTTCCAAATAATGACTCACAAGATGTGAGAAGAGTAGCAGGTAAGTGATTTGCTGTGATTTCCTTCTCCTGTTTAATTACTTGACTGCTGTAAAAACTAAACCAAGTTTCAAAGATAACTCACATTCCCTCATCGCCAGACAACCCATCTTGTGAACTTCCAGACAGCTGGGCCGAGCAGCTTTCCTTTAAAGTCACCTAAGTTAAAGACAAACAATTTAGGTCCATTGATCTGTAGCTGCGGAGCCTCCTGTTTAAACTTGGGGAGATGGGAAAAGCATAAAGCTGGTGCATAGGATTTTCTGTGCATTGCTTAGATTAAAGGACATCAGGATGAGTGGTTTTTGTGATGATCAAAAGATTTTACACACACTGCATCTGTCACAGGTACGAGCTCAATCCCTTATAGATAAAAACAGAGTGGATCTGGCATAGCATGAGAGACTTACAGGAAAGGATGTGCAGGGAGTATATTTAAAGCAGGCTGCATGAATATAGGATTAAATGCTAGTATTATATGATAAAATGCTAATTTCCCTTAATTAGGCCATTCCTAGCATAAAGTTCCTGTTCATCAGAGAATTCTCTAGCAGATAAAGAGGGTGATAAGGAATCATCTTCACAGAAACATGAGAAAGTTTCCAAATACTTTTTTGGAAAAAAAAAAAAAAAAGAAAAGAAAAAAGTGAATGACTATAATTCGATGCCATTCTCATGGAGGCTTTTTAGCCTGACCAGAGAGGTGCAAATGGGGAGCTTGTGCTGACTTTCTCATCTCAATTTGCTATTTCACTACTTCTCCAGAGACTTTGACTTGCCCATGGGAATGTGGAGACCTCCAATTTCACCAGTCCTAAAATCCAGAAGAGGTGGGAGAAGCCCTGTGCTGGGACATGACCAGCATGGACACCCTCCCCAGGGCTGATGTTGAAGTGCATTTTCACCTTCATCATGGGTATTTCATGAGACTTGAACTCAGCTCTTGTCATGTTCCTAGAGGGTCCTTCTTTAAAAAATAATATCTAACAACTAAACAAGCTCATGCCGCAGAGCCCATCCTGCAGCCTGGCAGCTCTCTGGTACCCCAGCTCAGGGAAATCTGGTGCCACAGCTGCAATAAACCCCAACCTGTGATGTGAGCTGTGCAACGGGGTGAAAAACCCAGTTCAAAGCAGCGAGGAGGCCCTGAGCAAAGTGGGGTGCTGCTGAGAGGGACACTGGGAGCTCAGCAAGGCAAATAGGTCCCTTTTGCCAGGCTGTTTTAGCTGGCACTTGCCAGGAGTTGGCTAGAATTGGCACAGCTGGAGCCGACAAATTTCATATCCTGGGAAAAAGCCCTGGAAACTGCAATAGGAATAGTGAACCTCTCCAAAAAAACAAAGGAGTCCTTTGTTAAATTATCTTCTAATGCTAAATTTACTTTTCTGCGTGCTCACGGGAAGTTAAAAATAAATAAATATAACAATTAGCCAATTCAACAATGTCCAGAGAAAGACAAAATCCGGCAGGATGCCAAGGAGCAGGCAGTTGGGTGACGTTAATTTTGTGATACCAATGATGTTATGATACTCCATCTCATTGATATCACACCAGTGTCCCTGACCTGGCACACTTCTCTTCCCAGTGGATGCCAGGAGTCTTTAAAGGAGAAGAGAAATGAGAGCTGGAAATGAGTCGAGGTGCAGGTGCAGTGCCCTGTTCTCAAGCCAGTTTTCCTTATCTTCTCAAGGACAGTTAAGGCAGCTCCAAACTTTTTGTTTCTCTAAAAATTAACTCCTTAACTTCCCAATCTTTACTTTCATGCTCACCTCAGAGAGGCACAATGACCACAGAGAGTATATTTGCAAAGTAATCTGAAGGAGTGAATGGCCTGAAGCCTTTTGGAAAATGCAAGAGGAGCCTATGGAGGAAAGCCTGGATATTAAATATTTTGAATCTTGCTGGACCAGGGAGGATGAAGTTATTGGAATAAAGAAAGATCTAGCCCTGGATATGACTTGTCCTTCCATCCTATTTGTTACTACGTGTCTAAATCCCCTCTGCTAATTGCTTATCCTTTGGACTCTCCATTCAGGAGAGGAACCCACTAAAAAAGGATACTTCATCCACGAGTCCAGTTCATCCATTTCTGATGAACTCCAAAAGGGGTGAAAGATGCTACTGTTGTCCCTTTGGCAGGACATCATGATCATTTCTCGTTGCACTGAGCCACACTGGCGTAGAAAGCACGATGCTGTGCAAACGTCAAGAGGGTCATCAAAACACCAACATGTTCCTCACCCTACACGGTGACAGCTCTGGGTATATGGGGAATGGCCCAAGAGCCACCCTTGTGCATAGGAGCACACATTGACCCTTCCTTGCAGCAGCCATGGACATTACTTCTGTTCCCAGTACACGATCCCTGTTTCAGTAGTGGTGGATCCATAACCCATTGCGATGAACAGGCTGCTTTGTCCTGATTTCAGAAGCGCTTTACTGAAGAACTGAATTTCAGGCAGAAATTCTGGCTCTGATCATTTCTTGGTGTTTTATGCAGCACTTGACAATCTGATCAACTTACCCAGGAGATGTGTGTCTTTAAACCTCTGCAACGGACAGCTAATTTCTTCCTGGGTTTGCCCTCAAGCCAGCAGGTTCACAGCATCTTTCACTCCTCCTTCCCACCACCTGGCATCCAGAGAAGCCACCACATCTTGCCCGCTCTTTACAAGTACCTGACCAGGGCATTTCCACAGCTTGAGCTGCATGGGAGAGGAGCGTCACGAATAGCCACGCTATTGGAAAATAAAGTGATCCCAACGCTGAGCTTAGAAAGGGTTATTCTTCATAGAGGAGAAAGAATATTTAAGATGGTAAAATTTCCTTTGGCAGGGTTGTCTTTTAATTACCCTGTGGAATGATAAAATCCCAGCACTGAAAATGTGTCTTTACAAATCTCTAGCTGGAGTAATTAGTCCCGTGCCTGGCTCTCCTGAGAGATTATTGCTGCCTTCTTTTCAGATTACTTACCCAAATAGAAGTGGAATCATTGCTGTGTTTGACAGTGAGATATAATGTATTAGATAAAGCTGTTAAAATACTGTTTCACACTACGGTTTTCTGCACAGTAAGGAAGCATCTGCTCCTTGAATACCAGCAGTAGAGCTGAGCAAAAAAAATAAAAACTGCGGGATGAGATAATGCATCTCAGTTCTTTTTTTTTTTTTTTTTTTCTTTTTATCCTGTTCCTGGTCATTCCTGGAAAGATCCAAGCAGTCAAGAATTCAGTCATTATTCAAATGACTCGAATCACATTGTTTGCAGCTTGTGTCCTTTTTAGGGTTTGTGCTTGGTGATAGAGTTGTGGGTCTGATGAGTTCTCTATTATGATCTGAGCAGCTCAGCTGGAAATACTTATGCGACAAAGGCAAAGTTACTCAACAGTGTCATTGAATTCTGAACATCCAGGCCTTGTAGCATTGTGCAGAGCTAACAGATAGATACCTCTGTAAAAGTGTTGTTCTCCATGCACCTATTCTACTCAGAGGGGAGGTAAAATCAAATCTATGTAGTTCCTCCTTTTCCATATTTACAGGTTTGAGCTCAGAAGGAAGTTTCTCATTAGATACAGTGTAGATCTATGATGATCTTTCCCTTAGAGATGTTACAATTGCTACTTAGGACGCTTTGGGGGGGGGGGGGGAAAGAAAAAAGAAAAAAGGGAATCTTGTTTTGGGAATTAAGGCGCCTGCTGCATTGTGTCAGGCGATTAAGTCTTTGGTGCTCAAAAACACATTACCAACAGTTCTCACCCAGTGCTGAGCTGTTGTACAAATTCCACCCTAGTTATTTCGTGCTTTCCCTACCCACAGGACAAATTCATGCCCATGAATTTTAGAGTCCCGGTGCAGCTGATCTGGTGGCTGCTGAGGAAGGATGTACGGATACGCTGTCACAACAGCAGTGCCATCAGGGAAACAGTGTTTTCAGCCTTGCTTCCTTAATAGTTTGTTCAAAGAAGTTTTCCTTGACATCTCAAATGATTTTGTGCAATTTTTACTGCTCTCAAGGCAGATTGGCGTCTGGCTGATTTCTAAGGTACAGCAGCATCACGGAAGAGCCATCCCCAGGGTCTTTAGAGAGGTGAAGAGAGCTTAGGCAGCTGACGGCGGTGAAGAACCTTCTATCTTGCCCCTGGGGAAATTAAAAACATCCTAGCACTTTCCAAGAACCAACATTTTGAAACACTAGTCACAGCCCAAGGATAGTGTTCCCACTTTGCAGCATGAGTCACAAGCTGGAATCCCCACTTGCTGGCACTACAATACATCCTTGGTATTTCCCGACTTCGGGAGTTTCAGGCTCTGACCCAGCCTTGTTCCCATCCTTCTCCACTCCTGGCTGCTCCTGCCTTGTCCCATCTCATGTGTGTCACAAGACTTGTCCCATGTCCTTGTCCCTAGTCATCTGAGCTCCTCTGTTTCTAAGTCTCTGTTTGGCCGTGATCAGATCTTCTAATATTGGGACAGTTTTCCTAAAGGGTTGGGAGTCTGAACTGTAATGGGATAGATTCTGGCTGTCTCATGAAGAAAGTTGAATGAGAGTAATAGAATAAACTGAGTCAGGAGGGACCTTTGACCGTCTCTGGTCCAACCTCTTGATCCAAATAAGTCCAACTGTCGCATATTTCTCAAGGCCTTGTCTAGTGGAGTTCTGAATATCTCCAAAAACAGAGATCCACAAATTCTCTGAGCCCCATTTCCAGTATTTCAGCACGCACATTGAGGATGCTGAGAGCTTGCCTTATTCCAACTTGCACATGTTGCCTCTCATGCCTCTACTTCGCACCTCTGCAAAGAGCTAGCCAGGCTCTTCTCTACATCTCATCAGGCAGCTGCAGTGAGCAAACAGTTTTTCCCTCTTCTTCTCTGGGTTGAATAGATCAAATGCAGGGTCTCTTTCTCCACACTGTGCTCTGTCCTGCCCATGCTGGTGGTCTCCACCTGACTTGCAGGTCTTTCTTGTCCAAGGCAGCCCAAAAGCAGGCACAAAGTGAAATGTTAAATGCAATTTTTCCCACACCGGGAGTCGAACCCGGGCTGCCTGGGTGAAAACCAGGAATCCTAACCGCTAGACCATGTGGGACCACACATCTCCTTGTGCCAGACCCTGTCCTTGGATTCCAATAGACACTGAGCTCCTACTCCCAAGGGAGGCCCTAGAGCACCATCCCATTCTTTTCTTCCCTTGTATATCCCAAAGCTCACAGGAGAAAAACACAGCAAAAATAAAACACAACCACCTGAGCTCTGTGATACTGCCGAGATGCTGCTTTGACTCTCTCTGCAGGTCTGTTTAAGCCAGTGAAAATAATCTGGTCCCACGGCAGGATACAAGAACCAGAATTAGCCCCTCACGCAGGTCTTTGCACAGCAAATCAGATGCTACTGGAGTCTGGTCCCCTGGCTCTGCCCGCACACAGGTCCCTGAGCCCAGTTCCACATGGAGCTCCGTCACCACCATGCTGGAGGCAAGGTCAACCCAGTGCAACAAGCTTTATTAACTGATAATTGGTGGCAGAGCTTTGCAGGAGCTAATTCCATGTGGTATGAAGGCACGCACTCAAGCCGCTTCCTTTTTATTTGATTTGATTACATTTTTGGTTTTTGCATGATTCCCTACAGTAAGTAGCTCATAATTAACAGAGGATGAATAATATTTCTGCCACTCGGCGTATTAAGTTTTCTCACAACAAATGAAAACATAATTGCCGTTACACAGCACCCTTATCTGAGGAAACACGCTGCAGTTGGGATGATGGAGATTTACTGATAGGCACACACTCTTCAGCTACTTAGAGATCAAAACAAAACATTTGTGGCTGATAGGATGGAGCTGCTCAGCTTATGAACCAGCTTCATGCAGCACTTCCCTGCAATTGTCTCCACCACTGGCTCATGGCTTGGTAGACAGAGGTATCTCAACTGGTTTTGCAGCTGGGGGGCTCCTGTGGGGCAAAAGGATGGGATGCGGATGCTTAATAGTCAATACACAGGATATGGTCTGCCTTGAAAGTTGCTTGGAAAGACTGTCTTTTTTTTTTCTTTCACCCTCTTCAACAGGTTTAGGGGAAATACTGACTCTTCACCCATACAAGCTCTACTGTGTCCAAACCTTGTGTCCCTCAAGCACATTTGTAAAGTGATAGTTGCTCCCAAGAAAGAACAGCCTGGAACTCTTCCCAGTGCCCTGCTTTTCTGGTTTACTTATGTAACAGGTCTGGTCCTAGCCATGATGCCTGTGTCGTGTTGTAGGCAAAATGCTCAGGGAAGACATAATCGCCAGCCACTTCATGCATTGCTTCCCAACATCTTATTAGAACTTTTTGAAGTGAATTCTCATCATTAAGAGAAGTTTCCAAGAGCATACTATGTTCTGGCTGTACTTTCTAAGCAATTAGGGGCACAGAATACAGCCACAACAGAAAATGCTGAACTGTACTGATAAGTTTCAGGAAAAAAGCTTCGTGCCTCATGTTCTGGGTATAATTAACACTCATTAGAGCTACTTACCATACTGACGATCTCAGGGATTCTACCAGGATGTCTGATGGGCCCCACACAGCTCCACAGAGAGACACCCCCTGCTCCCAAGGCCTTAAAAACTGAAAAAAAAAAAATCTACTGAGGACACAAAATGAGGCTGGTTTCAAGATGACCAATGCAATGTACATTAGGGTTTCCTGCATTAGCAAAGGACGTCAGAGGGGTTCCTTGGCTCCAGCTCTCCAGGTAGTTATGTATGCATACGGGGATTTCTTGCTCCTGTGTTTCCCTGAGCATACAGGAAAATAATCATTCATTTCCTATTTGGAAGCTTGGTTGGAAGCCTGTTACTATCTCTCAAGCAAACCAAGCTGCACGCTTATCTACCCACACTTTTTATGCTGGATTAGAAATAAACAGAAAGTTACCAAAATAAACCTCATTACTCAGTGCGTTACACCGGTATGATGGTCTGTACCCCAGGGGATACTCTTATATAACCGCACCAACTCACACCAAACATGCAATACTGCAAGGGTGCCTGCCAGGCCCCTACCAAAAGCTATTTCATTTTCATTTCTCAACCACAAGTGATGAGCTGGAATCCAAACAAAATAAAAACGAAAACCATTCCTCCCAGAGGGATTTACAGCCTTTAAAAGTTTTAAAGCAGAGCTTCCAATGTGTTCCCAGGGCTGGGAGCTGAGTAATTTTCTACTTGTGCAGCCTCGCAGGATTCACACACAGTTTTCAGTGCATTCACCGGACATGGTTCCAGTAATAGAGGGAGCGAGGGGATGGCAGATCTTTGACAACGGCCTTTCAAACACACAATGAGGCGATACACCCTGTCCCCAGCAGTCTGAATGCGGGTGTCTTCGAAAGGTGGTCACTGCATATGCTGGTGATGTAGAAGTCTCGGGATATGCCACAGTAAAGCACTTGTTTTAATGTAAAAAAGAGTGCTCTACGTTTTATGAATACTGTAACTAACTACTGTACCTAAAAAAGCAGAGGCGAACTAGAAGCTATCCAAGATCTTTTGAAAATAAAGAATTCTCTTGATAAATAAATTTCTTAATGAAATACAAGCAATTAAACTAAAAGCCCTATCGAATGCTGCTTGTCAATCCACACATTGACATTTAATTGAATTTTTTTTCCATTCCCTGGTCCCTTTTCCCTGATAAACAAATTCATTCACAACGGATCAGGTTTCACTAACCCAGAAACCAGATGATAGTCAATCAACTAATTGACACAACAAAGACTTTTATATAAAAAAAGAATTGTCTAATTAAAGCTCAAATGAAATTTAATGATATACAGACATCTTATAATAATGAACAGTCTCCTTATATTAATTACCCTGGGTTTAACCCTTTCCTTTTACGCAGTCATCCAGCTCATGAGGATGTTGGGAGCAGAGGCATCGCCCTGAGAAGATGCTGGATCCATCTGGGTGTTCGCACCGTCTCAGTGGAAGCCAGATCAGCAGTGTGGGGTGCCTGAAGGGCTCCGTGCCTAATCAGATCCATAACAGCCACTCTCACCTCCTCCCCAGCTGCTGATGTGTTTCTGCTTGCCCCTGCACAAGACGTAGGATTAGGCTCCGCACAGGGAAGTCTGAGAGGGATGGATGGGTGGATGGATGGAGGGATGGAGGGATGGAGGGATGCTGCTGTGTGCATGGTGGAGTGGTAACAACCCACATGGAGAAACATTTGCTCAAGAAGAGATATCAGGCTCATCTCTGCCTGAGTCAGCGAGAACAATGCTACAAGACCCTGTAGATTTACCAAAACATTTAAATCTCCTAGGACTTTAGCTCAGGTTTAAGAGCTTTCCTGAATAAGGGTGAGCTTAAGGATGTGGTTAAAGTTCAGCAAGTAACTGATTGGCAGGCTTTGGTCCACCATAAACCTGAGTCAACTCGGAAGAGAAATTGAAAAGCTTTCCTGATGCCTTTCAGTATCTGACCTGAGAAATGAAAAAACTAAGCACATAAAGGGAACCACAGCAGACAGTTCAACTTACTTTAAATCTTAAATATATTTATAGAAACTCAGAAAGGTCAAGGGCTCTCAGAGATGTTGGTAAGAGCAACACGGTGACGGCAGGCAGAGCACAGTGACACAGACCCCTCGTGTGCCACTAACTGAACTGGGGGGAGTCTCTGTCCCATGGATGCTCAGGGGCTGCTTTCCAGGTGCTCTTGTACTACCTGTGATCAATCCTGATCCGAGCAGCGTGGAAAATATATTCAAAATGTTCTATTTGGCTCTGCCAAAGAAGGGGGAGAATCTCACCAACTAGAATAAGCCGATCATTTTAAATGTTTAATTACTTGTGCAAGCGGAACCCAAAAGAGATGTCAAGTGTCTTTTCCGTCTTAGCTCTCTTGCCACATGCAGCCCTGGCCGTTACTGGTGCTCTTGGCTCTCTCATTAAGAAGTAGCTATTACATTCACAAGCATTTTCCAGTGCACTTTATACCTCAGTAGAGCCAGCTATTGTGAACAGTCATTTTGTTTCCAAATAAGTTTGGACATGAACAGCATCGGGTTCTTTCAGCATCTGAAAACACTCCAGGCTTCTCTATCCATAGGAGGGTTCAGATACCCACAGAGCTTGTCAAGTGCGAGGGAGATCCTGAAACACGCTGCTCGCTGGGGCATACCACTGCCGTGAGAACTCAATTACGCTAAACAAAAGCTAATAGGGCACCAGAGGAAAGAGGAGAGGGGAATTAGCAGCCCTGTCAGACTCCTCCAGGTAATTATGGTTTTTCTATCTAAAAATTGCAATGGCTCAGGGAATGCCGTTTTGTTTGATGCAGTTGGCATAAACATGAACAGAGAAGAGTTGCTGCTGAAGCAAAACCCTTTATTTTCCACCAGGTTTATCAACAGTCAAATTACAACAGAAGTGGTTGTAGCTTGGAAGAAATCAGCCTTTGGTCATTGGCAAAGCTGGGAGATAAGATATTAGAGCATGCAAATCGCCTAAACACCCAAATGCAATCCTGCCTCATCATCATGGAGCATTGATGCCCTGTCGCAGGTCAAGGACATGGGACACCTGGACAAAGCCCGAGCACCCAGGGGGGATGTTGCAGGGAGAGACTCCCTTGGAGAAACACTCACTTCTCTTCTGAGCATCCCTGGAGCAGGAGGCGTTGCGGGGACTGCCCTGGGATAGAGGGAGCTGCAGGAGCCTGTTTGGGGCAGCACCAGCCATAAGAAGCTCATGGATCCCACAGTAGAGGGGAGACCAGTGATGGGAATTGCCTGCGTGGCTTCAGCTGAGCTGAATTGCCTCCCCATATACTTTAACATCTTGCTTAGCATTCATGGAGGCAGCAGTCTGACAAATGTTAGTGCTCTAAGGGTTAAGCTCCCCTGAACGTCTTGGGAGTTATTTGTAAAGCTATTACTTCTGAGTTTGTTAATAAATCAGGATTTAATACACCTGAGTTACATTATCTCCCAGTTCTAATGTATAAATCCTGTCACTAAACCTTCAGACCCAAGTGCCGTGTGCTTTTAGTCTTAGCTTTAGCTACCTGGTTCCTAAAACTTTAGATTGTTTCCCAAGTCAGGAGATGGATTTTTAAATCCTTCAAATCTTACAGCAAGTGTACAAATCTGTGTCTGGAGTTACAAATCCGATCAGAAGGTTTATAAATCCTACAAAAGATTTATTTGAAAAAGTTTTCATTTACAAATTCTCACTTTGCCTCTGGGACATGTAAGTGACTTATTTACAAAGGAGGATTCTGCAGACCTGCCGCCACTCGGCTTGGATTGAGAAATCCTCCTCTTCGGTTGTCACGCACAACATGGGATAAATACCCGCCCAGCTAGTCCGTATCTATCTCCCAAGGCAAGTTTGGGGCTAGCAATGAGCTTAGAGAAGGCAGTGGAGAGGAATAGATGCTGCCAGTGGTAGGAGCTACAGACACAGTCTGAGGACAACCGTGCCCTGGGGACAGCAGTCTCCCCTGCTGGTCACAAAGGGAACCAAGACAAGGGGCTTGAGGAAAAGGTGTCATTTTGAGAAAGCAGAAGTCAGGTGAGATGAATCCAGCCCTACACATGAATCTGGGGGACACGAACATCTCCAGACTGATGTAAGGAGTCAGGGAGGGCAGGAGTGGTGGATGTGCTGCTGCCATCCGCACTGCCTCCATCCTTTACTACCTCTGAAGGGCTGTTCTTCCTCCTGAAGAGATAGGTCTAGTGGTGCTACAGTCTGCAAGACCCATCTCCAGCCAGGGATACACCTGGTGTCACAAGCTGTTGTCCACCAGTGATGAGCACCAGCCTCCATGGGCAGCCTCAGTGATTCCCGGTAGGGTTTGCAGCACCAGCCCTGCCGCAGCGAGCGCTGCTCAGCCAAAATCCCATTACAAGACCAACCTGAATCAAGCTGAGGCTGGTCAAACTCATAAACAGAGCAAGGCTGAAAGGCAAAGCCACCAAGACCACAAACTGGGGCTTGTATCCATAAAATCAGCCTTCCAGCCCGTTTTGTCTTTTGTCATATTTATCTGCCGTGCAGATAACGTAAGGACCGGTATAGAAAAGCAAGGGAAAACAGCTGAGCTAAACTAGCTTAACTGATCACTACCCATGAATTTAGTTCACTTCAACTTCAGAGTAAAAAGCAGGATATAAAAGTGCAGTTAAAGGAAGCAGGAAGATCAGTTTGGTTATCTGAAATACAAGATTTTTTTTTTCCTTTTTTATTTTTATTCTGTGCTCCTTCATGTTTGGATTTCAGGTTCTACATTTGCTTTACAAAATGTTCCAAAGACATAGACCTCTGAGAGCATGGAGGTAAATACAAAAATGGAAAAAAAATCGCAGGAAGGTTTTATCAAAAGTACATCATGTTAGACTAATTTAATATCTTTTTAATAGGAAAAGAGAGAAGAGCAGAGGAGCTAATCTATCTAAGTTTAAACAAAATATTACATAGAGAGCCTGATGGGAAATTATATTGTCAGTAGAGATTCTGGGAATGAAGACAGTAGTTACAGAGTGGATATGGATCCAGGTAAAGGGCAGGTCATATAGAATGAAAAGTATCAGCTTTGAGAGCTGTGCTAAATGATCAGGGATCAGTCTAGGGACCTTGGAGAAAGAGTTAGGTATGTGCTTATAAAACTGGAAATTTTAATGAAGTCTGAAGGTATCTCTGGTGATGAGAGACTCCTGATTTCCATACAGGAAAGTTGAAATGGAGACCAAAATAAAATTGTGTCTTCCTAGCTTGTGTGTCCTGGGTTAAAACCATGACTAGATTTGGAGTCAGGAAGACATTTTCTCCCAGGTGAAGTCAAGATGGACCCCTGGGATTTTCTCTTCTGCAGGTGAAATTGTCTGGTCCCTTAGTCACCTGGATGCGATGCTAGAAGACACCAGGGCCGAGATGTTGCCAATGATTCGGGCTTCTCTTTCACTCTTCTTGGCACTTTTTGGTTTCTGTTCCCAGGTGCTGCTGAGTGCGGAGACACTGCGTGGGAGGCAGAGCAAACAGGGAGAGATTTTGGCAACCTTGCAGGAGCTTCAGGGTCTTACAAGTCACCCGGCCCCTTCTCCAGCGGGTGCCTGAGAGCCTGGGGTACCCTGGGGAGCAGCCCCATGGGGGAACCCCTTTCCTCTGGGGTGCAGCTGCTGCAGCAGCCCCAGCCCCACACGGCCCAGCCTTCGGCACCACAGCAGCACGAGTGGACTCGTTTGATATGGCACTTTCTAATTAGTGCATCATCAGCATCAAAAAAATATATATTAAACCTTCCAGGAGCAGATGCAGCTTTAAACTTTGGTTTTAAATTAAAAAGGGGGGAGAAAAAGAAAAAGAAAAAAGTGGGAGGGGGACAAGAAGAGAAAGAAAAACCTGTTTTGTGGCTGCTTTTCTCCGAGCTTGAAAATCAGAAATGGTTTTGCCATCTCATACTGCTTCTGTTTGTCCATTCTTCCTGTCTCTGTTTTCATGTTTTCATTTTTCTATGGCTATGTGGAACACATTTCTCAGTTAAGTACTTGCTTTTGAGAGTTGTTGCCATAACAACCATTTCATTCCACGATATGTACACTATCTCTGAAATACAGAATTTCTCCTTAAAGGAGCATGTGCCACACACATCAAAGAGGAATATGGACTCATTATTTTTACATTATTTTGTGGGCAAATAGATGTTTTCCAATACAGTTTTTTTTCTAACTGGATTTTCTTGTTCAGTGGAACTGCTTTTTTTTTAAGCATTCCTATCTTATAGCATAATTTTCTTCTGAAACCCAGAACATTAGCAGACAAGAATCTGTATTGTTGTTTCTTTTCTCCAAAGGTCTGAGGTAACTATGCTGAAGTTAATGCATTTTAAATCCATCTTTATAGACAGCAAAATTATGTAAATAAAGTATATTTAAAAATGGATAGTTCTTAAAGTAAAACCACTGTTTTACTGTACAAATTAGTGGTTGGAGGAGGGAGCGTGCTAAAATCTAGGCTACTTTTCAGTGCCTTGCTTTTGGTGCTCTCCAAAGGTATTTTATATAGAATTTTAACTCTTTTCCCAAAATCACCTTCCCAAACTTTTGTATGTTGGAAAGGTCTGAAATGTGGGACTTTTGCTCCAAGGCCACATTGTGGGGAGTTATCAGAGCTTAGGGGACCGTGGAGCAGCTCGGGTTGTTGATGATGCTGGCCTGGGAGTCAGGGTCTGGCTGTTCTATCGGCCAGTGGTGATTGCGCCCAAGGACACCATGGAGAAGGAGGCAGGGAGGGACACACCATGGAAGCACCAGAGTCCTTAGCATGTGGTCATGGGCACCATGCTGAACTTTGGTTCATGCATTAATCCCTAGTTTCCTAAGAAAAGCAAAGCTTTAGACCATAAGCATAGGGTGGACGTCCTTCTCACAAGTCATGGCACAACCGCAAGGGCTCTGCCCACATGCAGGAGACCAGCAGGCTGGCCAAAGCCAGGCCCTTGTGGATGTTTTACAGTTGAACTTGATGATCTTGAAGGTCTTTTCCAACCACAATGATTCCATGATGATTCTATGCGCTCCTCTGGCCTCATCATTTACCAGACTTCCCCCATGTCCCTTGCAGAGCCATGCCCCTTGTCACACAAGGAGCTTCCACAGCCACTGGTAGAAGAGATTGCTCCTTGAGGTATATATCTAGCTCTTTGTTCACTACTTGGCACCGTTGAGCCATCCTGCTGCTCTTCCTTACACAGCTCTCCCTTTGCCACCCACCTCCACCAGCTTCAGCAAAGGAGCCTTCACAGCCCATTGACATCTCCATGATGTCCTTGAGTCCCATGTCCTCATTGTCATTCCGTCATAGCCCATACCACCCTGTGTCACTGTAGCCCAGGGCCACATCCACGCCAGCCGCGTCGGAGCCTCCTGCCATGGCAGGGCCATTGCACTGCATTATGGTCAGGAGGGAGAAGGGTGAGTATAGCTCATGCTACACGGCCTAACAGCACAGGGAAAGCAATGTTTCCCCAGCTCCCAAAGCTGTTTAACCTCACTGCTGCCCGAAAACCTCTTTTGAGCCACTATCACACCTTGCTCCTAGCCCTGGTCACCCTCAAAGTGGAGCATCCAGGAGACACAGGCAGGCAAGTGAAGGAGTAGGGACCTGCAGTTCCCAGCAGTATTTTAACTTCCTTGGTTTTTAGCTGTCAGATTAAAAACCCCAGAAGTGGAAGGAAGCAGTAGCTAAATAATCTGCCAAGATCTGAGCTCTTTAGCAGCATCTAGACGGCCAGAAATTGTTTAAAAGATGCTTTGCTCTGCACCGCAAGCAATAGGTTTTGCAGAGAGGAAGGCAGTCAGAAAATTCCCTTATTTCTGACCATAGCTGCTCCTGCTTTCCAAAGAAAAGTGAGTCCAAATTTCTAGAACAGAAACATGAGGAACATGACATCCTGGATAAAGAGAGAGAGCAATGCTGTTAGCAGAGAGGCCAGAAGGTGATAGAAGGTGCAAGAACCTGTAACAGCAAGACCAACATCCTGGGGAGGAAGCTGTCCCCAGCCCTCACCCAGGGCCTCTCACAGCCCCCCAGACCAGCTCTGGGCAGAGGCCTGGGTTTTATACAAACCATGAAGAGACCATGCAGACAGACCAGCTCTTTGGGCCAGCACTGGAAGCAGCTACTGAGCTGCAGAACCCTGCTAAGCTGGAGGAAAGCAGAAGCTGCTGGGGGATATGTTTGTTTGCAAAACCCCCTTGTGACCTGCACAGCCTGAAGCAGGCTTGGCTGAGCTCCAGACAAGGGGATTGCACCATGGCAAGATCTGCACCCATTGGTGACTTGGGACAGGCCTAGTTTGTCAGCACCGTTCTGAGCCTCCACAGGGCTTTGTGTCCCCCAGCAACTGGAAGCAGTTTGAATTCAAACTTCCTTTATCCTAGCTCGGTGCAAGGAATTCCCAGTTCAGGTAGTGGTAGCATGACAGCTATGGGGCTGCTCATCGCAAGAGCGCTCTGCAATTAATACTATACTATGAGCTTATATCTGAGAGTGAGACCCTAGGACTGCCACTCTGCAGCACTGCTGGACATGTGCTAGTGGACACATCGGTGCCTTTCGACATCCCAGCGCTCACCACCCCGCCTGAGACACAGCCACCTTCTCCAGCAGCTTGCCAAAGACTCCTTTGAACCCTCTGCCAACATGAACATTTCATTGATTTATTAATGAAGGGCATTCAAAAACACATGTTTGTGAGCTCTGTGAAATAGCCTTTAGCTTCTGCTGATTACTCATGCTTTACATCAGAGTGATGTTTTTAGATGCATTTCAATCAATACAATAGCTTTTTTAGCACACATTACTGCCCGCCTTTGGCTAACCAACCATCACATTTCTTTTCAAGTGCCCATTTGCATCAAACTAACCCCAAAGATGCAACATATCTTCTTTGACTGTCACCTGGCTTTTGGCAAACATTCCCATTTATGTTTCAAAACGCTCCGCATGCCCAGGCTTTATTTCTGAGTGATTCAGACAAAAGGTTGGATGCATTGTGTTATTTTTGGCAGAGAATTACTCTCTATGCAACTTTTCCTGTAACAGCAGAGTGAATATTCAAGCTTACTCTTTTCCCCAGTGTTTGCCTACACTGCAGTTTTGGAGTTTTCAGCCAGCAACTCCAAATCAGGAAATGTACCATGATTGTGAGGAAGTGTTAAGCTCTGTGCTGTGGTTTCACTGCTTTTGGTACCCATGATAGCTGTTTCTAGCCCCAAGAGCTGCTTTCATCTCTTTGACTCAGCATAAGCATGGCCTGTGTTTCATTATTGCATCCAGGAGCTTTCACTGCAAGCCAACTGCTACGGCATCTGAATGGCTTTTAGTGATTTAGTACCAATGGTTTTGTGCTTTGGACCACTTCTCTGAATATCCACCCATGCTGGTAAGAGTTGCCATTATGTGGAATACATGGCAAATGGTTCTGCTTATAACACAGCATTATAACTGGCCTTTTCACCATCACTCAGACTAGTCAGGCCAAACCCAACTGTCCTTGCCATATTTTCAATGCTCCAGCTGCACTTTTATTGTTTAGGTCATTCTGCCCAAACATGCGATTCCACTTCTCACTGGAAGGGCACAAAGCATTCTGCATGTTTTAAAGGACCATTCTTTGTTGGTAGTAAAATGCACACTGTTAAATAACACAGCTGTTGTCTTCATTTGTTCAGTAGTAAAATGAAAGCAAACGTTAATGCAATGGAGGCAGGGGGAAGGGAGCGGGTGCTTCTGCTGACTCTGCTCCTCCACACACATTACGGACCAGCTTTCCAAGTGTATTCGGCACATCCCGTATTTCCTTATTTAGATGATGGCTTTGGCAAATTCCTCTGGGCATGTCCTGGCCATGGCTTTGAAGCCCATCAGCATATATTTAAACCTCTCAGCCCTCTATGACAACGTGATGACAGTCCAGGGACAGTGACATTCTTCCTTTTGCCTCCCACCTCCCGTGCACCCTTCCCCATCAGTCACACAGCCCACCCCAACCTGGATTACATTTTCCCACCAAGTTGCTTCCTGCAGCCCTCGATGGCAGCTGGTTCAATCACAGGGCCCCATCACATCGGATCACACCTTGTTGAGCAGCCTAAATGACTAGGCATGAAGTGGGGGAAAGATTTGCCAGCAGCATCTCTGACAGTATCAATGAGAAGTTGCTTTGCCACTGGATCTCAAGTAGAGGAGCAGGTTTGAAATGTGCAAGCTCCAAAGCTGTTCACATACTTTGCATGTCCAGGGATATTGCAAGTACCTGAGAACATCTATGATCTCAGCTTCCCTGGGTACCAAACAGGGAGTATTTTCATCCCTAAGTTGGTGGCAACCCCAGCCCATGGCTGCAATTGAACAACAGACACCACAGCTGTGTGCCCTGCACAGTGTTCTCCAGGAAAGCAAGGACTTTCATGTGAGAAGGAGCCATGCTTCACTGCAGCCTTGCCAAGGAGATACTCACTGAAGACTGAACTTGCTGTTTTCCTGTGGGTGCTCTTGCCCTCCCTCATGCTGGACATTCATTTCATGCAAAGCAGTCCAGAAAACTCCTGCACTAACCATCAGCCTTTCCAGATGTCAAAATTTCTATTGATTAAATCTCCTGTAAAAATTCAGAGTCTCTCTCCTGTATCCCTCTTCCCCAGTTCCACTGAGGGCCTGTGCTTGCAGGTTCAAGCAGTAAGGTTAGGCACGTGTGACACACCAAGGACAAGATAATCACACCATCACTCTGTGAAGGGTGTAGAAGACAACCCATCTCCATTACTGCTGCGTGGGTTATCAGTTTAGGAAAAACTTTCCTGTCCTGCAGCCGTGATAAGAATGTATGCCGACAAGAACAGAGCTGCAGCACAGCAGTGTTTGTCCCTATCCATCATCGTGCTCCCATGATCTTCCTCTCGTTTCTGTAGTAATGTAGCTATTTCCTACAGATCTTTTCTCCTGGATCTGCTCTGGCCTCTGCACAGGCTCAGATTTCATCTCTTGGTCAGTGCTGCACAGTGCTGCTAGCTGGGACAGAAATAACTGTGCATTAGCAGCTCCTTCCTGCTGTCCTCATCTCTGCCAGGATGGTTATTCGTGCTTGGGGGAAGCTGTTAAGAGGAGAGAGCTGGAGATACAGTCTGTGCTATAGAGCCCTTAATACAAAGACTTCTCTTCTTTCTGGAGGCAACATGTCAAGCTAAATTGAAAACACTATACGTAACTGCAAAAACATTCTCAGTCATCCGAGAGAGACATTTAAGCACTAAGTGTTCCTGATCCAAAGACTAGCACATTTGTGCGATTAGAGCCTCATTCCACTCCTGGTGTGAGCTTTTCCACTGACTTCAGTGGATGCTGCTGGTCTGGCAAGAGGATCAGGAACCTAAAAATCCTAAAGGATTTTCAGATTCCTGGAGACACCATTCACCCCGAAACTGTTAACTTTGGGGGGAATGGCTTGGCCAATGAATGCCAAGAGCTCCTGCAAATCTAACCAAAAGCTCTGTCAACAGAGAGGAAAGGAATGGCTATCAGCCTAGGGGCTGGAGCTGAGAATAGCAAAATGAAATTAAGCAAGGGGAAATGTAAGGTGAGCAGCAGTAAGCATGTCCCAGAGTGAGATCTATCAGATGCTGAAATATCCCCTCCAGGGAAATGGTGGCAGGTCCATCACTTTAGAAAATGAAAGTGGATAAAGCATTAGACAATGTGGAGGGAAAAGCTCATGTTGAATTGACTCAAGCACTTACCTGCATTTCTCTCTGTTTCTCCCCACCTACTCCACTAGCAAGTTTTCTATCACACTCATGACATCCCATCAAAAATATGCAGCCATCCTGGACAGAAGGGCAGTGTAGGAGTGAGCATCGGGCGCTTGACATGTGGCTCTGCAGAATTCCCTGTCTCCACCAAGCGGATTACACCTGGATGAGAACTGGCCAGATGATCAAGGAGAGGGAGGGAGAGCTAATGAGCCACAAATGTGTAAGATGTATGAGGACAGAGCTGACCTGAGAAATATATATTTTTATTTTTATTTCTCTCTTGCACAGCTCTGCACTGCAGTAAAGGCCCTAATGAGGAAGGCAAAGCCTCACCACGCTGTTTGTGGTGCCTTTTGTGATCTGCTGATGGAACTGAGCCTTGGGGAGGACATTTCTCCTGGCCTTCTGAGGAGACAGAAAGCAGATGAGATTTTAATATAGATCAGCGAGGTGCAGAGGGGGCAGGGGCAAACAACATCATGAGCATGTCCAGCTCATCCAGCCATGGTCATCCACAGCCTAGCAATGCAGACGAGGCCCAGGATCGAGCTGAATGGTAAACAGGGCTCAAAACTCCGGCAAAGCAAAGCCGGGCAGTGCGGAGAGCTCAGGAGAGGCAGGAGGTGGCAGGGTACCCATCGCCACTGCTGGCACCGCCCAGTGACGATCTTCCCTTACCTTACAATGGAAAGAGGTGTCCCTGGGAAATCAGTATTGTTAAACTTTGCTAAGTATTGCTAAACTTTGAAGCTTTCAGGGGACTTAACGTTGTTTTACCTACCAAACTTGTAGTCTGAATCTACGTTTCCAGCTATAGTGAAGAATTTACTTTGGCATGGGTTTCTTGTTGCAAATAAAACTGAACTGAGGGCAGGATGTTGTCTTTAACTAGTCTGAGATGACTAATTATTAAACTCCTTTTGTAAAGGTTACCGTATACAGAAAAGCAATTATACAGAGATTAAGACAAGTTCAGAAACCTGATTCATTCCGAAACTATGGTAAACCCAAATCTTGTACTATTTCTAATTTTTAATGACCTCAGGAACATTTTATTTAACTTAGATGTCAAATGTAATTCCAAAATGGGAGATTAAATATATTTCATGCTTTTAAAATTTTTTTAACACAGTGCAGTGTGCAAATTTCCAGTGCTGGTTCTGTTAGTGGATTTCAGCAGCCTGAAAGGAGAGCTGTGCACAGAGAGAGATGGATCCAGGTTAACCCTCTGCGTGACAAGGATGCTTTGAGCCTCGCTGGCAGCAGGGCTCGGGCTCAGCTCAGTCCTGCAGTCCAGATCAAACGGGGTTTTCCAGTGCTGGAGCCCCAGCATCCTCCATCACCCTGTCTTCAGCAGTTGCCTCTGCTTCAGGATATGGAGCTGGGCAGGGAATTGGGTTCGACTGATCTAAAAGGCCCTGACACGTTCCCCTGCATCGGGGACAGACTGAGTGTAGCAAAGCTGGCAGGGCTGTATCCAGGAACTGCTTCCTTGGATGGTGCTGCTGGAGCTCTGGAGGCCTCCTGGCCCAGCAGAGATGTATCAATGTGCGCAGGGACCTCCCTGCATGACTCGTCTCCCCAGCACCAGAGTGGAGCTGGCTGGGAGCATCCTGGAGATGCCGGTTCCCGGAGCCTCAGGATGCTCCATTGAACCTCCTAGGGTTAAGCAAACCAGCTGCTCCCTCAGGGTCTCCCATGGACGCTTTTGCAGCAGCAACAGTAGGGACTGGAAAGGAGAAGTTGCTGGTGCTTTTGGTCTCTGCTGCGTTTTGACCAAAAGGAGGTTTCCACACAACAAATTTTGGTGGGTCTTGCCCAGCTGGGTCTGAGCCAACCCTGCCTCCTGCAAAGGCTCTGACCACTCCAGGGTCCTGAAGTCCTGCAAAATATGTCCTGGGAGGAAGCTCAGCTCTTCCTTGGTGTCTTGCAGAAGGGTGTTCATGAAACAGGACCAGGCTGAGGGATTTGCCCCGCAGCTCCTGATATAGGAGCTCCCAGGGACTCCAAGATGCCATGAGCAGCCACCTCTCTCTAAATGCCCAGGGACACTGGAGAAGGAGAAGTCACGGTGCTGACTGGCTTGGGGACCACTCTCATTCCTTCTTCTGGGCTCCTTAATCTCCAGTGTTCTGATGTCCTGATATTTGAGGGAATCTGTAGCTCCCACACTGCGTACACGGACAGCTAGAGGGGGAGGAAGGGCTTTTAACAAAAAAATAATGTGCAAAAGATACCTAACAGGCAGAAAGAAAAGATGCTGGAAGGGTCCTATGAAAAAAAATTATCTGTTTTTGCTTCTTGTCTTTATTCCTGCCCCACTACATAAATATATTTTGGGCAGGGTATATGCTTTGGGGCTTAAAATAGGACATAAAGAAGCACCCCTGAGCCATGCTGTCATCTCCTGCCTGGCTAAGGGAAAGAAGTTGTTATGCACAAGACCAGTGTACCCTTCTCAGCCTCTCTCTCTCCCAAAAGATAAAACCAGATGAGCAATAAACAAGGCATGAAATGTCATCAACTGTAAATGAAGAGTTTCCAAAATACAGCTGCTTTATCAAGGAATTCACATAGCAAATCCCTCAGTGCTCAGCACACCTCCAGCACCAGCTCTGGGGCCCAGCTCTCCCCTCGCATGTGGAATCCAGAGCTGGAGCAGCAGCACCCAGGCACCTCAGCAGCCCAGCGCGGGGCTGAATTTGATATTCATTGAACAAAGTTTCTGTTGTTTCTGTTTGGAAATGGTCTTTAATGGAGAAAAGTGTGTCAATTTACTACTGTAGTCAGGGTGAGAGCTGGAAAACGGTGTTGAAACAGCTCATTCTCGGCTAAATGAAGCGTTGCAATGCTCTTCCATTTGTTCTCCAAAATGGATTTTACTTATCCAGGCCACCCAAAACTTCCAGTTTTCAGCTCAGGCAGGGGCTCAAGCAGGCAGTCATTAGCCCACCTCTAGCTGGTGGCTGCTCCGGAGCGGGATGGGCGCAGGGGCCGGGATGGCAGCGGGAAGGCGAGGGGAAGCTGCCGCCGCATCCGCAGCGCTGCACGGAGCTCCGCGGCTCGCAGCACCCCCAGCCGTGCACGCGGCTTCGCAAGAAGTTCCTGGGAGCAGACAGACCCGACACAGGTGGGTTGGACTCACTCTGATGTGGGTGGGATGTATCCTGCCATGACCTGGCTGCACCTCCTGTGCAACAAGACCCATCCCGCAAGAGAGATCCTTCCTCCCAGCGGACAATATTAATTAGTATATTGGGCGCTTTATTTAAGGGGCACACTGGCCTCTAGCGGTGCACAGAAAATCTCTTTGCAGCACCAGCTGCAGAGTTGTGCTTGCAGAACTGGTTGTTGACACAATGACCGGGGTGGATATAGATATATACATAGGCATGTGTGTGTTTGTTCCTTTAGTTATATACATACAACATACACATGGTCTGATATACTATATATATACACCATAACTAACCCCTCCTCAATGCACTCTTGCATGCAATTGCCCTCTCATTACCTGGCCTGCATGAGTTTCCTTGCTTTTCCTCTCTGGCAGAGCCAAATTAGCTCTCTGTAAAGTTAAACCAAGCTGAGCACTGTAATTAAAAGCAAGCCCAAGCTCTGGGGCCTGGTGATGCTTTGCAAAAGTGGTGGACCCTACCCGAAAGATGATTCATTGCTCTCACTGTGTGCAAGCAGATAGGCTTTTGGCGGAAATCTGGAAAGCAGAATGTCAAAACAGAACAATTTTGGCTAAAGACTTCAATCAGAAAAGCAAACCTTTCCCTGGAAATTCAGGGTGGAGAAAAGTTGGTTTTGGCACAGCAGAGAGCAGGGAACATTTGTTCCATCATGAGTGGCAGATTGTGATGGGAATAGTGAGTGCAACCTAGCAGATCCCGAGAGCAAGTGAGTAAGATCTCCAAACAAATATCAAAGCCTCAGGCTTATTTTTCCCGAGCACAGATTCCCAAACGAGAACTGTGAGTCCCTGAGCCCTGCGTGACTGCAGGTATCTTGCTCACCTTTGCTTGCACCCATGTGCTCGGGCACGAAGGTGTGAAGGGGAAGTTGCCAGCAAGGCTCATGGGGCAGAAACTCTTGATAAATAGTCCGCTCAAGTGTCCTTAGCCAAATAACTGATGTAGCCCCATCTCACAGGATCAGAGGCTCATGGGATAATTCAGGTTAGGGAGGGATCACTAAAGGTCCTCCAGCCCAGCTGCCAGTCTCCTTTTCTACCCTTGTATCTAATACGGACATCAAACACGTTTTTGGTGATGGTCCCTTAGGCTCTTGACACAATAGAGATGGGTCCCAGGATATGGAAAGCTGCCCTCTGCTCTGCACGGATCTCAGGAATGAGCCTTTCCACACTCCATCGTTGCTTCCTTGGGATCCAGCACTATTCCAAAAACATTAGCTATTCACGGCAGGTGAATCACTGCCAGCTCTGTCATGCACCTACCACAAATGGCAAATAAAGCACTCGAGTCAGGGTAGCTCTTGGAGCCTAATCAAACAGGTCATCTTATCTGCTAAGCTGCAGGATGAGAAGGTATTTACTGTCTTCAGAATGGCAGAGGGAAAGGAGGAAGGAAAGAAGGAAGGGAGAAAAGAAGGGTGGAAAGAATGAGGGAAGAAGGAAAGTGAAGAAGGAAGGAAGGAAGGAAGGAAGGAAGGAAGGAAGGAAGGAAGGAAGGAAGGAAGGAAGGAAGGAAGGAAGGAAGGATGCTCTTCCTACAGCCACTCCTCTTGACACTGGCACAGGGAGAAGCAGGTGGGTACAGCTGTGGTGCCACAAGCCACAGGGATGCAGAGGGGTGTCATAAGACAGCACTAGCCCTTGTCCCCTTGCAGTCAGATCCTACAGCAAAAACAGGAGCCCCCAAAGTGCCATGTAGACACCGGGTTGTCTTAAGACCTCTGAGCCTCTCACGGTCTGCAGAACTTCATAGGGAGGAAAGGAAATTAGAAATTAAATTATGTTCCTAAACTTCTTCCATGAACTTTTTTTTTCATGGCATTAACTGTAATTTTGGTTTTGTTTGACTTCTGCAGAGATGCTCAGACCCTTTTGATCTTTTTTTTTTTTTTTTGTGGGAAAGCTTACCTGAACTTCAACATCAGCTTGCAGCAAGGGACATGACAGCAAAGGTGGAGGTTTCAGGCACAAACATTTATTTCCCACTGACCTGGAATATACAAGCTGAAATATTAACTGAAGACAACATCTCTGGACCAGATTTCTTCTGTATGGCCTTCCAATTCAGGGTGTGAAGGAAACAACACCCCTCAGGCAACTTCAAAACTGAAGGAGACTCCCCCTTTCATCGCAGTATCCACTCCTTTGTTTTTCTTCCTGTTATTGTGCCTGCACAGCAATGCGTCCTGACCATTGCCTCCTCCTCAGCACATCAAGACAGGGTTTTCAGAGTACTTTGGCCTGTCCCACGCTGTGGTCTAAAATAAAAAGAGGCAGAGGGTGAAAATCCCTGAATCCTGGAGTGTGTCATAGTCAGCCTTAGAGGCATTAAAGAGTGTCTTGGGGATAGCAGGACTCTTTGTGCCCCTAAAGGTGGGGTTGAGCATGAAGATTTTGCTAGTTGGAGGCCAAGTCCCCCTGAGAGAAACCTGCTGTGACACTCTGTGCAGAGAGGACCTGAGATGCTGAATAAATACAGCAGGGTAAATCTGGGTTATGAGGAGCAGACAGACACAATATAGCTTTGTCCAAAGAGGTCCCCTCTCTCTGTCATTGGAGACCCAATCCCTTCACTCTGGGAACCTTCCCTGTAACAGAGGTAAAACCTCTGCCCACCTCTCTGGGGTGTCTCCAAGCCAGAGTAATAAGGAAGAGGTGAAACAAGTCAAGACAAAGAAACTAAACAACTGCTTTCAAACCACAGCACATTAGTCTGGTGGGATATCGCTATGCCTAGTAATTACCCTTATTAATCAAGGATGATGGGAAACTTCATATTCTCAACTTCTAATTGCTCACTGGGGAAGTGAGGTTACGTGCAGGTATGGAAGGCGGGTGTTCTCACCCAAAACTGCTGTTAAATCTCTGCTGTCCAAGAGCGAGTTAGAAGACAGCAAGTCAGAGACGGAGCTGGAAAACCATTGCAAACTACCTAATCACCAGGATTAATAGTCATTGAGTCATCATAATCTGATGTTCATAATGGTTTGAACATCAGATTGACAAGTTTGAATGGTTTGACAGGAGCGCTAAGAGCAGAAGCCAGCCTGGACAGAACTCAGGCTCGGTTCGCCTCAGCACTAAGGTGTCTTTGCTTGTTGGCCCCAGGGCCAGCTGCTCTAGCACGGCTAAGCATAGCAGGAGCCGTGGGTTTTGTGTGAAAAGCTGCCGGTTTGTTTAGAAGAAAGGCCAGGCCGAGCAGCTGTGCCCCCTCCTGGTGCCCAAAGGATGGAGATCAGCTGGGGTGACCCCATTTCTGGCTGATGTCTATTGCTCCGGTGTTTAGGTAGATGGCAAAATATTATCATGGATTGAAACACCGTCCTGATCCTTTCAGTGTGAGGATTGCACAAAAAAAATACCCTTTGCTACCTAGGGATCTTCTGTGCTCTTTCTTTGCACTTATCCTGGATGGCTTATTCAATTCCAAACATTAATCTTTTGTGGGTACTGGAGCAAAATTAGATTTGGAGAAAAGGGATTTTCCCTGTACCCTTCTTGCTATGGGCTGAAGAGCAGAACTGGCTGCAGAGCCACAGCAAAGAGACCCGACCCCAAGACTAGCTCCCTCTAACGCAAGACATGGATTTGAGCTGGCTGGCTAACACGGATTGTAGTAAATATTTCTATTTAGTAACCAACCTGATTGTGAACAGTGTCCTTGATCCAGGCTCAGTCAGGATAGATTTTTTTTTTTAATTTTGGTGAAACAAAATCAAGTCTTAAAGAAAAAATGGAGAATGTTTTGACTCCTTCTGAAACATGATTTCTTTTCCCCAAACAAGCTCCCATGCTCTGCCTTGAGGTTATTTACTACTGAAACCTGTTTTCTACCTTATACTTTGACTTCTCAAGTACAGGTGCCACCCTGAAATGAAAGTGGGAAGTTTTTGCTTTGGAGATTTCGAACCATTCTGTTTTGTCATCAACGACCAAGTGAAACATCTTGTTTAGAAAAAGCCCGATGAAAATATTTTGACAATTTCAAAATGTTCTCTCATTTCTCTTAGCCAAAACACACTGCTCTATTCAAAGCAAACACGCAGATCCCTTCAGCCCCAGCAGCCTGCTGGGGCTATTGGAATTCCCTGCTAAAGCTGCACAGACACAATCCAAGCAGGCAGGACGGGACAGGGAAGTCACAGTGGGGAATGGGACGCAGTTGGAGACCACAGTGAGGTGGTCACTGGGTCGTGTGGTCCCACAAGGGCAACAGGAGGAAGATCTGGAGAATCGGAGAGGGACAGGAGCTCCCATGGGGATGGAGAGGAGAGGGACTGTCCTGGCATAGCAGCGTCAATCCCACAAGGAGATGCTGGTGCTGATGGACTGGACTGTGCCTACCCGCGTGAAAATCGGGGCTGAATGGGAGCTTTTCCATAGAAACCCTTTCCTGCCGTTCAGGGCTGTGAGCTGCAGGGGTGCTTGTCCTGGGGTCCTGCTGATCCTGCAAAGAGTGGGGGCGGCAGAGCACGTGCCCTTTTGGGTCCCATCCAAAGCGGTTTCCATAGCAGAGGAACAAGCATCGTACACATTACCGAAAAAAATCCGAGATGGGTTGATGTCTCGTTATGTCTGTATTTCCTGTTATTTCACCCGATTTACACACGGATTCATAGGTGATTCATGGGGTTCATGACCTTCTCAAGCACTGTACTATTGGGGAGCCAGTGGGAGATTGCTATAATTAGTGACTAATTTCTTGAATTCTGCATCACAGGCATGCGGTGCCCTCCCAAACCAGGTCCCAGCCGGGTGGAAACAACCCTGTGTTCATGGGCTGCAGGAGATGGTGCATCCTTTGCTTCTCCTGTCAACAGCTCCCCATTCTCAGTGGGGCAGTGGAGGGTTATGGGTCTGGGGTGGTTTCCAAGGCCTGAGAGCAGCTTGTTCATTCCCCAAGTTTGGGAACCTCTGGCTGAGAACTCACAGTGTGGCTCGAGCAGGGGCAGGGTTGGTCTTGACTCCAAGCCCCATATCTTATTTTGAAGCAGCTCAGATACCCTGATGTGGCCTGCAGATCCCTCCTCAACTCTTGACCGTCTAGAGAAATTAGACCCCCATTTTTGCAGCCTGAACTGCCCACAGTCCTTGATACACATTACTCCAAATGACTTTTCATGAGGTATAGCAGGGTGCAGAGCTTCAAAAGCAATTTTATGACATAGGGGTGAGTTGGGTGGCAGGGTGTCATAGGGCTGAGTCCCCCTGAGGGACCACCAGCCCATGTCCAGACCCATCCCAGCCTTTCCTAGCTCTGTTCCCATCCTCACAGGGGCAGTCCTGCCCCGGCACTCTGCATGCAATAACGTCTACCCACACGTGGCCAGCATGAACGCTGCAAGCCAGACCCCAAGCCGTATCAGGAGGATGTTGAGTAACATCGCACTGGAAGGGGGGAAAAAAAAAAAAAAAGAAAAAAAGAATTTTCATGGAAATTACCTCCCAGGAAGGCAGCAAACAGACCAGAACTGTTTCTGCAAGAAAAGGAGCAAGTGAAAATGGAGAAGTTGGACTGTAGGATGTCATGACCTGCACAGCAGAAAGCAGCATGACTGGGTATTGCTTAGTGTTTTCAGAGTCATCTTTGATTTCATAACTAGAGGATGATTTGGAAATCCAAAATTTGGGCCTGATTTCATCCTGGGAGATCAGGCAAATGAAGGTTAGACTGAAGTGGTAAAGCAAAGATTAGAGTAAGTCTGGTGAACTGCACTATTAATTGTGAAGCTTGGCGAAAACTCCCCAATGGACAGGCTAGAACATAGAAGATCTGCAAGAAGGTCCTATGCTTTCCTCTGGTATTAGTCCCTGGACAAGAAATGACCAGGTGGGTGATCTCAGATGCTTTAAAGTGACTCAGATTTTCAGCAACTGCAGAGCAGGCCTTTAGCTCTACCTTCTACCCCTTCTCTGGGGTCATCAGCTGCCACCCGTGCCTTCCACCCAATGCAGTGGTGGAGCAGGGAGGATTCAGCGTCTCTGTCTCAACCTTTAAAGTTACAAGGCCAGTTTCTGAAGTTCTAGCCCAACAGTTTATCCTCACATCAACAGTACAAAGCTGCACAGATGGAGGATTTCAAGGGGAAATTATTTAGATAAGAGATTATCAGGTATACTTTGATGTCAGTTGAGCTTATGGGCTTAATGTAGAATGATGAATCACCCATCCAAATACATATTATTTTCCCTGGAGGCACTGCCCTGTGAAATTTATTTCCCTCGGAGGGGTATTGTAAATCATTTGCAACAAATAATCTACAGTATTGCCAACTCTACATGCTCTGAAATCTGAAGTCATGTGTCAGGAGATTGGCTTGAAAATCATGAGCTTTTCCCTCCCTAGAAGGGAGGCTGTCTGGTATCTGAGTCTTTCCTCTTCACTTGTCCCATTTTTTTCCAATCTTCCTCTCTATATCTAAGAGCTGCCAGCGTATTCCTCTGTCTTAAATGAAATCAATGGTTTCCTAAAATCTCTTGATTGAGTTGCTGGAGTTTTCCAACATGAGCAACATGATGTCTATTCACTTCTGCTGCTGTTCTCAAGATGATAGAAAATAGACCATGATTTGCCCCAAAGTGTTTGCCATGCAAACCCAGGCAAATCATTCCTGTGTTCAGGCACCAGTGTTCAGTTTAGAGCTCAGCTCTGCCCTGTTATATCTGACACCACCTTTTACCACATAGAGTGTCATAGCCTGGCCTGGAACGACTTAAAGACCAGGCGTCAGGCCAAGCTCAGGCACTCTTGGTCCTGCTCTGGGATCTTCTTTATCACAGTTTTTTTATCATGAGCAACTCAGGTGCTGCTGTATTTTGGGAGATCCATTCAGGACAGACTGTTGCCTTTTTGGGTCAAGCCATTTTTGAGTAACTCACGGCTTGTAACTCACTTCTGCAGTTTGCACAGGGCAGTTTCCTCGCCCTGTGCCTCACATCGTCTCTTTTTCCAGGCTGTCCCTCTCATCCGCTCGGTACGGGATGGCTTCACCTCCTTGCAGCCCTGCCATGCCATTGCAGGGGACATTACCAGGTCCTCATTTGTATGCTGCTATCCTGGGGTAGGCACTCGGCCCTATCTGATCCAGTAGCTACTGAAAACCCATCTCAGTGTTACCAGGCTCATTTTTCAGAGGGTTCCTGTTGTTGTTTAACCACGGAAGAACCAGCTGTCAGGAGAAAGCTCTGTACTTTCACTATGACACTTTCTGGTAATGAGATATTTATTAATGTTCATTTCTTCTTAAAGGAAACAAACCAAACCCAATCCTTTATCTTTGTCTTGGTATTTAAGTTATGAGTAACACAGGAAGCTATTAGGCCATGAGACAGCAAATACACCCTCCTTGGAAGCCCGTGGATGTAGGAGGTATAGTGATAAAACCAAGATAGATCTAATCACTCCCATTTACCTAGAGCTTTCTGCAGCTCTTGAAATCATGTAGGGATCTAAAGATGCTTTGTCTTTCTTTTATGAGAAAAAGAAACTGTGATTTAACAGTTTAATCACTTTTGTCACAAAGAAACACAAAATGAAGCCTATCATGAGGATATGTTTTTAAGGGCTGTGTTTCATTTCCCTTCAGTAAGGAACAATTTTAACTTCTCAGCAGCTGGTAAGATAGACACGTTTTAAATAAAGCCCTTGCTGGTATCCCTGGCCAGGTTTAAATCCAGCCCTCTGAAAGGGCAGTCCCACTCATGGTTTAGTGATGATGTCCATGGCCCCTAGCTACTGACTTTGGGCACTTAACAGGTATTCAAAGGTGCTTGAGGTTGACTTGGTATCAGCCATATACCAAAAAGCCGCCTTAGCAATAGGCAGTATTTGGCTTTCAAATTTTTGCCCAACATTGACTTTTAAATGACCTTGAAGCTGCAGGATATGGGCACTGGCTCCTGCCACTGCCCAGCACTCGCAGAATGTGCAGGTGACCTGCACACTGACAGAGCATCCTCCCCTATGCAATGGATGGCAAACTGCTCTAGGCTTCTGCCAGGCTGCTGCCAGGCATTTGAATGCGATCAGAGCTTCTCGAAAAGAAAATTGAATAACTATTTCCTTTGCCATTATAATCACACCCATGTGATTCATTAGCAAGGTTGGAAACTTTGCAGATCTGTGCGAAGGAAGCCGCAAGCCTCACCCAACCTTGCGGTCACAGCTCCTGCCCCAGCTACAGCTCCTGGGGCCTTGTGTAGACGAGAAAATGTTCCCAGTGGCCCAACTCCAGCTCCGCACATTCCTTGGGCTCTTGATCTTAGTCCCCTTCCTGCACCTTCTGCCTTCATCCAACCTACACATGATGCTCGGTCACTGGAGAGGGATCATAGGCCAGCTGGGGGACATCATCTCCCAGCCTTGGCCAGCACAGATGGGATCTCTGGAGTTTTTATTTACAACACTATTGCCAATTATGTACATGCAAAATGTGGTATCTCCAATAATGTGTGGCACTGCCAAACTGGGGCAGGTTTGGAGAGAAGCAGAACATCTCCATAGAAAACAATCATCTCTTTCCAAGTTTCAAAGATTTGATAAACTTTCTCAAAGTTTATTATTATTTTGTGTCCAGGTGTGTCTTTTCCTTCTATTTCTTAAAAAATAATGAAAGATGAAGAGCTCAAATGCTGCTGTCTGCCCGGACAAGAGAGGCTATAAGTAAGTGATCTGTGAACTTTTTTTCCTCAGTTACCCTTCTTTTAATACTCAGCTTTTATTTCGTAGCTTCTGACAGGGAGGGATGACTGCATTTCCCAGCAACAGGCCATGGCAGTTCGGTAAAACATCCTGTTGCACTGGCTGCTGCACAGATGCCCAGCAAGACTCAAGATAAACCTGGAAAAGGAAAAACTCTTCATGGGGCTTTAGAGGAAAAGGCATCTTCTTGTCACCTCTCTTCGGTGACTGCACACATTGGTCTGCATGGAGGTGGGGAAGGGGAAGCTGCTGCACACGCAGGCAGGAACCAGAGAGCTCTCCCTGGCAATGGCAGGCAGATGGAAGAGCTCCAAGCCTTTCTTCTGAATATTCACCTGTCTCGATGTCAGGAGAAGGGGTTCCAGTTACCTTATTCAAATGTTTCCAGTGAGCAGTCATACCCTCAGAGTAGCCTGGTTGTGTTCATGAATGATGAAAAACACAAGTGTCTCAGAAGAAGAGGCAGTCAAGCTCCATCCCTTATGAACTTCTAGATGGACTGAACACTTGGTGGCTCCACGGGGTCTGTTCCTGCTTCTGTAACACAACCCTGTAGCGATTCTCTTGGGGGACATTCTCAGGAGCAATGCACTTCCCTACAAAAAGGGGCAGGAGCAGGATTTACCTGGGAGGGGGATGCTGGATCATGGAGGAGAGCTTTTCCCTACTGACCGATGGAGCCCACCTGTTCCCCTAGCAGGGGACCCATCATCCATCTATGATGGCTTCTGGAGGACCTGCAGCAGGACAGGAGCCCTCACATCTTCTTTCAATGCAGGCTATAGCTGCTGGCTCCTTCCCTCCCTAGAATCCATTCCCATGAGTGTCCCATGGGAAATCCCATCTTTGGGTACCAAAGTGGCATCAGACCTGAGTATCTCTGTCTCTTGATAGCTCCATCCACTGCAACATCAGCCAGAGATGATCTATGGCACTGCCAGCCTCAGCAGCCAAGCAATGCTGCAGGAGCCTGGCAGCAGCCAGGTACTTCACAGGAAAAGCATCTAAAATTAGGACTTTCTATTTTAGCAAGACCAGGCCAAGCTGAGCAAAATGGGACTTTCCTAAGGGAAACTGATTTTGTTTTGGGGAAAAAAAAAATGTGGCTTTGTAAAAGCTGGAAATTTTCACTGAAATGTGCCAGTTTTTCTAAAGTATGAGTTGAATAAATAATGTCAGATTTGTGAAGAATAACTGGTTAAAATCACAAATGAAACAAAATCACCATCCCAGTGGCTGAGAGCTCCCATTTTAGAGGCCACTGATTTAGGCGGCATAGAGACGTGTGGCGCAGAGCGATGCCTGACCTTCTGGTCCTTGGTGGATCTGTAAAGAGACTAATCCAGATCAGGCAAGTCCCATTTCTCATAAGAAATGTCAGAAAGTCACATTTCCACTGCAGCCCGTCATGGGAACGTGTTTGAAATCACGGCCAGTTCTGCAGAGCAGAATAAGCACTCCTCACTCACCTCTTGCAACGAACACCTGGGAGCACAAGCGCCTCTGATCTCTATCGCTGCATCACTTCATTTCCTAACACCGCGCTTGCGAAGGCAGCAGTTACGAGATGAGTTGGCTGGTTCATCCAGGACACCTGTCACAACTCTGGCAGATTAGATGCAGCACATCCAGAAAGTCACAGGCGATGCTCGGACAAACAAAGCAGTTTAGGTGATTTGGCCCCAAGAGTCAAGACTCCAGCCTCCATGGTGTGACAAGTAAGGCCGAGGCCTTGGCCCACAACTGTGATAGGTCTGAAATCTCAAGAGTAAAGCTCTATGCAGCCAGCTCAGCTCCACACATCATAGTGCCTGATGAACCGTTAAGGGTGCTCGTGTACCCTGGATTCCTACTGCCTTGACCAAGCACAAAAAACTACCAGGATATTTGTGTTGTCTCCTTTTTTTCCAATCTCAGCTGTCAGTAAAAGAAAATGTGATGGTTCTAACACTGAGGGGAGCAAGAGAAGGTTTGAGAAGGTCTTTTACCACTTAGGACTCTGAAGTTAGGAAGAAAACAGAGGGGACTCCGAAGTTTTAAAAACTCATAATTTTCCAGCCTGACTCTTGATTTCAGGGACCTGGGGCCTGGCCTGAGAGCAACATCATGCATACTCTTCTGTATGGTCCATGGAGGACTCTTGCAGAGCACATTTTAAGCTGCCTTGGGCTGTAGGTTGAGTGATTCCTCTCTAATCTGTGAAAGAAACACTTTGGGGTGCTTTTCATTGGATTTTTCTTTGTTTTGCAGAGAGGAAGGAGAAGTTTCATAATTCTGGAAAGTTCATACTTTCCCTTTCCATCTATGAAAACCACTCTTTCACCTGTTTATAGGTATACAACTTCAGAAAATATGTGTTGGTATAAGGTATTACCCGCAAAGACTTGTTAGATCAAAATCTAGATAAGTAGTCAAGTTTAGTCATCTTAATTTTAATTAAAAGATGCAAACTTGCTATTTTTCTTTTCAGTGAATGACAAAACAAACTCTTAAAACATTCAAACACAGTTCAGGAAAGTCCTAACTCATTTCTAATCTTAAGTTTCACAAAAATTTGTTACACCACAAGCAAATAAGAAAGAGGAAAAGACAGGAAATCAGCCCAAACAATTTGGTCTCATAATGAGCAAAATTTGATTCAGAGTTGTTGGCAGAATCCGATCAAACCTGGTTCCAGCACTGCAATAAATCTTTGCGGTAGGTTGGTTAGTTGTTGTTATTGTCTTGTCGGTGCTCATCCATTTTTTGAGAAATCATGCCTAAAACCTTGAGTCTCTTACACACGATGCAGCAAAGTCAAACACAAGCCCAATGCAAGGAGCACATAGGCAGCCTGACGTGCTGCAGACCAGCTCCACCAGCCCTGGACGGTTCTTTGGCTTGGTTCTGGCACTAGAGAGGGCTTTTCATCTGCAGTTTATTCTTGCACATCCACACTATCCCGTAAAGAAGCAGAATCTCTACCCTGATGGATCACAGAATGCAGACCGAGCTCATAGGGGAGCAATCTCCCAACCCGTGCCCAATGCCTAGCCCATCTCTGGTGCTTCAAAGGAAGACAAAATAAACAGCAACCTCCAAATGTGCATCGTACATGAAGGAGAAGCTCAGCAGAGCACCAGGCCTGTAGGTATGGACCCAGCTGTTACTAGGACCGGGTAGTCACCCACTGATGACTATGTCCTTGCTCATTTCTCAGCAGTATCATCATGTCTCTACTGAATCTGGCTGAGGACATCATAGAGATGTTCCCCCATCACAGGTCCAGCAGGGACAATGCCACCCCCTATGGTGCCTGCAGGGACCGCTGTGGTGGCACAGGGGTAGGAACTCTTTGCGGGTACAGCCACATGGCAGAACTGCCTTCGAAACTGGTTTGGTTGACCACGGAGGGAGGGGGTGGTTAGCCACCAAAACCTGGCACTGAAAAGTCACTGCCAGTGAAAATTTGCTTGATTTTTATCAATAATCCCAAAGTAACAATTGAGAACTGAAAGTTTTGGTTTTAAGTGAACTTTTCACTCTTTCAGATCACCATCAGCCATGCCCTGTTTGCCTAAGAAGTTTCAATACCAACGTCTTCACAAGCACCAGTCTGTTGGGCTGGCCGACATTTCCAGGTAACCGTGAAGTGGCCCCTTCTGGGCTGGTTCTCAACAAGGAGGGTTGTCCTTGTCCATAGCTTTGCCACCAGGAGGACCAGGACATTCATTCTTTCAGTATCAAAGTAATTTTCACAGAGAATAACATGGTCCAGGGTTTGTCAAGATGTTATCCCAAGCAGACTAGAGCAACTCTTATCAGGGAGGAACTTGCTATTTAGTTCTGTCAAGAAATAAATCTAGGGTCATAATGTAGCCAAAAGGGTTGACACTTGGTTGGCCTTAGTATGACATAACTCATGTAGCAGCAATAAAGCAGTTTTAGGCTGAAAGCAAAAATAGAGAGCCAAAAAGGAGTTCTGTGGTGGAAAGAAGTGATTCCATCAAATAGTAGCCCCCAACCTGCCTCCCCTCTGTACTCTCACCCTCTTTAGTACAGATTAATATTAAGGTGTTACATGCTTATGCACACTCCTTGTCTCCTGCTTTGAAAAACAAATTTACCTTTGTTCTGACCTTTATCTAACAGCAGGAGATGCTTGTTCTGTGGCAAGTTTCAGTGACTTTGTTTTACACGGTCATAAACAAGGGAATAAAATGCCTCTGTGTTTCCAGAGAGCTACTGGACGATTTGCACATTGCTGCTCTCCAGCTGTAAACTCAATCCTTTTTTCCACATTTGCCATGTGAATGTGAAAGGACAGCAAATCCCCCAAACAAAAGGGTTTGACATCTAGGTTGAAACTTGGCACAGTATGGGCAGAGGCAAGCAGTCTCTTGGGGACCTCAGACCATGCAGAGAAGTCAGCTCAGAACGACTTTTCAGACGCTCCTACATGGGTGAGAGAAGCGATCATACCCATCAGTGACAAATAAGAACCAATGATATCAACATCAGTGATAGCAAGAAGGTTTACAGAGTCACACTTGACTACAACAGGGCTCTCCAGAGAGGCTGAAGGCTTATGCTGAAGAGCCCACGGCTGTCTTGGCTGCACTCAGATCACATTTTCAGCCCTGAGACCTGAAAATGAACATTTGGAAGAAAGGGAAAATGTTGAAATTCCCAATGACTGGACCATGCTGTGCAAGCCGTAACTGATCAGGATTACATACAGCAGTTCCCAAACCCAAATCCAAACAATTCATCCTCCACAGCTCCTTCATAAAATGAAGACAGGACAGTTTCAAGGCTCACAGACAAGCTGGGGAAGGAGATCTGGGAGTACGCCACTCACTGACGGGTAGGCTCCAGCTCCTTTAACATTGAATTTGGAATCAATGCTTAGAACTTACCTCTCACAAAGTATATTACTTAGGAGTATGGTAGGAATATAATAGATTGCTGATTTGCCAAATTGCTACAGATAGTATTGTGGAAAGCAGTCTGAGGGACCACCTCAGTACAGGAGTAAGGCTGAATAACTCCTGTAGTACCAAGGTATCTTGATAAGCCTGACAGGAAAAATGGAAGGTGCAGAAACCGGTCCCTATCCAGATACCCTTGACTTCAGTAGTCTCCTATGTGGTCCACATATATTGTACAGTCAAATCATCTAAACACTACTAAATCTTTCTGGAAAAAAAAGAACATGAAAACCACAATCCCTATGGGAAAATCTGAGTACTTAGAGAGAGAAAATGAAAGCTCATTCACACAAGTGTGGCAGCTCTGGACTTTATAGATGTCATTCAGCATGGGTGCCATAAATCCCCCATACTAAAAACCAAGACATGTTGACGTTAACACTGTTTTATTTTTGCTTTCGCACTTGTCAAAATCACAACAGTAAACCAGACTTCCACAAAATATTCAAATCCTATATAGAGCCATAATTCTTTGTGAACACAGTATAAGCAACTTTTGCATGACCCTGTTTGGAAGAGACTTATTTGGAACAGGAGCCGTCATCATGCTAATACTCTGGTTACTGCTCAGAAACATTTTCTGGAACTGTATTTTAGTCAGTTAGTTAGCAAGAAAGATAGAAAATAACTCCAAAAAAATGTAAAGAGGACCAACTGAAGGCAGGGAAGCCACACGGTGGAGTGCCACCAAGTCAGTTCTCTCCCTCCCAACCCATCATTTCTGCCATCATTTCCGCTCACCATCTCTCCTCTCTGTGGGCTCCTGTGCCCAACTGTCACAGCCAGCCTGGGGACACTTTGTTGTCACAGTGAAGCAGCTGGGAGCCAAGCTCTTTCCTCATGAAATTGCAGCATGGTTTAATATCACAGCACCAAGAGGAGGGCCAGAAACCAGGCACACCGTGAGTTTTCTGACTCTTCTGCTTGGCAGTATTTCTTTTCTCTTTCATTATATACATCAGGTGCTAAACAAATAAAATCAATTCTCAACTTATAAAAAGCAATTGGAAATGTCTAGTCTTTTATAGTGAAATCTCAACTGCAGCAGCCCACAGCACTTGGAGAAAAATCAATCATCATTTCCATCCCGCTACGTGTGCTACTAAAATTAAGAATTGATGTTCGACTGCAAAGGAAAATTATTTCAAGAGAACCACCTTAGCAACAGTTCTCAGCATTCATAAAACTCCTGTTTATGGTTCTTCTCATAACAGACAAACTCTTACATTCCACTATGAATTATAAGTATTAATGGGTGATCATGATTTACATACAGTTTCCATCTTAATGGATGTCAAAAATGCAGGCAGGGCAACAGCACCACTTACGGCAATAGCAAGCAGTAAACAAGTCATCAGCCTAAAGATGTCATAAACCAAAGTGTTAAACGCCCCAATAATAATTACACCTTCCCCACATCCCAATGAAACTTCATTTTATTTAGCTAGGGGCTTTTTCATGAAGACAGGGTGCCTGATGAGCTGGAAAGAGAGACATCTGAAGAAGCACTTAAGTGTGATGTGGCCTAAATATTTTAGTAATGTGCGATGTGCGTTTGAAAGCACCTCTCTCCAGATCTTGTTTGATTTATTGCATACAGGCCCACGTAACCTGGATGATCCAAGGAAATGTGCACATCACGTTAAATGTTCCTATGGCGTGTGCTACAGCCACAACAAAATGTACTAATTTCTTAAGATAATTCCTGTCCCTCTAGCAGGATCTGTTTTCTTTAATAGTAAAGCAATTGCCATTTGCAAATTATCCTCACAACAGTGCCAGGCAGCATCAATAACCCCGGATTGTCCCACATGCCTAACTGAAACCCTGAAAACCTCCTCCTCTCTGCAGATGAAAGCTGCTCTCAGCCAGGGTTCTGCAGCCAGTTTTCTCCAGCTCGGTGCGGTGGAGGTTGTGGTGATAACAAATTTGCTTAGTTTCTGTGGGCCTTAACCCAGGTCTGCAGTTCTGTGAGGAGACAGAGCAGCCAATGCTCGGGAAGACCCATGTCCAAGTCCATCATCGATCCTGGCCTCCATCTGCCTCCCGGACGTTCATGCTGGGCCTGCGGACCTGGACCTTCCCAGGGAACTCAGCAGCCTAAAAATCACTCTCAGAAATGATGAGCACTGCATCAAATGGGGCTTTTCCACAACCAGCTTAGTTTTAACCACCTGTTCCTCACAGCTACTCCTCTGCTGGCTCATAACCATCCCCAGAGGAGAGATTCAACATCATTTACACCGTTCTCCTCTGCTGAGTTCCTGTTTGGGGCTTTAATACCCACCGGCTCTTGCTGGTTGAGACACAGAAAGCTCTTCTGTGATTTTCAGCTCAAATCTGTTACAGAAAGGAGCAACATTGTCTTCAAATATTAAATATTTGAATGTAATATTTATATATTTCTATATTAAAATATTTTATCAGTGCTTAGCGGGGTGCAGTGACTAATTACCATGCTTCAAGCAGTGTTTGTGGTGCTGCAACTGTGGGATCTGCCTCTTCCACGGCTCCGGTGGAAAATATCCTCCCACCTTCTCGGCATTCCCGCTTAAGTTGGTGGGGAAAAACTGCACGGCTCTGCTTCTGCTGTGCCCTCCTGTTTTTCTTTCAAGTCACATACCCCATCTGCTTCAAAAATAGTTTAGTCAACTTTTAGAATTCAATAACTGACTTTGATAGAGAAATTACTGTTCCAGTACATGGTAAATGACAGCGGTCTAGAACACTGTTAAATTTAAGTCTGGAAAATGAACTTTAATAAAATGTGTTCCAATAACGTAGTGTGACAGCTTTTAGTGAATTCAGCACCAATACTTTGACTCTCCCAGGAACGCAGTGAGATATATTCGAGCAGCCTTGAGCCTCAGAATAAGAAAGCAGACAGCTTTATGATAAATAGCCCTAGAAACCTAAATTACAGCTGCAGCAAATGAACAATATGTTGGAATTACCCGGTGGCGTTTTGTTGCAGCCCGGAGAGCTGCGGACAGCGTCTCCGAACACGAGTGCGCACTGACACCTAGCGGGACGGCCCCGGGGAAGGAACGGGCCCCTCGGACGGGCTGAGCATCACTGCAGGAGCACCCACAGCTGCGGGAAAATGCCCTTCCATTGCCTCTCCACCATGTGTTGCGGAGCATTCAGGACACGAGTCTCGCAATAAAGTGCCTTTCTAATTTATTTATAAGAAGAGTTATCCCCCACTGTTGCTAAATACTGACACAGTGTGGTAAAACATTGTGTTGTCTGTGGACCTTCTTGTCCTGTGAGCTGGTTTGATCTCTTCAGGCTGCACCTTTGCCTGCCCAAAGACCAGATTGTCACCTCTCCTTGCTGCCTCTTTCCCTGCCAGGGTCCTATCCCACGTGCTCCTTCCGTAAGGGCACAGATAGGGAAGAAAGCAGAGCATTTGCTGTGGATCAGTCAAGGGTTAGTGATGCTTAAGCAGCGAGATTGCGAAGAAATGTCAGAGGAGGCTACGATATAACCTGCCAGTGAAGCAGCAGTGTGGTAAAATTCAGTGCGATCCCTCCGGAACTATGTGAAACGTTTGTTAGTCTGAATAAGCCTCTACTCCTCTGTGGGACTATCTGCCCTTCTGCTTTCTCTCCCACAGAAAGCAGCTGCTGTTAGTCCAGTGCTACCAGCAACGGTACCAACTGCCGCAGAAGGACCTTGGCAATACAGATGCCCTGCTGCTCTGCAGCCAAGGGGGTCGGGGCTGCTGATCCTTCCTGGAAAGAAGTCAGATGTCTTGGAACTTTACATGAGCCAGACCTTCCTCAGCCCTCAGAACACAAATGGGAGTAAGGAGGGAACATGCAGGTGGAGAGAGCATGGAAGAGGCTCCCTGGAGTCCGGCCAGTAGGAGGCAAAAGGCAGGATGCTTGGGAAACCTTTTAAGAATTGGATGGAGAATGTGATTTTTTAGGAGAATTTGTATCCAAGACAGAGATACAGACACCAGGTAGAGTGTCAGCCACAACGGGACTCACTCCTGCCTCACGTGGACTCCTCCCGCCCCCATACATAGAGGTAAATACCTCTATGTACAGATACATACACATAATACCCAGATATATACATATGTACGTATGTCAGACACATACATGAGTGTGTGTGTACATATGCACATATACACATCTACACATACACTTGCTCTTTATGTGTATATGCATACATGCATGCATACACATGTACATATATACTCACATATGCATATACACACATATATACATTTTATGTGTGTATATGCATAAATACATGTATATACACACATATAATACATGTATACACATGTACATATATACACATATGTATATATACATGTATACATATATATACACATACACATGGGCATATATACTTATGTATATGCATATATAGATGTATATGCACATGCCTTATATGTGTATGCAAACATATGTATGTACATATATACATGTGTTTATATACACGTATGTACCTATATAGACGTGTATATGTACATGTAATACATGTATGTATCTATATCCATGTATCTATATCTATGTATGTTCCTATACAAATATACAGCGTCATCACGCTAAGGAGGGCGGGAGAGGGGAGCTTTCTGGTGAGGGGGCGGCGCGATCTGTGACAGCCGGCCCGGCCCGGGGCGGAGGGCGGCACCGAGGCGGCGGGACCCGGCGGGACCCGCTCGTCCCGCTCCCGGTGGCGGAAGCAGCAGCAGCCGCCGGTGGCTTCCGACGCCCG
>JAWLRI010000170.1:340582-352346 GCA_034781795.1 Crypturellus tataupa | reverse complement strand
CCCGCACCTTGCGGCGGCGGCGGGGCCGGAGCGGGCGGCGGGGCTGAGCGGCGCCTCTCGCCGCAGGGAGCGCGTGCGCGCCATGTTCTACCACGCGTACGAGCACTACCTGGAGAGCGCCTTCCCCTACGACGAGCTGCGCCCGCTCACGTGCGACGGGCAGGACACCTGGGGCAGGTAGGTGGCACCGGGGGCCGGGGTGCCCCAGCCCGTCCCGCTGCCTCATGCCGCCCCTCTCTCCCGCGCAGCTTCTCCCTCACGCTCATCGACGCCCTGGACACGCTGCTGGTGAGTAGGGCGAGCACCGTCACCACCTCCCCCTGGGGTTTGTGGTGTGGGAGTCGGTCCCTGTTTGACCCAGGAGGTTTTGCCTCTGGTTTGGCACCTGCTGCTGGAGCTCCCTTGCTTACACCTTGCAGATAAACACCTGCAACGTGGGGAGAAAACAGCTGGAAATGAGATGAGACACTTGCCCTTCTGCTATAGTCTACCAGTATCTTCTCATGAATTTGTAAAACAAAACAAAATAATTTCCCTCTACACTGAGTCAGTTGCCCCTTTGTGCTGTCATCCCGTGAGCTCTGAGCCGTGTTGTGTGTTATCCCGCTCCTGCTGCAGATCCTGGGAAACGTTTCCGAGTTCCAGAGGGTCGTCAATGTGCTGCAGGAAGGCGTTGATTTTGACATCGATGTCAACGCGTCCGTCTTCGAAACTAACATCCGAGGTGAGGTGGGTTTTCTTCGTGGTGCCTTGGCTGGAGCTCCTTTGTGTGTGAGTTTCTGAATTGTACACGGACATTATGCAAAGTCACAGAGTGAATTTCTGATGTGCTGTAATGGGACATGCGCACACAAGAAGACATCCAAAGTAAATGTAACTTCCCTTTTCTCTTTGCACGTCACCTTTCTGCTTCCTTCCTCTGTTTAAATGGACCAAGACGTGGCACTTTCAGTTTTCTGTTGTTGGGTTTTAAGCTTTGGAATAAATATTCTTCTACTCAAATGAGGTGGTACACATGGAATCTACTGTTGTCCATCAAAATAGCTTTTTATTTGAACTGTTTTGGAATAGCAATTAATAATCTTGTGTTTTAGTGCCTCAAAGTGAAACTTGTTTTGTTGTTGCTTTTTTAATGTCTAACTAAACAATACTGTCAAGGAATATAACCGTTAGTTAAGCTGGGTTTGTTCCTCCTGTCAAATATTGCTGAGCTGGTTTCTGCAGTGTGGTAATTTCTGTGTGTTTGTGGAATCTTAACTCATCCTTGTTATGTGAGAGTAGACTAGCCTGTGAAAAGGTCTGATAACTCCCTGCCTCTGTCATTTGCCAAATTTCCTGACTCCTAGATGCTTCTCGTAGCTGTTTAAGTGGATTGTTTTGAAGCTATCTGGAAGAAGTGAAGCACATTTTCTCTCCTAGAGGTCTGTGTTTGTTGTGCCATTAACTTTCTGACTGTCTGTAGGGCAGCAGGGCAGGTAGGACTTGATGCTGACAGTATAATGAAAGAAATCTGACTACCCTTTGCAAACAGATAAAAAACAAACTGTTTTCCATGGCATATTGTGTTCGATTGTCAAAGACAAGCCAGCTAACTTTATTTTTTTAAAGCTAACTTTATTTTTTGGAATTTTATTGGAATTTGGGGATTTTATTACTTCCCCACCTCCCTCAATGGGCTTCTTGTTGTGCATTTGCAGTGGTGGGCGGTCTCCTCTCCGCGCACTTGCTGTCCAAGAAGGCGGGTGTTGAAGTGGAAGTGGGATGGCCGTGCGCTGGACCTCTCCTCAGGATGGCAGAGGAAGCCGCTCGCAAACTCCTGCCGGGTGAGGGTTTGGCTGGTTTGTGTTGCATGTGGGCTTGATAAAGATGACAGGGCTGAATATTTAAACTCGTAGAACAGTGTCGCCTTCCCTGACCTCGGAGAAAATTCAGTTTTCAGGAAAGCACCATGTAAGTGCATGATACCACACGATGCAAATCATCGTGTTTGCAAAGCATGTTAGTATGTTAGTTGCTTGTGTTGGACTGTTATATAAAAAAAATGTATGTATAACGTCGGCTGCTGCTAGCATGTGTGCTGTTAGGCACTTTCATTGCTCAGTACATGCACTGGGCTACATTTGAAAATTAGTACTCAGTGTTTGTACCTTGCCAATAGATGTGTCTAGTTCCTTGCCTGCCCAGCTTGTGCAGCAAACAGAGCTTGGGGATTGGACTAGATGATCTCTAGAGCTCCCTTCCAACCTTAGCCATTCTGTGATTCTGTGAGATGCAATCTGCTGTCTGGGGACGTGAGGCATCTGCAGTAGCTCTCCAGTACTCTGCATGTAATCTGTGGTACCTCTTCTTTTCCCCCTTGCTGGATTGTGCTACATTTCCATTTTGTTCTTCGCAATTATTGAGATTGCTCCAGGCCCAGCTCTTGCTGCTGTACGTGCAGATGAAATATGAAGCACAGATTTGCTTGGCACTGTCTCGAATGCTGTCACAAATGGTGAAAACTCTTGTTTGAACCACAAACATTATGTTTCAGCTTTTCAGACCCCAACTGGGATGCCTTATGGAACAGTGAACTTGCTGCACGGAGTAAACCCTGGCGAGACCCCAGTTACCTGTACTGCTGGAATTGGTACATTTATAGTGGAATTTGCCACTTTAAGCCACCTTACTGGTGATCCGGTGTTTGAGGATGTTGCCAGGAAGGCCCTGAAGGCACTGTGGAAAAATCGTTCGGATATTGGGCTGGTGAGTGAGGCAGTTCCTTGACAGTGCTGCTGAACCCCTGCAGCATCCGCATCTCTGCCTAGTGCCACACTCCAACATTATGCCACTGAAGTGTCCTCTAGCAAATGTGTGTGAGAGGCAAGTGCCTTACACAGGATATTGCCATTTTTCTAACTGCAGCTGCACCAGATTAAATAAAAGGTTTGTCTAAGTCTGGCCTGACCAGTGGCCTAAAGAATCAAACAAGAATACAACAAGAGCATAAGATATTCCCCAAATCTACAGCTTTCACATCTGGGGCTACCTAGGGCAAGAAATGGTGTCTTGGTTTTCATTATGTTGTGATCGTTTTTTCATTTAATTTTTCTAGTTGCTTTTTGGTCATCTCTAAACTACAAGTGTTGCCAATGTGAAACGGCAAAGATGTATTTGTAACTGTTATTCATCTTTATCAAGCCATGCATAATTATTTATTATATTCTCCATCAGCTGGGTCTATTTGCAATCTTAAGTGAGTCCTAGCTGTAAAAGATCTGTTTAAATAAAAGAATAGCAGTTCTTTTGCCTCTAGCCATTCTCGACATCCTTTCTTTTTTTTTGTATCTGTACCTCTTTGTCCTGCTCTGTCCTCTTATAAGAGAGGATTAGGAGCAGATACATAATATTTAAGATGTGTATTTTTACAGTGGCATAATGGCATTTTGTTTTGACCCTTATTCCTCTTCAAGTCATGATCCACAGGCAGTACTATCTGTTGCTCTCCATTCTTTTTGACTTGGTGCCTTGCCAGAGGCATCTTTTCATCTCTCCCTTCTTGAAATACTGTTTTTAATGCTGAAGTTTGACCTAATCTAAGGAAGGCTTTCCTTGTTTTTTGTTTTCACATATCATAATCCATTTGGATTCTTGACTTAATTTTGGAGGATGCTCACATGAAATAAAATGGCACTACTGTGCGTTTTGCATTGACACCGCTGTTTCATCCGGAACACTAGAAGCATCTTATGTTTAAATGTCTAGTTCATATATGGCTGGTTTATAGGAAGCAATAATATGGCATGTTTTTAAAAAGCTACGGTGAATATCTAAATCTCTTTAGAACTGTTTCCCACCTCCATTATGCCACAGCCAGGTACCACAGAATTTTTTTTCTTGTATCTGAAGAATTATTATTTTTTAAAAAATTTAAATTAAAAAAAATCATATGTAATTTAACTACTATTTTCTGTTGCCCTTTCTTGTTTGATGAGAAATCCAACCATATTCTGCTTGTGGAATTGCAGCATGTGGAAGTCCTAAACACAACGCTGTACCAGTGTAGCATTTATGTTGCAGGCATAAAATCTGCTTTGTACTACTCTGATGTTGATAAATATTTTATTATAGTGAAGACATTGTTATGAATATGTTAATCTATTCTGAAGCTAGGTTGTTTAATTTTAAAATATTTAATAAATTATCTTTATTATTGCTTTAATTCCCTCTTTCTTCCTTCACGACTTTTTCTAGGTTGGTAACCACATTGATGTGATAACTGCCAAATGGGTAGCTCAAGATGCTGGCATTGGGGCTGGAGTGGACTCCTACTTTGAATACCTTGTTAAAGGAGCCATTCTCCTGCAGGACAAGGAGCTGATGTCCATGTTCCTAGGTGAGTAGTTCATTTTCTGTGCACTGGGTCCCAAGAACAATCCTTGACTGCATCTGTAAAAAAATTTTCCTTTGGAACTGCAGGAGGATAAGATATTGGATTACCTGCTCTCCTGTGTTTCTTCATAGAATATAACAAAGCCATCAAAAATTACACCAAGTTTGATGACTGGTACCTCTGGGTTCAGATGTACAAAGGAACAGTGTCCATGCCTGTTTTCCAGTCTCTGGAGGCTTACTGGCCAGGCCTACAGGTAAGAGCTGTCATACCACTAGCATACAGCAATTTTCTTCACCTGTCTTGAGTTCATCTTAACACAACTCTCACAACTCTTACTTCTGGTTAGCCTAAGCCTATGGAAGAGCAGATGTTGATTTAATCTGTGTTCAATAAAAAAAGTCCCATGGCAAACATAATAGGAGGGCAATTTTGTTGTAACAAACTAAATAGCAAAAAGATTTCATATTATTTCAGGCATGCAGAATGTGACCCAACAGCATCTTGCTCTTCTTGACTCCTAGCTCTTCTTAAGGTATCCTGTCTAAATAATAGTTAAGCAATTCAGACTTGCTGAACAACCCACTTCTGTCACCATCTTTTGCTTTGACTGTGAGATTGCTATTTAGTCAATTCCTGTGCTGTTTGTTCTCCAGCTGAAAGTTGCTTTGCTAATTCTTGCCTGTCTCTCAGAGCCTAATTGGAGATATAGATAATGCGATGCGAACCTTCCTCAACTATTACACAGTTTGGAAGCAGTTTGGTGGCCTGCCCGAGTTCTACAACATTCCCCAGGGCTATACAGTGGAGAAGAGAGAGGGATATCCACTCCGGCCTGGTAAGCACGAATAAAATAAGAAGCATGTGGAGTTCTGCTTTTGTTCTGGTAATAAGATCAAATGTTGACAATACCCACTCTCCAAAGGTCTTTCCCAAGCTTTGCTTTGGCTTGGTTCTTGCGTGCATCTTATCTGTGGTTTCCATGCATTTTGGTATCTGTCATTCCCAAAAGACAGGACTATCTTATAAAAGAACCAAACGTAGTGTTACTACTATAAAGGGGGCCTGTTGATGAACTGAGTTCACAGTGTAGATATGTTTAAGTGTTTGAATTCAATACATTCTGTGTTAGACAATCTAAGTCAGTGGAATGTTATTAATGTGATTTGGTTGTATCCTTTAAATTTAGGAAGTGCAAGTGAGTATGAGTAGACTGTTCCAGGTCTGTTGACATTCCTCAGATAAACTAGTTCTAGTAATGCTACTGAAGTTCAGCAGATGGAGGGATTGTGTATTGTCTGTGATACCATAGCGTAATGATTTATATTTTCTCCATTCTTCACAACTCTGACAGTTTTATTTATTTCACACCTGATTATATTTGCACATGAGTGCAAATTGTGCTCTTTTCAGTTTGAAAGTTGAGGTGACATCCACATTGGACACGTCTATCAAATTCTTGGCAACATTATCTTTAAAATGTATTGTATAATCAAAAAATCAAAAAAATCTTTCTTCAGTGAGTAAGAAAAATAAAGTATGTGTTGTCCATGTAGAGTAATTCCAGTAATGCCAGTTTTTGCAGTGTATTAGATACCCCTGTTTCAGTTCTCTACAGTACTATTAAATTATATCTCAGAGTTTGAATCTTTTGTATGTAATTCTGTTTGGAAGCACCTTTTTTTATTTTTTTTTTTAAATCCCTTCCTCAGTCTTCCTTTCTCCTCCCTGAATGTGCAAATGGACTATTTTTCAGTCTTATCTGAGTTAATGCACTCAAGTTAGAGCTTCCTTTGTAGCAAGTTCTCAGTAAAAGAAGGTATCTCTGTACTTCCTCTACAAGAGGAAGCACAAAACAATCCACTTAACTGGACATCTTAAAATAATATTTTTAAATTGCTGCAAGGAATGTTTCTCATGATTTTTTTTAATTTTATTTATTTTTTTTTTTCATGCTTGCGACTGCATTTTTGCAGAGCTGATTGAGAGTGCAATGTACCTGTATCGTGCTACACAAGACCCCACACTGTTAGAGCTGGGAAGAGATGCAGTGGAGTCTATAGAGAAAATCAGCAAGGTGGACTGTGGATTTGCAACAGTAAGTGTGACTGCCAAAAAAATCAGCTTTCACTGAGTTAGGCTGATGAAGATTTGATTAGAAAGCCTGAATGACATTTTGCTATTGAGTTGATCTATGTTGTAGGTTGAAATGTGAACTTCTTTCTCAAATAAATGCCTTTTGTGTTTCTGTAGATCTGATCTGGTAATGCTGGTTGTGTTTCTGGGAGTGACTTTTCTTGCGGCCTGAAAACTGGATCAAATTCTGTTATTAGCAGATGTACCTGAGCCCAAAACATGAGAAAGCATCAGAGGCTTCTCCAGCCTTTAGTATTTTGGAAGATACGAGATATTTGAAGCTGGCAGCAAGGCTCATGCGTTCCTTAAAAGTGGAGAATGTTTTTCAGACTGTCAGTTTTGCAATTCCCTTTTCCCTTTATGCCTTGGAAAATCTGATCAAACACAAGAGAATTGCAGAGGATGATTTCCCACAAATCTGCTAATACAACATTTTGAATATGCTATCAAGCTGTTGCACCAAAAAAGTGCTTATAAATATTGGGAGTTAGGTCTTGTGATTGAGCAAGTAGGTAAAAGCCTGGGAATTTTATTTTAGGTGGAGAAATGATGGCAAGATTACTCACTCTTCCATTCCTATCCCATGTAGGAAATGCATTTCTCCTGATTGCTGTTTTCCTGTTCCTTATCATTAGTCTATGCTAATTCAAAGCATCTGAGAACCAGTTGGAATGTCTGCATACTATCATTTAAAATAGGGGATGTGTCACCATCATACTCTGCTGTTTAAATTGTATGAATTGCAAGACAGTTTTTGCTTTGTTCCAAAGTTCAAAACCTCTTATACCTTAATTCAGCATAACTGTAATCCACTGGATTTCTTCTCTTGCAGATCAAAGACTTGAGAGATCACAGACTGGATAATCGTATGGAATCCTTCTTTTTAGCTGAAACAGTGAAATATTTGTATCTGCTGTTTGACCCAGATAACTTCATTCACAATGATGGGTCAGACTTTGATGTGGTGCTCACCCCATACGGGGAATGCATCTTGAATGCTGGAGGATACATCTTTAACACTGAAGCTCATCCTATTGACCCTGCTGCACTGCATTGCTGTAGGAAGCGGAAAGAAGAGCAGTGGGAGGTAGAAGACTTGATGAGAGAATTCTACTCCTTGAAGAGAAACAAGAAATTTACCTTAAAAAGAGCCTCAGACCATGGTGAAGGGGAAAGCACGCAAGACTCCGTAGATACCTCTTCAGAGAGTGGCGGAGAGAAAAGAAGCTCTAAGAAGAACACACATTCCCTCCTGAGTTGCCCCAGTCAATCTTTTAGCTCCAAACTTGCAGTACTTGGACAGGTCTTCCTAGACAACACTTGATTCCATTCTTATCACCAGTTTAAATTATTAATCTTGATTCAGAGTCGGGGTATATATTTTTATAGTTTCATAATGGAAAAAGTCATATTTCACAATGTGAATTCTGTCTAAAACAGCCTCTTGTTAGTCTGCTACTGCTGGGTCATAAGACGTTCAGATGATCAGTTGTTACCACTGTAAGTCACTAATGTCAAACCAGTTGTTTGCTTAAAAAGCAAATATGTGTTTAGAAAGAAAAAGAAAGACTGCAGTTGGAGATGCACCTTCTTTATTTCAGTGTGTTTGTTTTGAAATTTTCAAGGCTTATGCAGAGTCCACAGCTTACTTGTCTCCATAAAAGTGAACTTTACCTGTTCCCTGCATAGAGAGAGAGAACACTGAATTGTTAGTTCTGGTTTCACTTCTGAGACTACAGGTCTGCTGTGATATCGTCCACCTTTGCCACTGGCCTCTGAATACCCAGCCTGAGAGATTTATGATCAGTCAAGAAAACCTTTTTGATTCATGAGATGCAGGCTTGGTGACTTGACAAATACAAAACATTGTACATATTTTTACTAGTAGTGTCTGTTTTCCACAGGTGCATGCAATGAACAGAAGGGGAGAAATCAGCAGTGTTTACAGAATTGGTACTAAGAAAATGTTTGTTTTAAGGCAAAAAAAAATGACTGTCTTCAAGCCTGCTGAAAGGTGAGCAGTCTAGGACAAGCACAAGAAAGTTATAGTCAAATTGACTGTTTGTACTGGACACCAGTAAGATGGTGTCTGTGGGCCTATGGATGCTTAGCTATAGATGAGTAGCTAAAATCATCCAAAAGAGTCTCGTCTGCCCACACGTGGCCAACCACTGCTGCCTTATTGCTCTAAGATAGCTGTTCTCCAGTGACTTAAAAGCACACACCACTGGCAGTTTAGGTACATTAGTGGTATAGGTTTTTATCTAACCCAATTTTGTGCGTCATCTAACACGCATTTGGGTTTGCATCTAACAGGAGACACACATCTCCTGTGTGTCTTGTCTGCTACTGTGACGTCAGTCACCTATTACTTGGCTCTGAGAGTGCTGCAGTCTCACACTATCTGTTGTGAATATCTTGAATATCTGAGTATCTTGACACAACTGTCACAGGCAGATATTGAATGGAGTCTCCTAGAATTGAGACATTATTGGAAAATGTAGGAGTTTTTGCTAGTGACTCTTAAAACTGTAAGTTTATTTGTGGGGAGGGGTTCAGTTTTTCATACCTTGCATGCTATTTTCCGTCCAGTTCGTAGAACAACAAGATATTCACCAAAGGCTTCACAGAGACCTCGGTCTGGGCAATTAGCATCATCTCATCCACACACCAGAGGGAAGTGAAAGACTTGGGAGACAGATAGCAGAGATTTATTGTGCTGGCAACCTAAAGCATTTTGGTTTCCTCAGAGAAGTGGCTGCAATAGCAGAGCTGTGGGGAAGTGACCTTAGGCAGTAAGATATTTCCTTAGCTCATTTGGAGCTTAACAAAAAGGTGTTTGTTCAGAGCTTCCGCTCTACTGTGAGTGATTAGACTGGATCACGGTAGGTGTTATGGGATGAGTCAAATCAAGGTCTTCTTGACCTGCTACAATATTTGAGAGACCTCCAGCTAACAAAGACTTACTTTAACAAAAAAGGCCTTTGGTTAAAATCTGTAGGATCTAGTTCCTTTTTTTTAATTATGGAAAACTCTGTAACTTGGGCAAATATCAAGCTTAAACCCTAGTGACCTGTGTACGAGTTATGTAATTTCATAGATAGCACGAGGAAGGACAGATCTTTGGGAAGCCCTTTCTGAGGAATAGTAGGATGATACAATGGTGCTTGTCTGTCCCATTAGAGAGCAGATTCCATTCCAGATATGTCCACGTTAAGAGCTTTTTCCCTCTTAGTGAGAACTTGATGAATCCAGAGCTACTATCACAAATCAGTGGAGAAAACAAGATTTATTGTCTTCTGCTGCTGCTTATCCCAGGAGTTTCACAATGAAGGACATCTATGGGAAGAGATGGTGGGTCTATTTTGTCATATTCCAGCTGGAGGGAGAGCTCCGTCAAGCAATATGGTGAGCACTTGGTTGTGTTAATAGAATGTGGAGGAGTTTTGTCAGGAATCCAGAATGAGATCTATGTGAAACACAGATGGGTAATGGCAATTTTGGACTGTTTCCAATTGAGGCAGATTAGAACTCCAAAGGTCCCACCTACAGTACATGCTTGTGACATCTGTCAAAGGCTTGAAGCAAATTGTGGTAGAGCTGTGAAAAATAGCACAGAAACCAAATATAGAATTTGTTGCTGAAGCCACACTTGAGACTGTTTTATCATTTCTCTGCTGCAAGCAGCATAAGGGGCAGAGGGCAGGGAAAGAAAAGAAAAAAAAAACATAAAACTTAACTTGAGGCCAGATTTTTTTGAACATTTCAAAGCTGATGGTTAAGACTTGGAATTTCTTGGAGAGGGTGTAGATGTGGCTAGATTGATGAAAGGTCAGGTGAGCATCTTGTGAATGACTATTCTAATAGATGCGGCCAAGGAGAAGCTATAAAAAAAAAAAACAAGTAAGACCTTCACGTGGCTTGATGGCAAAAAGCCTCTTTGCCTAAAAGAGCATGGTGGTGAGCAGTGACATAAGATATGACACTGTAAAACTTCTAAATACATCTCCCAGCTCCCCTTGCCTGAGGCATGAGGGATACAAATGGCCAGGCAGTGCTCTGAAGTGACATGTCAGTCTTGAGTTCTGTAACAGCTTCTGTGTATCATTCTTTGTAGAGCAAAGTCAAGTAGAACAGAATATAAAGTGCGGTCTGCATTCACAACGGTTACATTTTGGTATTCAGGTCTCATGCTCCATTTCCTACCTCGCCTGAGCTGCTCTGTTAGGCAGCCAAGACCTGTTCCTAATGACTAGATGAGCCTGTAGCAAGTAAAGGAGAAGCGCAGCCACCAGGGATGGTTCTTGGTCTTTGAAGGGCCACCAGCACCTCTCGGCTTGCTTGGAGCTGCCACTCCTGTGCTTAGGAATGGCTCCCCAGGGAAGTGTGTGCCATATGTCTGCCCCACAGCGTGCTGTGTGCCCCTCTGGCTTGGGTCTCCAGCGCTGGGGAGTACTGATGCCTTGCTCGTCCTGCTGTGGTGTGCAGAACAGCACCTGCCTTGGTAGGTTGCGTACATCTGCCCTTCTTACCTTCATGAAAGCCTATCCTGTGTCTAGCACCTTCACCACAGTGTAGGCTTTCCTGAATTGTGCTTTTAGGGTTTGCTGTGATTCCAGAAGCTTCTTCGATGCAACACTTGGATTTTTAGCTTTGTCCACAAGTGCCTGAACCGCTCACCTCAGCCAGCCGCAGTAAAGCACATGCTGGTATTTTAAAGGAAACAATTATACTTTCTTTTTATGTCACCAGACTACTTCCAATCTCACTTGATTTATTAGTAACGACTAATGGTCCTGGTCCTGCTTGTTCTGGGCGTTTTGCAGAAACACAGGACGTCGGGAGGAGGCCTCGCAGGCAGCGGCCAGGGGAGGTGTGCGGAGGTCATTCTGGCTGACGTTATAACGTTATAACGCTAGGTGCTCGCACGCAGCGCTCCCTGCCGTTATTCACAGCGCGGTTCGTGCGCTCCCGGCCGGCTGCACGACATGGAGGATACGGAGGAAGGAGAGGAGCGGGCCTCCTCCTTCCCGCCCTGCTCCGCGCGTGCCGCCACGCGCCACCACCCACCGGCTCTGCGCATGCGCGGGGCGCGTCCGGACTACATTTCCCAGCGTCCCCCGGGGGGCTGTGCCCTCTCCTTCCGGCGGGGGGCGCTGCCTCGCCGGAGGGAGAGGGGGCGCTTCCTGTTTGTCTCCGTCCGGCGGCAGGAGCGGCCATGGCGGCGGCGGGGCCCGGTCCCGGCGGCGGCAGCGC
>JAWLRI010000170.1:301230-340482 GCA_034781795.1 Crypturellus tataupa | reverse complement strand
TTTGCCCACCAAACGCTCCAAAAGGGCAGGATTTTAGTGGTCCTGGGATATATTTGCTAGAAACATTATGGCTGTGCTGTACACCCTATGCGTCTGAAATGGCCATGGAGGCCTATTGCCATTGCATTAACTCAAGTGTCTGCTCTGAATTAATTTCATGAGCTCTTTGCAATGTCAGGACTTGTGCAGGTCTGAGTTCCTTAGTGAGAGGAGTTCTAGGGGTAGTCAGCATCGAGTGTCATTGCAGATGGCCAAGGAGATTCTGCAGCTGATCCCCAGCTGCAGCTCCAGAAGGCTGTGGGAGTCCTGGTTGCTCCATCAGAGCAAGTATACACTTGCACATGTCTTGGAGCCCCTCTGTCCCTTCAAAAGTCCAAAGGGGTCTGCGTGTGTCCAGCTGCCTCCCTCTCTCTATCCCTATCAATTACAGTGGTGAGTTAGACAGGAAGCTCCCATGCAGAGAGACATCAAATTTGGTGAAGGGGAAACCTCCTGTGAACTTGTGGAGCGCAGAGGAGGGAACTGAATCCCGCTCCATCCCAGGAGCTTCTCCATGGGCATTTGGTGCATGGATTAACTCCCTGTGAAGAGTCCCTGGAGCAGGAGGAAATGAACCAGCTTCCTGCTCCTGGGCAGGTGTCCTGTCCTCTTATGAGATGGGAGCAGAGACTCCTGCAGTGTGACATTCCCACCCCGCAGATGATCATCCCCTGATGGGTCCAGCCGCAGTGCTGGGCTCCAATATTATCGATATCATCAAATATTAATTAACCTGCAGACAATGAGGTGGCCACGGCGGGGCCTGGGGACGGGGCGGGTGCCACGCACCTCCGGCAGGTGGGAGAGGCTGCGAGAGAAGTAGCCAATGAGTGCAGTGGGAGGCTGGGGGCGTGGCAGTAGGCGCGTGGGTGAGGCCAGTGGCGGCAGCTGCCGGTGACGCAAGTCCCACACAATCGATCCCCATGCGACCGATCCCCGTGCCACCGATCCCTGCCAGGGGCACTCGGGGCCACGGGAGGCGGTGGTGGCCTGAGGCGGCCCGAGGCATGAGGGGGCGGCTGGGGTCTTGCGACCGGCGGTTGAGGCCGTGGGCAGTGGTCGTTGGGCTGCGTGGGCGGTGGGGGAGAGCGCGGTCCCCCCTGGAGCAGCGATGAGGGCCACCCGGTGCCAGGTTGCTGCGTGCGGCCGCAATAGGGAAGCGGAGCTCGGCTGCCTGCGGGCCGAGGTGAGCGGCGTCGGGAGGTGCGGGGGCCGCCCTGGCGCTCGGAGGCTGCAGGCCCTGGCACCCGGTGAGGGTTTTCTCCCATCTGCTGGCTCTGCCTTCCTGCAGCCCTTCACCTCCGGCCCTGAGGTGATTCACAGCTCTGGGTATGTGAGAGGCATTTAGGCAGTGTCTACTCTGCCAATACGAGGATGAACCAAACACAGTGAGTACAACTGTGTCTTTTCCAGCACTGATATGTCACAAACTGCCTCAAAATAACAGCTTGAAGACTCAAGGCCCATCCATCTGCTCCCTGCAGTGACCTGTTGCCTTGAGCATGGTGCATTACTCAGTTGTTCCCTCAAAAAGAAATCTCCAGAACTAAGAATCATCATGTTGTCCCTTTGGTACCATTCCTCCTCTAGGAAGGTTGAACTTGCAGTTATCATTAAATAGAGTTTGAGCCACTGCCCTTTCTCACACAAACGATATGTATTGTAAAGCCGGTCGGGAATAGTCTCATTGGATTTGAAACCAGTCGTTACACAACAGGCTGTGTGACGAGAATCCCATTCCTCTCAACCCCGGTTCTGCCATCCCTGTAGTGTCTGGCAGCAGCGTTCACCCAGCTGAACTGAACTAGTTAATCCAGTAGCTTCGTAATTACTTGTGGTTATCTGATTGATATTCCCTGCCATTACGCCTGCAACATCCTTTTCCTGCTCCGAAAGCCGGAGATACAATCCTGCTGGCAGAGCAGGCTGAGGAATTTACGCCCACTCAGATTCTGCTTTCTTCAAAACATTTTCTCTCTCTAGATTCTGGGAGTCTTTATATTCGTAGGAAATGCCGTTGTTCTCTATTTTACCGAGCATCAGAAAAACTTCATTAAGACTTTTAAGGGTGTTTGGACTTTATTGACAAAGTAAATGAATTATCAAAGGCTGAATTGTGGCTAATGTCTGTTCTATCTTGTGCAGAACCAATGCTCTTAACAAGAGCAGCACAACCAAGGAGATGAATGTGTTTTCAAACACCTCTACTACTGTTCATATTCTCATTTACTCTTCCCTTGCGAAAGCCCCAGCAATGAATTATTAGAAAGAATAGAAATGAATAAATGGGTGGGTGAAACATTCAAGGAATGCTGCGGGCCACGCTGCCGATTGGAACCCAGAGGACCGAGGCTGAAAATGCAGCCCAATCCATATTTTTGGAAAACAAAGAATGCCTCTTGCTAGATATGAGGGAAGTTGAGGGCTGGGGAGGTTGGTTCAGGTCAATCGCCCCCATCATGTGAGGAGGTTTCCTGGACTGCAGCCCCTCTCATTGCGAATTCTGATTGAGCAGCTCGGTTATTTATGCAGTTTCAAGCAATACTCTGATGGAAATTAATGAGGACTGCTGGTTGTCAGTCCCTTATTAATACTGATAACTAACTTAAAATGCAATTGACTGGGAGCAGTGAGGAGCTGATGTTCTGGGCATACATACAAGAAAAGATCCCAAATGCCTCCAGGCCTTGGTGTAATTCCATGCAAGCGGGTGGAATTTTAGCACGCCGAAACTTGCTCTATTTTCTTTTGTTTGTATCCCATCCCTGAGACTCTGACTAAGAGTGAAGTGGTCATTGCTTCTTATTGCCCAGCAGGTCTCATCTTTTCAGCTTTTGTGCTTAAAAACTGTTAACAAGACGAGACAGGACGGACATCCCTTCAAGTTCTTGCTGCGAAGCACTAAGTATATGGTCAGTATATGAAACAAAGCATCAGAAGTTCTTCAAGGGTAATTCCCTATAAAGCTGTTCCATCGGAGTCAATGGAGTTTTTTTTATATACCGCTTGCTCACCTGAAATAAATGCCTAGTTCCTAAGTCTTCAAAACATGAAAAATATCCGAGGTGACAACAGCCTAAAAAAAAGCCCAAAAAACTGTCCCCTGGGGACATGTAATTTTGATTTGCAGGCAGTCTGTGCTAAACATACTGTAGATACAAAAGGAGGTGTCACAAATTTTTCTTTCCTTCGTCAGTCTAAAGAGCAGTCATCTAGTGCTGCTGGATACTATGTAGACTGAATATTCACTTTTAGAAAAATAGTAATTGCAACATCTAAATCAGGTACTCCAGGATGTGTCTGAATATACTAGTTTATAGCAACTGTAAGTATTTGAGAAAGCTCCGTGTAAAACACCTATTGCAGACATTATGCTCAAGAGAAGAAGTATTTCCACGTATTTATAGAGATCTTAAGGTACTTTGTAATGACAAGGAAGATAATAATAATTTCAATATAGAGATATAAACATTGAGGCTCAAAAAGTTATGCAAGAAGTCACTCAGTAAGTCAGTATTAGAAACCAGACCACAGCTCTTGGCTTCCACGGTGATCACCTTGTTTCCAAATGCTGCTGCTTTTTGGCTTCGCAGTAGTTTTCCACTGCTGACAAGATGGAAACTGGGGAAAATATGTCCAGACCTGCCTGTAATCAGGAAGATGAGGTTAATATATGAAAGCAAAAGGGCATTAAACTCTCAAGTAGGGATTTTCATTCAGAAATAAGCTGGCCCTCATTTATTTTAGTGTAGTATAAATGAAGATGCATTAACTTTATACTGTTATTTGGGTTATCTGAGCTTGCACTGTGTTACTGTCTAGAAAAGCTTGAAATGAATTTGTACCCTGGAGCCTTTTGTGTTTTGATGTCGCAAATAGCCAGAAATATGTTTTTTCCTGTGTTTTCAAGTGGCAGGGAAGACAATGTGATAGGAAACTGGGAAATGGCCAGACTCAGCTGCCAGCGCTCAGGCTCCAGCAGCAGCGTTGGAGCACAGAGGCTGGTGACATGTTAAGAGCTCCGCAGAAAAGCATTATCACAGAGCACTAACTTCTGATTCATAAAAGACATGAATCAGGAGGAGCAGGTGACCGGGGAGAGCATCCCAAGCCTTATTCACATCCTGTCGTTGCAAAGCCCGTAGCCGCTCGCTCGTCCCAAACAATGCTTCCTGCATGGATTTCAGGTTCACTGCTTGTATGCGATGCAGTTAATGCAGCAGGGGGAAAATGGGGGCGCTGCCAGGACATAAATAATTAAAGTGTGATGAGAATTAGCATTGGGTATATCCTGCACAGGGCATCAAACCCAACACTTACTCCAGTCCCATGTAGGCTGTTGGTAACACTCCCAAGGGTTGACTGTGCAGACGTCAGAAATGGGGGCAGATTGAAGACACCAAAGACACCTACAACATTATTATTTCCCTTGGACACAGGAGATGGCACAGTGGGAGCCAAACTGCAAAAGGGAAGATTCCAGAGGGACTGTATTTCCCACTATAGAGAGAAGTATGTTTGGATGATACTTTCTTCGTGAGGTACTTTATTGTCAGCAGAAGAGGCCGTGCTCATAATAGCAAGCCAGAGTTGAAGGCAAGCTGGGATCTGCTGGACTTTTGGCAGTGCCCAGGGCTGTGAGACACCTGATTTTCCTAAGTGACACCGCTCGTGCCTGGCTGCTGCTGTCTGGAACCTTTCTCCTGAAAGCTTCCTAGCAATGAGAGCACAGTTACCAGCTGCCTCTCTAAAAGGGTGACTCAAAGGAGCGCCTGGCTCTGATCAGTTATCAGCGACACTTTTCCATCCTTAGAAAAATATTGATCTCAGCCAAGAGGGGTAACATATGCAAGGATGAGTAAATTTCCTTTAAAAATAAATACAAAGGCTGTTTAATAGCTTTCTTTCTAATGAGTCTGACAGTATAAATACTCCCATCTATTTCAATGACCAAGGCACTTAGTTGCTAACTAGCTATAGCCTTTCTCCTTGTTTTCCTATAAAATTGTGCTTTTTTTTTTTTTTTTTTTTTTTTTTTTTTTTTTTTAACAATAGCAGGGGATTGATAAGAAACAACTATCTGTTATTAAAAGTATTCCACAAATCCAGCTCCTCTTAAGGGGTGCTGGCACCACCAGCTCTTGGATTGCACTTGGTGGACAAACACTGTGCCCCTTTCACTGCAGCGCAGCCAGGACAAGCTGCATTTGTGGCTCCTGCTCTGCTAGTAGGAAAATGCTTCTATCCGTGCAGCTTATCCCCGTGCCCAAAGGAACTGAGACGTATCATTATGAGGCACTCGCGTACTGAAATAAGCGCCGTAGCTATTTCAGGGTTTACTTTTTAAATCACCTTCTAAGCGTAACAGTTAAAGCAGTGCAATCTGTTTGTGAACCAGGCCTGGGCTGGCAGCCTTCATGCAAGGATCTCTTAGAAAACACTTGAGAAATAGAAGTCTCGTGATGCTAATTGCAGGCCATGGAAAAGACAGCTTCTTTCCTGCCATCAGCAGAATTCTTTGCATGGATTCCGGCCCCGTATCCAAGGCAATCTCATTATTTGCTATCCACGCTCGATCTGCTTGCTAATTTCTTTCTCCTTGTAGAGGGGGAGGAACCTTTCTGTGCTCCACAGGAGGGCCTGTGTTTTGGAGATTAAAAAAAGCAAGCAAGCTGTTTGGGAAATAAAAACAAGAAAAGTCACCCGCCTGCAGCAGCAACAGCCTGAATGGTGAGTGCAATTGGGAGACAGATGTTCTTTCCGATTGAATCGCCTGTGTCAGCCGCCCTGAACACGGTAACGGAGGGACAGCAGAGCAGGGGCTGCCTGTGCCCCGGGAGCCGCGTGCGGCGGCTCTGCTGGCTCTCGGCGCTCATCTCAGCCTCTAGAAGCCGCTGGCCGGCTCTCTCCATCCCTAGAGCTCGTTTGGCTAATGCGCTGTGGGATGCAAAGCCGCGTGTGCTGCCTTTTTGCTAGACAAGGTTGAAGAGAGGTTGATAGCAGCCGCTCTCCCTGGTTGGCCCCACTTGTCCAGGGATGAGAGATGCTATTTAACACCCCCTGGCTCTTGTAGTGTCAACACTGGGCAGGGGAAGCCGGAGCATGAAGGCAGAGGTGGAGCTGCCACAGGAGCCCAGCTCTGGCTCCTCTGTGCCGGTTTTCCCAGGAGTTTTCCTAGGGCAGCTTCTAAGTAGCAGTTCCTAAATAATTTGGTGCAAATGAACTGCATGGTCTCCAGCACAGGAAGCCTATTTGCGATTGTGGTTTCAAGCTAGTAGCTACAGTCTAATGCCTGACTACTAAATATTCAAATTAACTCATGAACAGCTGTCCTGTTTATTTGCTTTCAGTCATAACCAGCCTGAGTCTGAATTAAACAGCAGCCCAACAGCAACCCGTGTGTCGCGTTACAGTTGTCTGGGGGGGTGATAAGCAGTAATAGCTCGTGCAAGGCCAGCTGGCGGGTCCTGTCCTGCTCCTGCAGACTTGGTGAACCGGGTGTTTTGTTTCCAGCGCCCTGCGGTACGTGCTCCTTCTCCGTTATCATCACCAAGGCACATGCAGGGAGCAGCCAGCGGGCCGTAGCGGCCGGCAAAGGCCTGGAATAGATCCAAAGGCTCCTGGCTCCTCGGCTGTACTGACAGAGCCCTGCCTGACTTTGGGCTTTTCTGGCAGATGATTTCCTGCTATAGGAGCAGAATATTCTTGAATTTGCCTCAAAAGCCTTAAAGTATAAATTGAGAAACTTTGCTTTTTCTTGGCTTCAATCAAAGGATTCAAAAGCCCTTCAGGTCGGTCAAGACTCCCTCTTGGGAGGCAAAGCCAGCACTGTCAGTTCTCATTGCCGTGATGTGCCCAAATGCTGCTCACCCACCGCTCAGAGGAGCAACCTGAGGAGGTGCAGAATGTCCCTGTACTTCCCTCAGGATATACCACACACTTAATATTGTGTGACCTGGAACAGGCCAAGTGCTCACCTGTAGCACTAAATAAATACTCACTGGGGCCAAGGTCCTCAAGAGCGGGGCTGGAGCAGGCTCAGCCCTCCAAAACCACCAAGTGGGAGGTCAAGATAACTCAAGAGAGCTGCCTGTGGCACCAGGGCCAGCACTGAGGGCCAACGGGGGCCAGAGGAGGTATCTAATACTCGACGGAGAGCCCTGCTGCTGCGGGGAGCAGGAAAGGAGGGAGGTCTTGAACACTCAGCAGGCAGCGAGGGGAAGATGAGGAGTGGAAGGCCAGGGAGAAGCAGCAGAGCAGTGGTGTCATCTTCACAGGATGCTAAACTAGAGAGTTTAAACCCTTCATTCTCCAAACAGAGTTCTACTTCAAGGGATACAGCAACAGAACCAAGTGAGTCATTGTGAATCTATTGGCAGCTCCTTCTGTTAGCCCTGGGCCAGCCCGCAGGACATGGTGGGCACATGGATGTGTCCTGAAGCTGCCTTAGCTCATCCGGCTCCCACAGGAAGTGGGGATCCTGCAAAGTCTCCCAAAGGTCCTAGTGATCCCCTCAAGATCTTACAAGAGAGCTGGAGTTTCATTCCCAGCTATGGCCCTGGCCCTCTCTAGCTCTGTTGGCGCCGTGTTGGGATGGCTCCAACAGCTCCTGCTCCGGCCGTGCAGGCTGAGAGCTCCCAGGCTGCCCAAGGGCAGGGACAACATCGGCCCCGCGTGTGCACCAAGACGGCACATCGCGTTAGGGATGCAGGAGGGTGCAAGATACGCAGGATGAGCAGGGAGAGCAGAAGAAGGTCTCTGCATGTCCACTCGGGCTCTAGATAAATTCATTCCATACTCCCCTCTACAGAAAAGACCTTCCTGAAAGGGTCTGGGCCAGCAGGTACCACTGCGGGAGATGCCGGCTCTGCCGCGGCCAGATCCAACCTGGCACATCAACAGCGCACAGAACGATCACAACCCACACCAGCACGTGGAGCTGCACCCACAGCCATCAAACCAACCCCGTTAAACCAGCCCCCAAACCGAAAATAAAGAAAAGACGAGGCCGGTGCATTGCGCCATGGGAACAATATTGTGCATATGATCAGACTTAGCAGGACACAAGCAGCCTGAGGGTCTTTTTGCATTTAGCTTGAAAGGGCTAAAAATAACCCCTCCAACTGCATTCCTTTTATCCCGGCGTTGCCATCTCCGTCGCCTGTTCCTGTTCCCGGCACTTCCACATGCAAAGCAGGGCCTGGGCTGCCGGGCCCGTAATTAGACTCCGGCCCGGCAGCTGCACAGGGAACAGCTGGAGATGCTATTTCTGTGGGTTATTAATTGACTCCGGGAAAAAAAATGAAAAAAGAGCCGAGCAAGCAGGGAGAACGGGTGAGCTGCAGCCCATGGCCGCATGACAAGGTCTTAATGACAACAAAAAAATAAAAAAGATAAAATAGAAGAGTGAGCCCAGTTTCCTAAAGCCAATTAGAGCAATTCCTCCAGCTAAATTTAGGGGAAAAAAAAAAATATATATATATATATCCCCCCCATCTTCAGCTCCGTGGACAGAGATTGGGAAGCCCCAGGAAGGCCAGGCCGGAGGAGGGAGGTGAACCCGCGGCTCCTACATGGGCACAGGTGCCCGTGAGCCAGCGCCGCCGTCTCGACAGCCTCATACCTCTTATTTTAAGCAGGAAATAATAATTATAATAGTAATAATAAGAAAAGAAGCGCTTTAACAGGGCACGGGCAAGGCAAAGCCACCCGAGGCAGCGCTCGGGCTGAGGCCGGTGCAAAGGCCTTCGCCAAACCCGCTGCCGTCGCAGTCGACCTCCGGCAAATAAATAACCAGGGACTCGAGCAGAGTCCAGGGAACCGATGGAGCATCTCAGAGTCATGGAAAATTAATTCAGGCCTTGTCTAGGCACCCGGCAGGGCCTGTCACGCCAGCCCGGGGTTTCTTCCTCCTTCAACCTGCAAACCCTTCACTGAGTCACCTCAGGGCTGGAAGGTTCCTTTGGGGCAAGCTGGGTCCAAACCCCCCTGAGCTACCCTCAAACGTCACCTTTCCCCTCTCCCATTAACGCTGCCAGCACGGCCTTGCCCCACGTCCAGCACCGCGAGCGACCGTAGCTTCACACGGGGCCTCCATCACCGTGGTGCCTGGTCCCCCCTTCACCGCCTTTAGGCTGGACAAGTGAGTGCCAACATACACGCCGGAGCTGCAGCCTAGGGACATGCAGGGTGCTAGTCCCCCAAAGGGGGGCCCTTTTTTCCAGGTGTTTTTGCCCTCGGAAGGTGCAGGATGCGCCACCCGCACTGCCCAAGCTCCACAGTGCTGCGCACGGAGAGCCTTGGAGACGGGACAAAAAGGAAGGTTTTGCAGAGATGCCCAAGCTGCAGGTGACATCCCCACAGAGCCGTCTGCGGGCAGCCCCATGTGCTCCACAGGGCACGGTTTGGAGAGCCAAATACCCCGGGCTGGCTGCGGCAGAGGGTCAGGAGCTGCGTGCATCTCCCCACTGCTCTCCGTGCCTGCGCGACCGCTCTGCAGCTGCAAAGGCTGCGACGTGACCGGCAAGCGAATGCCGCATGGGCACCAGGGGAGAGAAGGGAGGAAAAGCCGACGGAAGGAGCCGCGAGCAGCGACGGCAGCCGGGAGCGCTTCAAAACCTGCTGAGGGCGGCACTCGCGCGGCCCCCGCTCGGGCGGATCAATGGAGCTGCGGAGCGCCGGGCTCCTGGCAGCCACACAAACCCACTTTCTAATGCAATCTACAGCAGGCGGAATTTAGGTCACTACTCGGAAGCATTTAGTTTATTCCAGGCAGCTATTTAAATATTTAAGAAATAGCTGTCAAATTAAGCCTGATCACATCTGACTCCAAGGCCCAACTTGGAGGCACAGCGGATTTTACAGCTTGAACTTGAAAACATTTCTTTTTGAAGCTTTCTTTGATTTCCTCCCCAGCTTCGCCCTCATCCTCACAGCGCAGGGGGTGAAGGCACCCCGTGCCCTTGCCATGGCAGGAGGGATTAGGGGTCTGAGTGATGCTCAGGTGGCATCTGCACCTCACATGCTCCTCCTGTCCCCAGGACCAAAGCAGTGACAAACCCGGGTACCCCATGTGCCTGTCGCCTCCCTCCCCTTGCATACGGCAGGATTTAATTTGCTGTGGAAAGGGGCTGGGTACCCCAGCACAGGGACACAGGGTGAGCTGGGCAGCATCCTGCTTGGGATGGGGTCTCTGCTTCCCTGGAGTGCCAGGGAATGGGGCCACGGACAAGGGAAGAGACTGGAACAGGGTAGTCCTGCCAGGTCTCTTCTAGCCCCGCGTTGCCTGCAAATACCCAAAGCAACAGACCCCCTCGCGCCACCCATGGAAAATTTTGCTGCAGCAGCTGCTGGTGAAGGAAAAACCACCTGAAATCCTGGAAAATGTGAGGTAGCTACGTTCAAATCCAGGAAAGGGTCCAGCCCGCCCTGGCAGTTGCTAACAGCCTTTCCAGATGTTCAGCTCCACGAATGCTGCCAAAGCCTCTTCTGTGGGGAGAGGAGAGGGAGGAAAGGTGGAAACCAGGCGGCTCCCAGGCGCTTTAGGCAGCAGAAACAGCCCCAGCCCCAGCCCCAGCTCTGCGCTCTCAATTCCTGCGCAAATCACAGCAAACCCCACGCTTCCTCATCCGACTTTGAGCATTTGCATAACACACTGAGAGGATTAGCTAGCTGCTGACCCAGCTCAAGGTCCACCCGGTGCGACGGGGACCTGAGATCCTGCGATCTAAGCAGAAACCCGGAGCAGCTGAGGCGAGAGCAGGAGGGCGCAGGGCATCGCCCGGCCGTTTCCTTCCCCGGGGCAGGGGAAAGGCTGCTCTCCCCGTCCTACAGCCCTGGTTTCGTGCCCGGTGCCTGTCCTTGCTGCCGCTGGCTGCCCAAAGCAGCTATTCATTTCCCTGTCCCAAGGGATTCAGGGAAGGGGCCCCGTGTTTTAAATCCAAACACTATGGAGTGGGTTAGCAGAGAGGCGAGCAGGGTGCCCGGCTGCAGGTTACGTTTCTCCGCCTCTTTCTGGCACCTTGGCCAGGCCCCGTTTTTCTCTTCCACAGGAAATTCCACCACAGAAAACCCCAAATCAGGCCAAATGCAGGGGAAAAATACTTTCTTTTGCAGGGAAAAAAAATAAAAAAGCTGCATTTCTGGAGCACTGGTTTGAGGATTACTTTTAAAAGAACCATTCAGAGCGCTGTGATGTCCCAGCCTGGCTGGAGCAGCATCCTTCAGCCTGAGGGTGGTTCAGATGAGCAACACAGAATCCCAGAACAGCTGAGATCATCCAGTCCAACCCTCCCTCTCGAGGAGGTCGCAGCAGGGCCAAACACCCACCTTCCTTCCCAGGAATTCCCTGTGAGCCTTCAGCACGAGCACCTGCAAGCCCATGGGAAGAGGTAAGAGCCAAACTGCAACCACGCTCTCCAGAGCTCAGGAGCAGAGGGAGACGCTCAGAGCAGGGCCTCAAAACCTGGATTTGTTTGTAAGAACAAAAATAACCTCCTCAAACCTTGTCCAAAGAGAGGATTGTTCCTGAAGGCAGAGAACAACTGTGAGCTGGAAAACAAACCCCGGTTTCCTGGGAAGGGGCTGGTCTCGCTTGGACCTCGTGCTGGCGGAGGGGCACGGAGTGGGTCTCCACCTAGGAACAGCTGCCGCTCGTTGGAACAAGGACTTTATCCGGCACAGACCTGTCTAGCGCCCGGTGTGGCGGGTGGCCGAGCTGTGGGTGGCCCTGCAAGGTACTGTTGGTGGCTGCAAGCGCGGCAGGAGGGCACCCACTGCACCTGCGGCCGAGTGACAGATCTCACCAGTTGAAGTAGTTACTGCAGGGAAGCTGCATCCTAGTCTTGATCTCAGCAGGTTTTAGGCTTTTTTTCTTTGCATTCAGCAGCAGAGCAGAAAAGGCAGTGCTTCCCCAAACCCAAATGCACATGCAATGATGATATGGGTAGGTGCTGCTCGGCCTGTAGGTTTGGCCCTGCCTCGGGGCACACACATAGGAATTTTTGGAGTGAAAATCTCGCTGTTACCTCTGCAAACCAGAGAGCTCTCCCAGGATCTGGCAGGGACCAGACATTGACCACTAGCTAGTGGAGCCCAGGACTGCACTAATCTACAGTGCTAAGATCTTCATGGCCTTTGGTCTGGCAGGATTTTACTTTTCAATAGAACAACTGCTAAAGACATTTTTAAAATCCATATCTGTAGTTAGAAGTGGAGAGAAGCTTGCAGGCAGATTCTGTCTTGTGTCCTAGACTCACATTACAGCAGAGCTGGCGAATGACCTCCGTCTCCCACCCAAAAAGCACAATGCACAAAGAGCAGAACATTTTCCCCGAAAGCCGTGGGGCCAGGACCTCCCTGTCCAAAGCAAGGAGCGAGGGAAGGGCAGTGCCAGCGGGGCGGCACCTCCGCCACCGGCAGAGCTCAGCTAACAGCTCAATGCTGCGGGAGGGCTGAGCTCGGGCTCCCACCGTGTCCTGCTCCTGGCTGCCCCCAGCCCAGCACCCGCAGGGATGTTTTGTGGGTCAGCTCAGGTTGTTAAACTAGAAAAAAAAAAAACATTAAAATGCTTTCTTGCCAGGCTCGTGAGCTGCAGGAGCCCCCAGCAAGGGGCAAGAAGTGGCAGAGAGCAATAAGCAGCGCAGCTCCAGCTCCAACTTGTGCAGAGCAACCAGATGAACCACGTTAGGGCCAGAGCTGGAGCAGCAGAGAGATCCCATGCCCTGATGATGCCTCAGGACCCAAGAGGGTACCAGAGCAGAGGGGACACCCAGGCCTGCAGGAACAGCCACACGCACGTGTGACAAGTTAACGCTGCTCCAGCTCACCGGGCAAAGTTTCAAGCAGCCTGAGAGCACCAGGGAAAGGTCAGCAGCTCCAGAAACCCAAGGGCAGCACTGGGGCTCTGCTGCCGTAGGAGCGTAGGCAGGATAACCTCATCCCAAGGGCAGGATAAATGCAGGGGTTGGAGGGCAAGCAGGACTATAGCAAAGAGCAGCATTCCCCCAGCAAGCCCAGGCCTGGCTCCAGCAGAGCACGCTGCCTCGCGGCGCGTGGAAGCGCTCCAAGCGGAGAGCTCATTCCTCTGGAGACCCACGTACCAGCGAGATGAACTATTCTTACCCACTCGGGAAGGAATGTCTTGCAAACAGCACAAACAAGTGCTCGGCCTTATCGCAGCGCGCAGGCTGCAAGCTCCACGGAAAAGGCCTCCAAACAATTGCTCATGCTTCAATGGTAAGGTTTGATTTACAAAAATAATAATAAATAAAAAATACCAGAACCATAGTAGTGACTTGGCTCACAAGCTACTTCCCAGCAGAAGAAATGGAGCATGTGGGAGAATTGGGGTAAATCCCAGCTTCATTGGCCCAGGGATAAGGGAATAAAGGCCTGAGGGCTGCGTTGGAGGGCTCTCACCAGAGAGCTGCTGCCATTGACTCACACAGCAGCAAACGGAATCTGCAGCCTAACTCGAGCAGAAGATTCGGTCGAGAAGATAACGACTCACTGAGACTGAAATGCAGCTGGCTTTGAGGCACCCCAGCTTGCTCTAGAAGCAGCAAAGCTGGGCCAGCATCTGCAGCTCCTTAACAAGGGCAGCAAGATCACGACCCGAGGAGAATCTGGGAAAGAAACTGTCAGCTCCAGACACCCTCAGGCCGAGCACAAGGCGACTTTGGGGCTGCAGCAATTCAGGGGGCTCTCTGGCAGTAGCTCGACACAAATCTCCTGTGACTTGGGCTTTTGCTCCTACAACACACGCTCCCTCTACTCCTCCACGCACTCTCTAAGCACAAGAAGGCCCCAGGGACATGAAATAACCAGCAGTTCACGGGTAACAAGCACAGCTGGCCCCGCTCAGCATCCCACAGATCACCAAGGAACATATTCCTGCTTGTCCCAGTGGCAGACAGCAGCTTCCCAGCACCAAGCAAAGTTAGTTAGAGGGCAAAAATCTCCTGCTAAATGGGCTCTGGGTTGAGAACATGTCCAGGCAAAACCAACACCTACTGTCTGTGATGTCTGAGTGCCTCGTTTGCCTTCCCTTTAAATTCTCAGCTGCTATTTCAAAGGCTCCAGCAGCCCAAGGAGGCTTTTACCACAGCAGCCCTCGCATCTCAACTAATCAACTTCAGATGTTGGGCTGTTTTCGCAGCAGGAACCCAAGATCAGCTGGCACAAGCTGGGAACTGTGCTTGGCAGTCACGTGCTTATGACCATAACAAGACAGAGTATCTGCCATAAAAACAGGGAGGGAAAGCATGGTTTCTTACAGGGACACAGTGGCCATCCTCTCACTGACCTACTCTAAATTAAAAAAATCTCTGAAAATAGACATTTTTCCAGAAGCCACAAGTTCAAAATGATAGAATGTTTCCTTGAAAATGAATGCAGAAGAACCTTACAGTATTCCAGTATATAGAAATGCTACTGTCTTGTTGCTCAGTGTGGATTCAGTGGAAATAGCTTCTTACTATGAAAGAAAATCTAGTAGTCAGGCTCTTCACATCCGAATTTCAAGTTACAGTATTAGCTGCTCTCAGGGGTATATTTTACTACTCAGGTAGGAGAATACTTGGTATGTGCAGCTTCAGCTGTCCAAGCAACCCCTTCCAGGCATCCGTGCTGGAGGCTGTTATTAACTGCATGAAACACCCGGTGCTGCCTCCCCCAGCCGCGGGCCTCTTGCTTAAGAGCAATTCCTGGATGTTCAGCAGCCAGTGCTGAAGATCACATGGACCTCTCTGCTAGCGCGGCTGATGGGTTATATAATCCGCACGCAAGCTGGACAGCTGCCAGTTTGGAGAACAGAATTCTTGAACTGGAATGTAATCCCACTGCGGCCCTGCTGCATGCATAGCTGATTAAAGGAAGAAAGTCTCTGGGTTCTGGAGTTTCAGGGAAATTCGAGTATTCCGTGGAGCTCCACACCCTCTAGTGGAGAGCAGCGCTTGCCACGGTGAGGAGAAGCTCTCCAACTCCCCACAGCTCCTCTAGTGACTGCCAAGACTGAGTTACCCCTATGGATCCCTAAAGCACCACAGCTACATTTGGGATCACTGCAGTGTCACTATCTTGGACAAAAGTTCCAAGGATCCACATAAGAGAAGCAGTTTTATTGGCTTACTTTTAACTTGTAATTTGTTAAAAATCTTTGTTTGGTTTATGCCCTACAGCAGGCATTAAATAAGGAGAACGGGAGAGTCAGCTTAGAGAAGTGATTTTATTCATGCTTACCACCTGGTTATCTGCAAGGACCAAACATGGGATAAACAGGCTGCAGGAACGGGATTCTCACCATCACACAGGAAGATCTTCCAGTTCATCCACCTGGAAAGAAGCAGGCAGGATACTCAATGAACAAAGGGCACTGCACGACAGAGCTGTTCAAAGTGTGCCAGGCCGTCAAACCGAGCAAGGCTGTCAAGGAGTACTAGTGATCCTGGGCCCTTTTGCTTATGCTGCATGTTAACTGAAACAAGAAAGTGCTTTATCATTTAAGCTGGCTGACAGAAAACCCCCAGACAAATAGTATTGTTTGTAAAATGGAGACTCCTCAAGCTCAGAACATCTTATCTGACTTATGTCCAACTTTTCTTTCTTTTATCCTAAGTCCAACAAGTTTTAAATATAGCTGCGTATTTATAGATTTGGGATTTAAAAGGATAAACAGTTCATTTTTCCAGCAGTGAGTAGGGACAGGCTCTATGCCATCACTTTATCTAAGGCTTCATATGCTCAATGTGGCAGAAAATAACATTTTGTAACCCAGCAGTGATGTTAGTTGAAGGGAAATGCTCGTTCAAACAAAAAAATCAAACAAAGGATGTCTGTCTGCAGCAGCACAAAGGTGAAGTGTTTTCTAAAGCTCAGATGAGGTTAATCCAACATTATAAGACAAATCAAAAAGAAAGGATCAGTTAAAGCTTCAAAGTGAGCAACTACTCATCTGGTGCCCGGAGGGTGGGCAATTCAGCTCAGCCACCTTGGAGAGGGTGCGGGCACTTTGTGGCCAGCAGGAACTCCTAACAGAAGAGCACACAGTGTTACACATACTATTTTGACATGTATAGACCAAAAAGCTACTGAGTAAGCGGTTTCCAAGCTTAAAATAGCATTTAGTTTTGACAGGCACCTGGCACAAGAGCCCAGCGTGGAGCACAGAAGTGAAATTCCCTCCCGCAAGCGCTCTTGAAAACTCCATCATCTTGCAGCCACTGCACATCAGCCACGCGGGATGATTTTGCTTTCATTCAAAAGTCATCCACACGGCAGGATATTCACCTCACAACAGTCCAAAAAAGGACCAAAAGGGTTGGTTGGTTAAACTGCATTACTGGTACAATCATGCTGAAGGTACAGTTCTTGCTTAGGTAGGATCTGCAGGAAAAAGCAACGTCTTTTGCTTCTTGAAAGAATATATAGAAGGAGAAAAAAACAAGCTTCCATATGCATCTGCAGACTGTTGCACTGAACAGGGCTCCGTTTCACCTATGTTAAAGCGAGCTGCCGGTAACCCAGCAGATTCTTTCATCAGTGGGAGCTAATAATGCATATTCAGGAACAAACTTGTGAAAAAAGATGGACTGCACAACTTTACCACATCTAAGTATAGCAGTTACTTTGTTATCTCATCAAATAAAACAATCTAGTTTTATTATACTTGAACAGCCTCTCAACTTTTTTTTTTTTTTTTTTAATGAAAATACAAGGTACAAAACTAATTATCAGTTACGAGCAGGCTTATCATAACAAAAGGACCAGGTTATCATAAAAAGGCTTTCCTAATGCAGCTCTACCTAGAAGGAGCCACGGATATCCCTCTGCTCCAAAACTGGAGAGTTCCCAGTTCCTAATGTGGTGGCACACGACCAGAAACACTGCCTTTCCCAAGGGCAAACTACCGTGGCACTGACACACAAGCCGCTTGTGGCAATGAATCCTTTGCCTTAAGCCCTCCCTTAACCCCAGCCGAGCTTCCTTTGACTGTCCTAAACCCTTCCAGAAGCAGCTCCCAGCTCGTACACAACAAGGTGTAAGCCCAAAAGAACCCACTCCACTGCTAACTGCCATAGGAAAGTACCTTAAAGCTGAGACTGCCCAAAGCACAAAACTCAATACAGTATTTTGTGAACCGAGAACTTTCCTTGCTCAGGCTTAGGGCCAGAAATGCAGCCAAAGCTAAAGAGCACTGCCCTGTACAGACACATCTTCTGTGGATGAGTATCATCTAGAAGCCTCTAGTAGCACCTGACAATCCAGCTCTCCCTAAAATCCTTCCCAGAACATCATGAAAACAGTGTCAGTCACTGCTTTGGGCCACCAACTGTCTTTCCAGCATGGAAGCTCCTCTCAGCCTGTGTTATCGTGGTAAAATAACATGGGCAGATTAAGCAAATGCAACTGACAAGCAGAGAGAGCTGGAAGTGGCTCCGTGTCACAGGGAATGGCACCCGGAGCCAGATGTGCTGCTTCATTTCTACTGACACAGGTGAAGAACAGGCTGCCTCTTTCCCAAACACATGGCCTGAAGGACAAGCAGGTGTGACACAAAGAATTAACACAGAGCTCATTAGACCAACAGGCTCCCAAATTAACACTGCGCGGAAATTAATGGGGCCAGTTGGTTAAAGCAGCATGACACAGAACTACGGCGTGCTGGAACGACTGCGACACAGGCACATCTGCAACCCTCTCACGCACGTGCAGTGTCTGCACTGTAGTCTGTAGATCTATACAGATAAATCTGTATTATACGTATACATATATATCTGTATAATATCTGTATAAGAATTTAAAACATTGTATTTCCTGTAGGAACAGAGTCCAGCAGCTACTGCATGGACACAGTCCACACTTCACTCTACAGAACAGTGCAGACCCCCAGCAAGACAAAACCAAGCATAGAAGGAAGAAAAAGGGGGGAAAGGAAGAAAAGAGCTTTCTCTCCCTCCCCTGCTCCCAGCTACCCAACTTGTCCTCTCTCTCGTGTCACCTTTGATACTGGTGCCTCTTCCCATAGGCATCTTTACCCCGCTAAAAGAGCGTAAAGGTACCTACTTCTCCCCCAAACTTGGCTTATTTTTTGCTGTTTTATTGGGTTAAGTCAGCTCGCAGAGAGGCTCGACAAATCCTAGCTCACGATACGCAAAGGGAGCGTTGAGCTGGGGCTCCCGTTTCTGCACCGTTATGTGCAGCCGGTTCGCCCAGGATTGCACCCAGCAAGCGGCGCTGCTGCTCACACCTCGGCTGCAGCCGCCGGCAGGGCTGGGCTCAGCAGCAGCTTCTCCCTCCCACAGTCTGGCGGCTTCGCAGCTACCGCAGGAGCCATCTGGAGTGACCCCCCTGCAAACCAGATCCCCCATCTGGTAAGAACGACAAAAAAAGTATGTGCTTTTGTGCATTTTTTATTTTTGAAGTCCAGATCACTCTGGAGGTGTGTTTGCAGCACAGGCCGTCCTCACCCCCCTTCCCCATCCTCACGGACATCATACACACGTGTTCTCCTCGGCTGCGACTTCCTCGGCTGAACTTGTTGGCTGTAGGGAGAAAAAAAATCAAGGAACACTGAGGAAAATCACAATTGTAACAGAAGAACAAAGATGCACAACGTCAGAAAAAAAACTCTACAAACTGTTCAAGCTGCTTCAAGACAAAAATCCTCACATTAAGTATATCCTGCTATGTGGAAAATAACATTTGGGAGCTCAGATAGGGATTCAGATTTGGGAATTCCATGATAAATCAAGGAATTTCAGTAAATAAATAAATCAGGATAAATCAGTGATAAATCAAGGGAGAATACACTAGCTGGGTGCCTATGGACTGATTCCAATATCTGTTAAGCTTACTCATAGAAAAGGGGTAAAAACAGTTTGATTTGGGCGCACGTTTTCCAGAAGCAGATTCCTCGCACGCCGAAGAACCGCGCGCAGCAGCCAGGGGGGGGTTTCTCCCGCCTGGGCGCGGGCGGTGTTTGCAGCATCATACATGGGCAGCGCAGCGCTCCGCGGTGCCCACACCTGCAGCTGCACGAGCCGGGCCCGCCGGGCCTTACTCTGGGGCGCGGGGGAGGCCGCCGCGGGGCTCTCGTGGCGCGGCGGGGCCTGCAGCAGCCCGGGAGGGCCCGTCTGGGGCGCAGGCGCTGAGCGCGGGGCTTCCAGCCTCTCGCGAGCAGATTAACGCTCCCGTGGCCGCTTCCTGACGGCACTCCCGGTTAGACGGCCCCGGAGTGGGCACTTTGCCCCGTCCCTGGGCTGGAGCAAAGGGGCCGTGGGTTCCCGCAAAGAAAGGAAGCGCCACCTGGAACCGGGGCCGAACCCAGTGTCGACATCGGAGCGCAATTGCTTGGCAAACGCCACCTCGCAGCCTTACGGCTTCGGAAACCTTGAGCTTGGGAATGCTAGGTTTTGTGCTGGTGGTTTTCCATGGAGCTGTTCCAGCTCCATCCCAAATAGTTATGTTTCCCAGTTGGTGACGTTGGGAAAGCGCTGAGAAGTGAATTCGACTTGTTCTTCTAGATTGTTGCGTACAGCGTGTGCTTGTGGTGGCTTTGGAGACGCTGCTCCGTGATGGCTGCTAATTATTTCCTATGAAGTATAAGTGGCAATTGTTTCACAAATTACATATGAAATGGAACAAAATCTTGAAAACTGCAGAGAGGATAAAGGACTTGCATTTAGACAGTGATTAAATAAATAACTTCAAAGGGTTAGGTGGAATAACAAACAGGATTTCTCTGAGATTTCTGCAGTGACTTTAATCAGTGCAAGCAACAGAGCATTTTCATTGATTAACAAGGATTGGGAGCAATTGCAAAGAGAAGACTTGTTCATCTAATAAATGTGTATAATTCTGTAGGTAAAAGAGGTGGAAAGGTAAATAAAAGAGCAGGAAATCAACTGCTCTTTGTTGTATTTCTCACTCAAATATCAGTTTAGTTGTTTCTTTTTTAAAAAAGCAAACTTCAGCATAACTTTAATCCTGATATTAGCTGTTTTAAGATAAGCCGTTTATGTAGAATAGTTTTTGGTGTGTATTTTTAGGCCTTGCAGACTCAGTGCTGCCGTGTTTCAACAATTCCTGTGCCCACCTCCAGACACCCACCCTGTAGGGATTTAGGGTAGAAGAGCCTGAATCCATCGGCTGTGCCCCAATGTGATCTGTTAGGATGGGACTTAAACTGTGGGATTTGGTTTAATGGGAGTTGCAGTGATACCGTGTTTTTATGTGGAGCTTTTATGGCTTGTTTGAAATCTCTGAAGAAGAAAATGACCTGACTTGTGTAGTAACCAAGGAAACTTTTGCTCATTAGGTCCTTCTTGCAATATCTGTGCTTAGGAGGTTGTTTGTTTGCTTAATATATTTTAATGCCACTCTGCTGCAAAGAGAGACTTAAAGCTTGGACACCTAGACTTCCTACTGCTTGGTTACTGCACAGAACCATGTCATTAAATTGCTTGCACTGAGGAGAAAAAAATAACTCACTTGGTTTTGGTGAAAGACGGGTCCCTGCAATTTGGCAGTGGATTAAGGTATTTGGGAATTCTGCCCCCAGCTCTATTATGCTTTTGTGGATCTCTGGTCAGAGATGAGATATACAAGACACTGAAGCAAAGAAGTGTGCTTGAGCTAAACTATCATGCCCAGAACCTCATAGATGTTGCTAAAGCGGATAGTGTGTTTTAGAAGTTGTGATTTGTCTTATTCTGTAAATAACTGCAATGAAAAGTTTACTGAGGGCAGGGTTCACTGTTTTGAAATACACTTCACAGCAAAAGTACACAAACGTATTTTTTGGTCTTGTTTTTACTTGTAGAAGATCAAAATATAAAAGACAATGATGTAACTTTAAAGAAGTCCATGGCACTTCCGCATACTCTTCATTTCATTTCTGCTTTTATCAGAATGGCTATGATGTTACTGCAGTTGCCGCCTCAGTAGTCCTTTCTTGAGACTCTCAACTCATTTTACCCTTGAAATGCCCCAGAAAAGATAAACTTTCCAAGCTGCAGGGCTGGGGTCTGGCAGAACAAGTCAGGGGAAGTTTCTCCCAGCTCTTTCTTCCTGTCCGTTTTAAGGAAGCTTTGGGTCAAGTGCCACGTGGACTGCATCTCTGGCATCCTACAAAGAGGAGAAGTCCTTTTTAAGGTTTTAACAAAGAAGAATCTTTCCAAATCTCTCTGAATTAGGTGCGTGCTCTCTGAGTAGTGTTATTGCACAGTATTGTCGCCGTAAAGTATATTTTGCTGCTGTATCTGCTCCCTGGGAGACAGGTATCACCATTCTGTGGGCAGCTGTGTATTTGTTATTAAATGAAGCTCTAATCACTTTTTTTTCCTAGATGATCTCAAAATCTCTTTTTATATAAGGAAATCAGGGACTCATTCTTGAATTGGTAAGCTTAACTTTTCACAGATCACTCGTCTGGTCTTAGCAGGATGTATAAAAATATCTTTGACGGACACCTGAATTTCTGTTCTGCACACATCTAGATCTCAAAAATCTGAGTGTTTGCCATGAGTCTTGCTATATTCAGTAGCAGCCACAGCTGTTTTGCCAACTGTTTTGTTTACCTTATTATTAAAAATTGCAAAATTAAGGGATAAAATAGATGTTGATAGATATCTCCATTGTCTATTGATATATATAATTTAGGCCTATTGTTATGTGTAGAATATATACAAGTATAAAACATTAGTATCCTCAACCTTTTATTTTGTTTTGCCCTTACCTACCCTAATACTGGGTACAGATCAGGTAAAAATATGTTTTTAGAGATTAGTAAACTAGAAGCAGAGCAACTTTCTAGAAATGGCACACACTTTGTAATACCAAAAAATGCTGCTTGCAAACTAGCTACTCTGTATTCCCTTTCCTGGCACAGTTTTGTTGTATTCACACAGACATTGTAAATGAGACCTAATGGGGTTTGCACTGCAGCTCCAAAGGCAAAGAATGTTTCAGTGCAGCTGATCAAGCTCAAAACAGGATTTCATCCTCTTAGCAAGAGGGCACACATTTTATCTGATGCAAGCCAACTGTTAAAAATATCTATACAGTGTGAAATCAGAAAAATATTTAGGTGAATCCTTATAGAACTGTAACAGCCAGTGATTTGTTGGCAAGCTAGTATTCTGATGCTGGTATGGTCCTACAAGCAGATTGTCAGCACTAGTCTCACACTCTTACAAGATTGCCAAGGCTTAGCTGAAACAATCAGAATGGAGAAAAAAAAATCCACTTTTCCAGCTGTTTTTCATGGTCTGTTATTCTGAGGAATAACTTTCTTGAGCACTATAGTCTATGTCTGTCGTCTGTGAAAGGAAAACATTTTCTGTATCAAACATCCAAATTTCCACATCTTACCATTCTAAAGTATCAGCACTTCGTAATAGTTTCCCTTCTAGCTCTTCAGAAATATTTTATTTTCTAAGCAGTATTGTTTTCTCCTTAACACAAAAAAAGATTCACATGAATATAATCCACTTTAGTAGCTCTAATTGTATTGGTCTTAGCAGGCTTATGCCTCTTCAGTAGAGGAGCAGCTAGGCAGTATCAGAAAGCCTGGATGTGCTTTTTATGGAACTGGGAGCAGAATTAAGTAGAAATACTTAAAAATGCTAGTGCTAGATTTCAGTGATTCTATTTTGCTTGACTAAAGGTGAGTTGGGGAAAAAACAAACAAACAAAAACCTCTTACCTTGTTCTCAATTATCCCTGCAGATTTTAGCTTTCTACAAAATGAATAGCAAAGGAAACATTTAGGCAGTTCTGAGAAAAGAGTAATCGCTGAGGAGTTAATTTTATATATTAATTTATTTTTCTCTGGGCGTAAGATTGCAAAAACAAGTATCAGGAGCCTATCCTATAAATTCTCCTGTGGTTTGCATTTTTTGGGGAGTCGTGGCAATGGTTCATCACAAAGAAAAGTGCCCAAGTGCCAAAGCATTTGGCTGTGTGCAACCCTGAAAACTAGCGTGACGTGATAGGAGATTTCAAAGTGCAACCTGTAAAGGGGATTTGTAATTGGGGTTGTCTGGCACAACTAGCTTGTTGGAGAGCTTCCAGTGGCGCCGGGTGTCCTGTTGTCGGGATCACAGCAAACACCTGAATTTCTAGAGGAGGCAGAAGGATCAGGAGCTTGGAGCCTGGAGGCGCTTGCCTGGGTGAGTGCTGACCGGCAGAGCTTTGCAGATGTACATTAGATGTGGATCTTGTTTTAAAGGTGCTAAAAGGTTTGAAGGAAAGGATGGGGAAGGGCTTTGGCTTTATCAGAGGCATGTAGAGAGCTTATGTGCTTGCATCTGCTCTTTGAGAGCCTCATCCTGTGCTTCTCTTTTTGTGTTCTTAAAATTTCAAAACATTTGAATATATATTGGAGAAGTGGTCATGAAAAATATTGAGAATATGCTCAGCTTTCTTAAAGGACTCTTGCTCTTAGCTTAATACAACAAAAAAATTGAAAAAAAATGCAGATGTGGCTTATTTGTAAGGCCTATCACAAAATGAAGCTTTAGCCATGTAAAGCGTGTTTGGGAACTTGGGTTCATATTTTTGCCTTTTGAAAGATGAACTTTTCACAAAACACTGTGTTACAGCATTCTCCAGGGAGACTTTAAAGACAAAACCACTGTGTCTGCTCTATGTTGGATGGGTTTGATGACATATTTTACCTCTGTATTTTAATCCGCTCGGAAGTCTTTGCCCTTCCCACAAAACCATGCTGACACAGCTTCCATCGCACAATTGGAAGGAGGGAAATGACTAATATCTGGTTAGGTTTGACTGGTGAAGAGCATTCAGTAAAACTGGCTTTAGCGCAGACCTTTTTGGACGTTCTCTTAGGTAGTTTGCGAGCTCTGTGCTGGAGCTGAGCTAGCGTGTGCCGCCTCACTCCCAAGCTTAACGTGCTCGGGAGAACCTTAAAATGTCATCCCTGACGTTGCTTATTTTATGATTCAAAACTTGGAATTGTCAAGGCAAATTTGTGGGAAATGACTGTGTGGCATCTTGCCCTTTGCACCAGTTCACCTAACAAAACGGTAGGGAAATTTTGATACTTAGTTTTCCCAGTGTTAGGTACTAACTCCTTTCTCTCCTCTCTCTGGTGTAAAGCATGGCAGTTTGTAATCCCTTCAGTCATCAGTTACATAAAGTCTTTGTTTTACTGGATGTCATTTTCAGCTTAACTTCTACAACCTCTGCTGTTTTTTAGTGCCTTAAATTCTTGTTAGTGTCTTAAATCCACAGGTTTTAACCTGAACCATTCAGTAGGTGAGGAAATACTCTGAGAAATTGGTGTGTGATTGGACTTGTCTCGAGTGAGACGAAACTAAATGTTGGAGAAGGGAGCCGGCTTCCAGAGGCCCAGTGCTGTTTTTGATGACTCTTCATTAATGTCTGCTGAAAAAGAGCAAGAAAGGAATATAATTTTACTTATAGATGAAAACTATTAAGTAGCTGCTATTACAGAATCACGAGATGCAGATTTAAACCTAAAATGGTTGCAGAGAGAAATAGCTCCATATAACTTAATTGGATTTGAATCCCTCGACAGAACCCAAAATCTTTGTGTTGGCAAATACCACTCCTACCACAATGGAAATGTTCAGAGCCAGGGTAGCCTCGTAAGTATAGAATAGAGAGGATAAACTAGAGCTAGTAATGAAACCAGAGGCATGTGTTACATTGAGACAGCTTCTTCTGAAAGCAGTTGAGAAGATGAGAACAAGAAGCGTTTGCCTCAGTCTTTCAGAATTTGGGTTCTGAAAGTTCTCTGCCTATCAGGGCAACTTCAGAGCTTGAGCAAGGAAGAGGAAGACATGTTAGTACTGAAATGAGAACAGAGAGGGATTCTGCCCCAACCCGAAAAGCACAGATATCATTTGCAAATGCAGCATTAAGCCTGAATAAGGATTTAGCATTTGGATTTATTGGGGAGTACTTCGGTACTGGGCCCTGTGCTGCCCGTGCAGCTCAGATTGCAACCCGTGCACGTCAACTTTGTATGTGGTATCTTTCCCATCAAGTGAAACCAGAGAGTTGGACTCTTTCCCTGGCGTTTTGCTGTACGTTCTTTGCACTTTACCCAGCTGTTAATCTTGGTTCTCCACCCCTCCCACTGTGGACATGGTGTAGGGGCAGAGTTCCTCTTGCCTTCTCTGTGCTGCCTGTTAGAGGGAGAAGTCGGCATTTCTGAGTTAAAGGAACTGTGCCTTTACACTCAGTCCAAGTGATGAGAGGCCATTTTGACTTTCTGGTTTTGTTCTGGTGTTTCTTACAAGGATAGGCTCCTTAGAAAGAATCTGGGTCATTCACCAGCAGTGCTGGTTGATTACCAAGGAAGTCAGTTTAAAACAAGGGAAGTTGTCCACAGTTTGTTCATACTGCCTCCAGTCACTCCTTGCAGTAAGAAAAAAATGATAATTCAGAGCCTTGAAATTTTTAGTTAAATGCAACTTTGGGTGTTCTGATTTTTGTCAGGAAAGGAGATCTATGCGTCTGGGAAGAAGAGAGAAGATGCGGAGGAGCTAATATTGCCAGCCTGAGTTTTCTATGTGCAAGCATCGGTGCTCTGATTATCCTATATGCAGCCTTGCAGTCAGGGAGAAAGAGTTAAATAGACACAGTTTGGAATATTTTTGCATATAATTATGTGATCAGGAATTGAATGTTGTGTAGTTGAGGAGGATGCTCTGGTTGAGACCCTAAGAAATTAGATTTCCTGGATGTGAACTGTTAACAATGAGCATTGTAGCAGACTGCAAAGGAAACAGTGCATATTAACCAGAAAAGATTAGGGAGTCATCATGATGGATGGTGATGAGAGCCACTTAAATGCTTAGGTCTAGGAGTTAGAGAAAATCCACAAATTCTAACTTGAATTGCAGTGTTGTTATGGATATTTTATTTTATTTATTTATTGAGGCCATATGAAAGCTTTGATAAAACTCACCAGAAATCTTGCTGGCTGTAATTATTGTCACCTTGACTTTCCGTGCAAGGATAAATCCCCATTTCAGCATTGATCTAGGCACCTTTGATAAAGATGCAGGGAGAAAGAGGAGGGTTAAATTTTGGTCACCTTTAAGTAGATGATGAGCTTTATTGAAGAGCTCCTTTACAGCAACTGCTGGAAGCAGCCTTCAGGGTTGTCAGGGAGGGATTCTTGGACGCTCTAAACAGAATATTCATTAGTTCTTTGCCACTACTTTTTTCAAATTTGCCACTGTTTTTTTTCAAATATAAAGTATTGTGGTTAATATTGAGAGTTTTTACGTGTGTGTGTTTATATATTTCTTTTTTTTGGAGGAGGAGAACAGGATAAATTTTGCAAAAACTTTTCTGCAGGTGCTGAATTTGGTGTGTGCAGGTGTATGTGTGCAAATATGATTGCAAGCAGCTTCCCAGATAATCGTACCAGTACTTTTTTCTTACTGATTAAGTTATCAGTCTCCATCCACAGCCTGCCAAGACTACAGGGAAATTTGCACTGTATTGTTGATGTCTTGTAAATCTTAGTGATTTGGGCCATTGCTAAGGCAGTTTCTTTACTGTCTTCTTAAGTACTCTAAATGATACCTCTGCTTTAAGAGATGTCCTGATTAAGGTGCTTTGTTCATCTGCAAGATTATGCTGCTCCCAGTCCTGGATAAATTGCCACGTGGACAAAGGTACTGAATTTTATAATGATGCTGTCTGCAGTCAACTCTTGTTCTGTGGTATTCTAATACTGATATTCTGAGGAGATGATGATTTCTGAATTTGTATTCTTAAGTGTGAAATGTTGGACACGTGGTTTGTATTCTTTGCTTGCAGATCACAGAGGCCTTGTTAAAGGAAAGAGATAAACAGGCAAAATGGAACGGGATTCCCTTGCTGTTGCAAAAGTTGTATGAGCAGAGTCACCCAAACAGCGACTTCTCCCAGTGCCAAAGCATCCTTAAGGTACCGTGTACACTATTCTTACGGGAAGCAAAGAGTTTTGCTGTTGCTCTCTGAATAGGTTGATGTGATCATACTCTTAACTGAAATGTCTGAAACTACATGACAATATCTGTGAATTGGATGTAGGTAAAAACTAGGAATAGGATTGTAACTGAATAGTTACTAGGTCACATGAATAGTCTTGAGATGGTTGTATCTGTATTGGGGAAAAGTTTTCTTTTTGAAACTTGTGTTTTTACTACATACAGGAAATTTCTCCACTTCTTTCAATGGAAGCCATGACATTTGTCACAGAAGATAGAAAAGCTGCTCAAGAATCTACTTTCCCAAACACTTACACGTTTGACTTATTTGGAGGAGTTGATGTAAGTGTGTCAGCTTCCATCTATCCCCTCTCTTCCCTCTCCCCCTTATCTGCCTCTCAGATACCTAAAAAGTTCCTGCATTATAGTTATACCATGGAGCAATCTGTAAAGGTATTTGAAACTCCTGAAGCTTTGAAAAACAAGTTACAAATTTGTTTTATTGATTTGATGCCATCTATTACAAATGTGCATGCATCTTATTCAAATATGCAAAGGTATATTTTTCAGGGTATTACATCATCAGAACCAAGATTTTAATTTTTGCCCTACAAGATACAAAAGATCTGTTTGTTTCCTAATGTCGTCTGCTTTAAAGTTATAAGTGAGACATCTAGTCTCTCAGTGAGAACAGCTTCATGTGATTTCCAGCTATGTGGTTAAGTATGAGATGTACCACAAGAGCACTGGGAATTTCACTTCCATGTGAGAATTTGGGTTTTTAAGGGAATTAAGGCAACAAGGAATTCTCTTAGTAAGGCTGGGTTTGTTGGCAGGCTCTTCTACTTTATCCATGGAATTGCTTTTAAACAACTGGTAGGTTTATGTGCTGATATTTAAGCAATTAGTTGAAGTTTATTTTAATTCTACATTACACAAATACACAAGTTTACCTTAGTTTTGTCCTGGGGGACTGGCCATCTTGACTCTAGACGTAGAAATACGAGAAATGATATTTTTTTTTTTTTTTTTTAATGGACTAATTGGCTAAATCCTTTTATCTAACATAAGACAGAGGTAGGGAAGAGAGTGATGGCATCTAATCCATCTTTATTTCAATAAAACTTATACCATGAGCCTGTTGCTTTGGAATGAACCCTGATTAGGTTCTGGTATCTTTTTAATCGAGGGTAAAATGTTCTGCTACCTAAGCAATTTAGAACATGCTTAAAATAATTTTTATATCTAAACGGAAATAGTGATGCTTCCTGTGGAAATGCTTTTCCCATAAAAATGCACAAAAAATACTTTGTTTCGTATTTAAATAAGTAGACGGAATTGTGTTTTCATTTTTTTCTGGTTAGAGACTCTGAAGGTGACATGAGAAAGAGCAAGCTGTTTTCTCCCAAGCTTTTGAAATATCAGATATCCCTGTTCTTAATTACTTGGTGCTATGGCCAGAGATTTGGCTGATATGAGTGGCTTTGGTCTGATTAAAGGCAGTGGCAGAACATAATTTTAGAACAGTATTAAAGTCAGTGCTATGTGTTTTTTGAAAATCTTGCTCTAGGAGTGGAATGGCAGGTAGTCTAATCTAGTAGTTCTGTATATGCTACACTCTAGTATACAATAACATATTCTTTAACATACTTTTGTTTTGAGACAGCCTTTACATCAGGGAAGAACAAAAGCAGGTTTCTGTATTCTGCATGTATATGGATACATGTAAAATATTGCCTGACAGTATAAATATGTAATCTGGTGGATGAACCTCAGTGACTTTGATCATGAGTGCTGACCCATTCCAAGAAATAAGATTTGTTAACTCCATTTCTGCTTCTTGTGGATAAGTGGGACACCTTCTTTCCCATTCTTTTTTTTACCTGTGGGCTCATACACTTCTTGCCGCATATTCCGTGCATTTATAAGCATTTAAAATATAAGCATAGTGTCCAGTGTTATATACATTTTCCTCTGCGTCTCTCCATTAAAAGAAGTGTAAAGCCAAGTTGGAATAGAATATGGAAAACTAAGTGTAAAATGTGGTTATACTGTCAGTTGACGTGGTCTGGAAGTGGCTGAGTGCTCTACACTGGTTTAGCTATTTTCAATTTAATTTTAAACTTGGGTCTTTATTAATACTTTTAGAATCATCAGTTCCTTCTAGTGGCTAACTACCACTTTTAAATAGGTAGAAAGAGTAGAAACACTACCCTAAAACACTACCCTGGACAAAGATAGTGGTATAGGCTGGAACAAGTAAGATCAGTTCTAAATCTATTGAAATAGTAGCCTTGGGTTGGGGAGGCTTGCTGCTGCACTTCTTAAAAAGAAATGAGCTAATACATCATGTATGTTTAAATCTATATACCAGTGTGTGTATGTATATAATGTGCATGTGCACAAACACTGTTTTGCCCTCTGTTGGCAAGATTAAAATCTGGAGCGACTGAGACTGTTATATCTGTACCTGAAATACATTTTGAAGCCCATCCAGACTTAGAAAGAGTTTACCAAAGTTTAGGCATCTTTGCAGATTATGTTGGAGCTTTGCAAACTTGGGAGATGTGATAATTGTCTCTGATGTTGTCCAGGCATTAATGAAATTATATTCTCTGCAGATTCAAGTTCGTAAAAACTTGTCAGTGGAGACTTGTATCCAAATGTTGTGCTTTCTGCTGGGTAAATACAATTGTTCATCAATGAGGTTTTTTTTTTTTTTTTTTTTTTTTACACCATTGGGTGTTGACTGCAGTGCTTTCATCATTTATCTTGGTGGTTTTTAGCAGAGATTGGACTAAGTTTATATTTTTTACTGTCAAGTCATTACATTGATTCTTCCTTTAATTCTTTTCTTGTTATTACAGCTTTTAGTGGAAATTCTCATGAGACCAACTCTTATTACGCAGAAAAAGAAACAGAAAAGTAAGTGACTAGATTTCTTACCTTTGTCATTCTAGCCTTGTGTTGTTCTTCAGAAATGATTTATTCTATATTTCTTTCTTTTTTTTCTTTCTATTCCATCAATTTCCCATTCTTAAGCAAATCATTGTTTTCCTTATTTTCTGGAGTATTGATTCATGATGGAGTTTAGAATAGTCACCCATTACCAAGTGCGACTCGGGAATCTTCATGTTCTCAACACAATGTATTTTTTTGTCAGTGCAGTAAATCTATGATAACTAGAAGCTTCTGTTGTTATTGAGGCTACAGCTCATATAACATTTGTTATCTGTAAGCTCTGAAGCACAGTTAATGTAATAGGAATTGTAAAGATTGTGAAATAAGAAGTATACTGCCTTCCTGAACTAGTCATGGTGATTAGTAATATCCAAAGTGTCATGAGGAAAGCTAATGGGGAGCATTTGCTTCAGTGCAGCTTTCCTTCTGAAAAAGCTTTGACTTAGTATTTTTGTTTCTCTTTACTGTGATTCTGCTAGCTGCCTACAGCCCATATGAGGAAGGGAAATATTATGGTAGGCTTGTATGCCCTTCAGCGGGGAAAGGTAAATTAAACTGGGCTACATGCATCTATTGTATGTTCTGTCAGTATTGAAACTCCATTTTAAATATGAATGTGCTGGAGTAAATGAGGATGAAAGCTTTTCCATCAGTTCCCAGTGTTTCCTGGAGAAAACTACATGGAATAGACTTTTTTTTTTTCTCTCCACAATCACTTATTAGAGCTAATACCTTCCTTCCACAGCAGTTTCTCATTGAAAAGCTTTTTGAGTTGGTCTGCAATTTCTTTTTTTCCTAAAATACTGTTTTCACTTTATCTTTTTTATTTTGTGTATGACTAAGTGTGTTAGACCCTGAGTACATCTCTGCCCACAGTTCTAGGCGCATGTGATAGAGGTGGTTTGAAAGAAAACATATGAACAGGGCAGGTATAGAGGTGACTCTTCCTCTGTTTTTCATCTTCTGAGGTATCTGCAGATGTGATCTAGCCTAGCAGTCAGCCTGAGGTTCTCACTGATTTTGTGGCTCTTTGTCACTAGTGTAGTTGGTAATTTTCTTTGTCAGCTTATGGTTAATTAATGTCTATGTTTTTTTTTTTTGCAGTAAGTGATGACCTCATCAAAGACTGTTTAAGCATACTGTACAACACATGCATATGTGTAAGTACAACTGCTGTGGAAAATTCTTCTGCTTGACCAGCCCATCTGCTGGCCAGTTTTGTGTGTGCCTATTGATAGGATAACATAGATTCTTTTAAGCAAAATTTAAACTTAATTCTGAAACTTCACATTAAAATTCTTTTGGTTAAAATTCTTCTGGTTAAATAGAGAACCACTCGGTATTTTGGAGGTGTTGCTCAAATTGTTTTTATAAAGCATATTGTCAAGGATAACTCTCCTTTTATTTGGCCCTTTGCGTATCTGGGTTCCCACGGGAAAGCCATTTAAGGCTTTGTTTATTTTGTTTTATTAAAACTTAACTGAAGTGGAAATGTATGCCCACAGTGCCCCAAACTGCAGCTCTGCCCGGCTTGTTCAATAAGGATACTGGCAAAGTGTTTTACACATCATCTTGCATATATTTCATGTGCCAAATAGCAGTTCACTAAATAGTTGATGGCTGATGAGTGCTGAGGAAGGGTCTGGGGCTAGAGGCCTTCTGAGATAGCTCACCTTTAAAATCAAGAAGCTGAGAGCGGAGGCTTCAGATTATGCATGCAGGAAACAACTTCTAGACTGTTTACTTAATCGTACAGTTTATTATGTCATTACCCAGGGAGCATTGTTTAACAACAATAACCAAAAGTAATTACTGACTTGGAACTGGTTTCAAGGCATCAACCTTATCTTGAGTGTTTGAGTGTTAATAGATCATGTTCTTAGTAATAACTACCCATATATGGTTGGGAAGGATAAGAAATGAAATATTTTTTACTAACGTGTTTAAACAAGAGGCAGTGCAAATTTTGACTAGTTACAATATGTTAGTAAAATTTGCAGTTTATGGACTAGCTGTTTTTGGACTTGAATCACTTCAGAAGTTGTTGTCTCTTTTAAATGAAATCTGTTCAGGATTACAGAAATATTCCTTGTCCACGTTAACTGTTGCTGTGCTTATGTCTGAAAAGTCAGAAAGGATCCAAGTTCAGCTGCTCCTTTGTGAGCATGGGGGAAAAGTCAGTCACATAGCAGACAGCTTTGCAAGGACAGTTAATTCTAGAAAAGACTGCCCAAGCTCTCTTCAGAGATCAGAGTGTGAAAGGGGGCCCTGCTTCATGACTTTTAGGTTCATTAGTGACGTAAATTAAGTCCAGCGCTTGGTTCTGACTGCTCACACGCTGCCCAGCTGAAAGCAGTGCTGACGGGTTTGGGAGGAATCTGGCTACTGAATTTAACTTCCATAAAACAGAGCTGGTCATAATATGCATGAGAAACAAGAAACAAACTTCCCTGACGTGTTTCCAGGCATGCAGTGTTTACTTTTTTCATTTAGTAAACAGCTCAACACCGAGATCAAGCCTCTTATACTGGTCCCTGGTGCTCCTGAAAACCTTATGTTAACTTCAAACAGAGACTGGAATTAGTTTTGATCACTATAAAAACAATGTTTCGTGGTCTCAGGAATAGTTGATTAAGTAACATCATCTGTAAAACTGTCCTACACGACTCCTGTGTGTGCATGTCTGATCCTTGCTTTTTTCTAGACGGAAGGAGTCACAAGGCGATTGGCGGAAAGAAATGACTTTGTGTTGTTCCTGTTTACACTGATGACAAATAAAAAGACATTCCTACAAACTGCAACACTCATTGAAGATATCCTGGGAGTTAAAAAGGTTAGAGGCTCGCTTCTTAAATTTACTTGTTTGGCTTTTTCAGACCAGTGGAAGAAATACAGCTTTATATATGGGGAGATTGTAGAAATAATGCTCTGAACTAGCATTCTTGCTTCCTGTAGCTTGTTTCAAACTTGGCTGTTTAAATAGATCATGTGTTCAAACGAGTCTCAGACACTTCACGTTTTATGTTGCAAGCTAGGGGAAAATGGGGCATTTAGGGCAACAGCAAAACAGGGCAATTACACTTGAACCTGCCCTGAAGGGTTTCTCAGACTGTCGTTACAGTCTGTCATTGCAGCTTAGTGTCCTGAAGTGCAAATAAAACAATAGAGGTGTAACCACGATAAAACCATGGATTGAATGTATCTCTGCACATTCTGTGAGAGAGTTAGGTAGTCTATATTTTAGAGTAAAATTGAGGATGTTGTACTTGATGAGATAAGAAACTTAGTTTACCTGAATGTCAGCCTTTTTGCTGAAAAGTGGTTTCAGCATATTTTTAATATTTTTGAATGAAAACCATTGCATGAAAAATCCAGGAGTCTTCTCTGATCTCCATAAACTTTAAAGAGAATACAGGCAGAAGTGGAAACAAAATAATGAAACTTCCTAATGCCTGAATGCAATTAGTCTATTAAGTATTTTAAAAGAAAAGTCCTTCCAAGCCTGCTTAAATGCTGAGTTCATATGAAATTTTTAAAAGACGGATTTCTGTGCTTCTTAAGCTGATAAATATAGGTGGCTTCAGTTGTAAATTCACTGAGGTTTTCAGACTCTTAAGTTGTTACCTACTTAGTTCTCTGGTGCTAACATTGCAATAGCATGTGGATCTCACCAGTGGGGAGCTATAGCTGAACCCCTCTGGCCACCTGCACCCATGGATGTTTTCTCGGCCTGACCATTGTGTCTGATTGTATTGCCTTCCCCAGGAAATGATACAACTGGATGATATTCCCAATCTTTCGAGCCTTGTGTCAAGTTTTGATCAGCAGCAGCTTGCAACCTTCTGCAGGATCCTTGCAGTCACAATTTCCGAGCTTGACACAGGAAGTGATGACAAGCACACACTTCTTGCCAAAAATGCACAGCAGAAAAAAAACTTGGGTCCTTCTCGAGCTGAAGTTAATCAAGGTAATTCAAGTTACATTAGACAAATGCAGAAGAATCAAAACTGTGTGTAAAACTTTGTCTTTTCCCCACCTCCCGTCTGTGGTGTGTGTTTCTAGAGGATACTGTAAGCATTTTGCCTTATGATGCATGTGTTTTCCTGTTGATGAAGCTTACTTGGTAGCCTTCAGCTTTGTCATCTGTCAGTACTGAGCTCAAACTGCATACAGCGTGCTTATTGTCCAGGCAGTTCCTTCTGTGATTTTTTTTTCTGACATTGTCATGAGCAGGATGTCTGCCTTTATCAACAAGGAAGAATGTTTAATGTTAGTCATATTGCCTATCCTTGCTGCATCAGCGTGTGAAAGTCAGTCATTTTATACATGTTATTGACTGGAGATTTAGCTTTGGGAATCTGTTAGTCTAGTCTAAAATATATCACACAGTTAATTCTGCACAGTGCAGATTTTCTAATTTTCCCAAGTTCTTCCTGGATGGGAAAGTCTCAAGTTCATCCTATCAAAGGTAGAATCTGATCGTTTCAGCTTTTACAAAGCACAAAAGCTTCTGAGCTTTCAAGTCGAAGCTGAGTAGGAGCTTTTTTTATAGCATCTAGACACTTACATAAGCTGTGGTCAAACAAATTGAAATTTGAAGCTTTTTCATACATCTTCTGACAGTTACACTGCCACATTCTGCATTAGCTGTGAACCATAAATCTGTTTTTAACAGGTATCATCTGTAGATGGTCCAGTGAGAGATGGATAGCACAGTGCAGCAGGCAAATGCTGAGAAACTTTAAAACAGGGATATATTGTTTTCACAAAAGCTCGCTTTTAAAGAGCAGTGGAGTATGGAGGTGCAGGTACAAAGTTTATATTAAATTAGCTGAGCTGAATAAGGTTGGATCCTGCAGAGCTGATCTTAGCCAAACAAACATTTAATCATTTTTTGTTTGCACAATCAGAGACTATATCTAGGGCTATAAAGCATAGTGCATTTCAAAACCTTTAGCAGGTTGCATCTACTAATTGAGGTGATAGCAGTGGCCGAATTGCAAATCTTTTGCATATTGTTCCTGGCTAAATTCTTTGTCCTTTCACTGTATGCATGTGAAGACTTGCACATGAATCCATAATAAACAACTCTAGTAATGAAGTCCATTCTGCAGAAACTTTAGGAAAAAATGCAGCTCCTGGCGGTTTTAACTTCCAAGATTTTGCAGACTCGTGACCTTTGTCCTGCTGTGTCTTAGAGCACAATTCCACCACAATTTAAGCCTTCCAACTTGGAGCTGCTGTGATCATCTGTTCCTCAGTTGTTTATCTATGTGATGAACCAGTTAAGGAAACTTAATACTTGAAAGAAGCCAACAGCTTTTGGCCCCATTGCTGAAGTGACAGGGAGAGACTGAGCAGCCCCTTGCAAGGGTGACTGCTACTTCTACCAGCCTAATTTTCAGCCAAATCAGCTCCTCATGCTGACTCCTTGTGGACTGGAAAACAGCAGGCCAGCAAAGGGGAATCGACCATAAAAAGTGCTACGGGAGAATAGGACTTTTTTTGTTCCAGTGTCGATCCAAAATTGACCAGCTTTGTGTTGATTCAATAAAGCCTGGAGCTTATACACTGTGTTCCAGTCCTTGCTGAGGCAAGTGAACTGACTTCTTCATACTCTGGATCTTTTAAACCAGAAGGAAATTGCTTCTATATATTGTTCTCTGCTACTGATATGGAGGTTTTTGGACCTTGTAGTATAGGAGATTTGACGACTGTTATGTTGGTGATCTTATGTCATAATAAATCTGTTCTTTTTCAGCTACACTTCTGAATATTCCAGGCTTCATTGAACGATTATGCAAACTGGCAACACGAAAGGTGTCTGAAACAACAGGTACTTCCAGCTTCCTGCAGGAGTTAGAAGAGTGGTACACCTGGCTGGACAATGCCCTTGTGCTCGATGCGCTCATGAGAGTGGCAAATGAAGAGGCAGAGCAGAGCAGCACAGGTACGTGGCTTCCGTTCTTCTAGAGACCGCTAGCTAATCCTTATTTCACTTTTTCAGTATGTTTTACTTTTCCTTCCTTTGCCTGTTGATCCCTTCTCTTGCACAAAAGGCTAATAGACAAACATTTAGATGTGACTCCTGTTCTGTTTTTTTTGTGTAGCACTTATTAATTTTCATGAACTAAAGGCAATAAAAGGGGAAAAAATGTCCCAGAGAAACCATGGTCTTTTCATACCTAAATAGCACGTTAATGCTATACATACTCAGAAATAATCTTCCTGGGGCAGAGAAGAAAGGATACTTTACTATGTAGTAAGTTACTTTACCAACATTTTTCTTTAAAACTTAACAGTGTTGGAATTAGTTTCTTATACTTTATGCCAAACAAGTGGTCCCTCCTTTAAAAAGGAAGGGCAAAATTGGGTAAAATATATTGTTCCACAGAAGTGTTGATACAGACATAGGAAGATGCTTTGAATTGAACAGCTGGTTTATTTCTTCACCCACGCGCACTACAAAGATGTGATGTTTGCCTTATTTCACCCAAAATACTCTGTAGTGCAATGAGAATCACCCCAGCGTTTTGACATGTAAATCTTTGCTTCTGTGGTTTTTTAGAAAACATTCCTCATTATCCAGCTTCATCAATTGCATAGCAGTTAATTAGTGAAAGGTAATAGAAACTGGAAAACACGTTTAAGAAAAAAAAAAGTTTTGAAACAGAAATCACAAGAGCTGTCTGAGGTGAACCATGGTTGATCACCACTCTTGACCACAGCATCAGTTACCAGGCAGACATACAGATATATTGTATGAATGTATGGACTGTGTGTTTTTTCTGGACTGCAACTTGCAAGTTTTGCCAAGTCATGTTTACTTTATCAGTCATGTTTTCTGACGTTTTCTCCACTTACCGTTGTGGCATGGTATGTTCTGTTTCTGCCCTTAGCAATATAATTCTAGCGTAGAGCTATGAAAATTATTTTTCTCTGGCCTAAATACACTGGAATTAAGATGTGAAATAGAAGTATGTTAATAGTAATTGCTTCTGGTAATCCCACCCTTCTTTTTATTACCTTTTCTGCTATGCCCTTTCTGGTACCATAGTCTTTTTATTCATTTGGATAATTCTACTTATTTCATGCAGGCGATGACTTTTAGCTTATTGTGGAGAAATGAATTGGTGACATTTTATCTAACCTAAACTCCAACTGTTTTTCCTTTTCTCTTGCATCTAACTTAAATTGTTGTTTGTTATTGTTGTTGTATGCTACTATTTTTTGTTGAGAAGAAGATTCAAGCAGGGACTCGAGGCTTATATCTCCAGTGTTTGAATGTAAAAGTAGCTGTAACAAATCCTTTCCTGTTGCGGCTGTCTCAGGCTCACATATTTGCCATCTCTTTCAGAGTCTTCAGATGAAAGTGGGCTGGCCAACACCTCAACACGAACACAGCTCCCGCAGTCCATGAAGATCATGCATGAGATTATGTATAAACTGGAAGTGTTGTATGTTCTCTGTGTGTTACTCATGGGCAGGCAAAGAAATCAGGTGAGCCCTTGTAAATGGTCACACATGCATAAGTTGATGTCTTTTTAAACCTGGGTTTTCATTAATTAGGTCATAGATGCAGGAACATGAAGAGCAAAGCTCAAGGCGTAAAGCTGGCCAAATCCCATCGCATGCAGCAAACAAACAAGCAGTGCTTTGTTCCTGAGAACCAGAATGAGCTATTGGGTCAGGCTTGTCACAGGCTGTGCTGAGCAGCGTGGGGGTGACATTCAGTCCTTGCAGAGCTGCCTCTCTAGTGCAAGATGGATGCAGAATAACAAAGAGCAGGCCCTAACCTGATGCATATGTTAAAGCAGCTGTAACCTGCTCAGATCTGCAGCAGCGAGTGCCAGGGAGCATCCTCTACCTGCATGTACGGAAGGATGTGGATATACCTGGGGGCTACTGGAGCTGCCTGCTGACCGTCTTCTCTGTATGCTGGTGACCCTGCTCAGACAAGGAATGCCCAAGACAATTGTAGCTACCAGAACACAGATCCATTAATAGGACTGTTATTTTGCATTGTATTAAAGTCAGATAATTCATCCTTGCCTAATTTCACTAAAAGAATGCAGTTTTATAAATGCCACAGAAATCGCTTCCAACCTGCACTCGTGCTGCTGCCTCTTTAGGAAGCTGGCAATAGTAACCTTGGTATCTCTGGCTCAATTCTAGTATATTATCATCAAATGTGACATAGTAGCAATTAAGCTGTAGAAATAGCTAGCTCTGAAGCTAGCTTATTTGCTAGGAAGAAAACTCCTTGTTCTTCCTCTGCAATTCCTGTCCCTGTGCAAACAGGGAAATTGTTTGTCATAGGGTAAAGCTGGCAGGCAGGAAGCTTCCTTTCTGCAGCTAATTTGGGACTAGAAATGTATTTTGCAAGGTTTAAGTCCAACCACTGTGTTTCAAGAGCCAAGTCCTTTTGTAAAGAACACTGCTTTTGTTTGAAACCCGTGATATATCCAATACTACTTAATCTACATAGAGCCGTCAAGAAATTGTCTGATGGATGTAAATCATGCCAGTTCTTGAGAAGAAGTCAGATTAAAAATTCAGAACTGAGCTGTTCTGTTATTCAGAAATAAATAGTTTTATGTGGAAAGCTCTAGTAAGCAGGAAAGAGCAGTGGTGTCTAAATTAGTACTCTAACCAGCAACCATTTCAGCCACATGATGGTACCTCTAGTCCATGAGGAGCTAAAAGTGCTGGCTCTAACATCTGCCTCCCAGGTTGGGTAGCCAGTGGCCTTACAAATTTGATGTTGGAATAATTTTGAATAAAAGTAAAAGGACGTTCCAGTCCCCTGTCTCATGATGAACAATGGTCTGGCACTTGTTTAAGCCATGGTGCCACTTCCTAGCAAAAACTCCTCCTGAATATTTGCTCTGAATCCTTTGTTTAAACTTGGCTGCTGGCCAGCTTGTGCAGATTGCAAATGGTGTTAGCAGCGACTCGGTTCCTACCTGCTGCCACGCTGCGGGTGAGCTCGCTCCTGTGACAAGTAGTGTTTCACCATGGATCTTTACCTTTGCTTATCTCTCATTACGATCCCACCCGAAACTGCTCCTCTCATATATATTTTTCCAGGCCAACTTATATTTTCCTGTTGTGCTGAAAGACGGTTTTAGTTGCTCCTGCTGTAGGGAGCCAAGTTGCACATGGTAGAAGGATGTGGAATAGCTTTAGTAGTGAGAAGGCAGTAGAGCTACTGCTGTGAAGCTGGGCAGCAACAGGGAAAAGTCAAAGGTTGTTGGAATGAGTTGGGAGGCTGGAA
>JAWLRI010000170.1:245014-301130 GCA_034781795.1 Crypturellus tataupa | reverse complement strand
CAGTAGAGCTACTGCTGTGAAGCTGGGCAGCAACAGGGAAAAGTCAAAGGTTGTTGGAATGAGTTGGGAGGCTGGAATGAGTTGGGAGGCTGGAAGGGAGCCCAAAACCTCCACTGACTCAGGAACTCAGTCATTGCTTGGTCAGTTGTGAGCTTTACTTTTAACAAACCAAAACCGGGCTTCATTTCAAATTAGAGACACGTCATTTGGGCCAGGTTATGTTCTGTCTATGCAGCAGATTCCCAAGTTCATATAACAAGCATGGAGAGCTGCACTCAAAGGCAGACTTCTTCCCTGCAGCCCGAAGAGTGATTTCTGTTGGAGGCTTGTGCCTGGGTCAGAGGATCCGAGAGCCTTTTCCAGCAAGGGAACCCAGAAGTCTCCAAGTTCTGCAGTCTGCCAGGGTGGCATGAGGAAGGTGGGAGGGAGCTGCCTCCACCTTGCTGCTCAGGGGGAGCTTGCCCGCAGTGGGAGGGTCATTTACATACGGATGGAAAGTCAGTGGCTGCAGCTGAGAGGAATTCAAAACCCTACCAGCTACACTGCTAAAAGGATAAAAAAGAAAACCTGAAAAATAGGATGGCTTAAACACTTCCAGTTAGCTCAAGTATTTGAGGAAATAAGCAAAATGCAGTGCTCAACTTAAAACACCATTAGTTAGGGGTGATCTAGGCTAGTGTTTAGGTGACCTCTTCAGGTGCATTTTTCTTCTTGCTGCTTTCTGCACTTCTTTATTTCTATACCTGTTTAAAAAAAATAAAATAAAAAAAACCCCATAACTGACACACTGAACAAACTGCTCCTGTGGCTTGTTTGCTGGATCCGGAGGGAGCCTGCCAGTGCAGGGACAAAACCTGTTGTTGTGCTTTGCCAGTCAAACATGATTTTCAATTCTGATCCACCTCGCAAGGCTCTGACTGGTGAGGGTCTCCACTTTTATTTCTCCTCCTCCTCGCCTTTCAGATTCTCTGCATCAGTAGGAGTCATGCTTGGACTGAAGACATTTAATGGCATTTAACAAGCATTGCATTTTTTACATGAGTAATACTGAAGCCTCTTTCAAACGTGTCAGTGTCCTGCATCATCACCTTGGTGGGCAGACTGATGCACCACAGTGTTTTAGCTTTGTTTTCTTAGCATATTCCAGAGAAGTTTTATTTTCTGTTCATCTGCCGAAGCAGCGATTGAACCCTAGTTTTACTGTTAGTGCTGAACTCCTGCCCTTGGTCACTTGAACAAAAATGCTGTTGATATCTAATATTGTCATTAAAGGACTACCTCAGCATTAGCTGGGGAGGCAGTGTAGATGTCTGGCAGCAGAGTGTTCATAGTTCAGCTTTTGTGATGCACAGAAATGAAGTATGGATATATTTTCAAACACGTTTTCCCGATGTCCCAAAACGCTTCCTGGGGGACAGTGGTTAACTTAAGTGTTGGCTAACAGCTTTCTACAAAAAAAAGAGTCTGTTTTCTCTCCATGGCCACCAAATGGAAACTATTCTAATGATACAGCATGCTAAGTGTGCCTGCTAACATAAACATATGCTGTTTGATAAAGGATTTACTTTTTCCGCTGTAAGAAAATTGCGTAATTCTGCCCATCTGTTTACCAGACTCTTATATCCGATTTTGAGGCTACGACAAATGAGAACTTCTCTTCTTTCCTAGGTTCATAAAATGATAGCAGAGTTCAAGCTGATTCCTGGCCTCAATAATTTGTTTGACAAACTGATCTGGAGGAAGCATTCAGCATCTGCCCTAGTTCTGCATGGACACAATCAAAATTGTGACTGTAGCCCAGTGAGTAACTCTCTTAATGCTATATGGAATCTTGATCTCACTTATAATGCGCTTCTGGATTGTAAATACAGTGAGATGTGGTAGGATTCAATATTTTGTTTTTATGCTGCAATTGTTTCACCAAAATCTTTCCCTTTGGTTCACTCTTGTTTATTTGTGGGAAATTTAGCCTCTTTTTGTCTCTCTCAATTTTGGAACTGAGAAAGAGGTTATTTCTGTAATCCCTGAAGACCAAAGGGAAGAGAAAAACAGAACTTAAAGAAATGATAGGTAAGGGGTATAGCAAAGATGGACAGAAAAAGAAAACTGACTGAAATCAGGTTTTTCAAACTTAGATATAAAACCTTATCCTAAATGGATCAGTGTAGGGATGAGCATTTTTGCCTTTGCAGTGACAGCAATCATTTTTTGACTATCATGTGCACAGATTTGCATATGAGGGGCTCCAGTTCTGTTTATGGAAGCATGCAAAGTGCAGCCTTCTGCACTTAGGCAAGTCACTTGCTCTGCTGTGTGAATGCGTTTGGTTTCGAGAGGTTTCCAATTCAACCACTGTGTAATATCTGCTAGGTAACTGAAGAGGTCCAGAAACTCTTAATTTTCAGACTTTCTTCTCTCTTTTTTTAGGACATCACTTTAAAAATACAGTTCCTCAGGCTCCTCCAGAGCTTTAGCGATCATCATGAGTGAGTATGAAAAATTGGTGGATTGTGACTCAGCAGTGTTTTTTGCCCAACTCAGTAGTGTCCTAGGCACAGTACAGGTTCTGTGTGAACGGAGAGTTGTCGTGCCCTTGAAACTGTGTTCACATATTCACATGCCCTTGAACTTTTGCTATGAATAGAGTCAGGATATGCTCACCAGAGAGCATTTTTAAAGTATGACTATTGATGTTAAACTAGCCCATTTTGCCTTCTGTTGAAATGAACTGAAGCTTTCATGTGATAGTTACCACTTTTTTGGTTTTTTTATCCTTGAAGATACAAGGAAGGGGCTTTCATGCTACTGTGCGTCTTGTCTGTTCCTTGAGAACTGATAGTGAGGTGAGATGTTCACGGGATGACTTTCCTCCTGTGTGGATGCTGACGTTTAATTCAAAGTGCCATCAGCATAAAGAGGCTTTTGGAAGCAGATTGGGGGAAATGCAGCATATCTGCAGAAGTAGCAGTTTTCTTTTGCCCTTGCACAAAGGCTGGGAAGAATGACTGCTGCTTAAATGCCATTAGTAGAGAAGACTCAGTTTATCTGAAGAAAAATGTTAGAACAGTTATCTGAAAACTCATCAACAGGAAGTTAGAACCTAGAAGAAAATTTCCTCTGAAACGTAGAAGAAAGTTTCCCCGAAGCTTGAATCTTCAGCAGTAGTTGGAGGTTGATGCGGTTTTGGTGTGTGTGTGTGTTGGGGAAGGGGGGGTGTTGTTTGTTTGTTTTTCTGTTTTTTATGATTCTTTTCAAAAGTTCTGATGCAGGTATGCTCATTGACTCTAGTCTTACTTGCAAAATCAGATCTTCCATTGTGCCAGTGTTGTGCCCTTCTAATGAGATTTATCAGGACTTGCAGGGTCACATTTCAGGAATATTGCATTAAATTATGTATTAACTGTCTTGATGCCTTCATTTATTAGCTTGTCTTATTTACAGACAGGGCTGACACTTCTGTGTGTTTTTTATCTAGTACTATTAAAATTCCTAGATCTTCTCTTAGAGGTAGCAGAAGGTTTAACTGAGGGGGAAAAGGCTTAAGTATGGGGAAGTGCCAGGTATAACATAAAGGGAAGACTGACATATTGCAGTTCCTTCTTGTAAGACATTGTTTGTCCAGGAATCGCTCCAGGTTTTCCAATAAAATCTCCTAAGATGCTATTCATATTTTAGCAACTCCTAAAGAGATTTCAGGCTTATTTAAACAAAACAGAACTTTCACTTATAACATCTGAGCAAAGGAATGTGTGGAATCTGTTTAGTTTTTTTAAGCAAATAATTGCATAAACTCTGTGAAATCACAGATCAGTTGAGTGAACTGAGGGCAGGATGAAAACAAGCGCTTAGATTCCAATACTGACATCAGTAAAACGATGAATGAACTCAACCTGCAGAACTGTGTATGTGTGGAGAGAGAGGTTATATTTTCATTACAGAAACCTGTTGATGCAGATCAAAAGAAGCTTCACATGGCAGCCTCAGTGAGCACTAATCTGGAAGATAGTGTTTGAAGCAAGAAGGCATGTGAAGGAAGCTTCCCTTCCCCATCACCTTTCTGGTCTAGTAGTTTGTCTTCTATGTAGTTACTATGTTTTCATGAACAGGTTCTCTTCCCACACCCAGGTATCACAGCATTCTTTAGGATTTCCTGAAAATAAATCTTGGCTCTCTGATTCTGAGCAGGTTGAAATCAGAGGGCTCTTGGGAGCGTGCTGGAATTAATGGGGGAATTGTGGTAAAAGAAAACTCTGGAGTACACTTATGTGTCTGCCATGTTCTCCACTCTATTTTGTTTGTTTGTTTTATATAGATAATCCAATTTGATTTCATTATGAAAAAAATAATAAGCCATTTTACTTGATTTTGTAAAGGGTTTTTTTATATCCTTTCCTGTTTTCTTTTCTGCATTTCTTGAAGTCATTAAATATTTTCAGGGTAACTAGTTCTATCAGAATAATAAAATATGAAAAAGGTTATTTTGTTTGTTTGTTTTATCAGTAAATACCAGTAAATAGTATAGTTGCGTTATGGCAGAGGAAGAACTGGAAGGTGTGGAGGAGTGTGCTATTTAAGTTTGTTGGAATTCAGCAAACTGTTGCTGAGGTTTGTAAAAGCTAGTGCCATCTGGAAGCAAATATTTTCAAAACAAACACTAGGATCTTGACCAGATCGGCAAAGGAATAGGTGTGGTGAAGCTGGTTAGTGTTGAGACTTGCATTTGGCAAAGCTCAGAGGAGACTTACAGAACTGCAGCTAGCTTAGTGGTGTCCTCTTACTCTTCATGGAATTGCATGTCTGTCTGTATGTCTTTTAATTCTCTTCATCATGTCTTTTTCCCTTATTCCCCAACTATCCTGCTTTAGGAACAAGTATCTGCTTTTAAACAGCCAAGAACTTAATGAACTGAGTGCAATCTCCCATAAAGCCAACATCCCTGAGGTTGATGCAGTCATTAACACAGACAGGTAAGTAGGGGCAGAGGTTCTAGGCCAGCAAATTTGAGCATTTTGGGGGGTCTTATGCTGGAGTTACGGTGTCACCTGGTTAGTCTGGAGTCCTGCAAAGCATCACACTTCCTGCTGAAACCTATCACCGAGTCTAAAGCATCTTGGTGTATTCATAGTTGTTAGCAGTTTTAAAGTGTGCTTGTACTTTGAGTAAGACCCTTTAAAAACAAATGCAACCCAACATGGGGATTTTGAATTTGTCCCAGGCTTCCTTATGATGTGTTGGGTCTGCCTGTCTGGCCTGTCTCACTGCTGGCTTAGCTGGATCCCTCTAATGCATGAATTGATGCTACTAATAAATATTAGCTTGAGATTCAGGAGCAGTCTATGCACATAATGTGTATTTCTAGTCTGCATAAACAGATTTAAGAATCTGCTCAAAGCTTTTATTTTAAGAGCAGCTATTAACTAGAATAAGCTAAATTAGATTAACATATTAAACCACTTAGCCAAGTAAAATCTCTATCTATTAGGTTGAGTACTTAGATTTAATATACAACTCTGATGTGAAAACTTTACAAACTTCACAAAATCCTCAAATTTGCAGAATTTAGTGGTCAAAATTCTTCCAGAGTATGAGCAGGGACTTGGATCCCACAAAGCAGATTTACCCTGCCTCCAAAGTGAATTCTCTAAGAGGATTCCCAGATTATAATTATTATCATAATAGTCTGCCTGACTGGTAGGAAGTTGTATCATTGTTGCTCAGATCACTTCCTCCTAAGCACAGGAACCTTTCAGTTCGTTCAAAAAGGAATAAATATTTGGCAGGGGGGAAGAAATTTGGCCTGAGTGCACTGAAAGGAGTGGAACAAGGATGGAAACAGCTTTTTACACCCTGCAGAGTTTCTCAGCTTCTCAGCTTTATCTTGGGCTTAAGTAAAAGAGTGTCTTGCTGAAAACACCTGCCTTCCTCAGGGACTTGCTCAGCTGGTTATTGTCTGCTCATTAGAGGTGCTGATACAATATAAAGGCAAGAACCTGGATCAATCAGCTGAACTACACATGCTTCCTCTTCTTGGAGTAGAGAAGTGTTACTTTGAAGCACCTTATCCTACGTCTGCAGAATGGCTTGTAGAGTCAGACAGGCAGTATCACTCAATTTCTGGTATAAACTCAGTTCTATTTCTAGCTTTATTTGTGCAGCATCTTTCTTGAGAGATGAGATTAAGGCCAGGTTTCTGCATGCGATTATGGTGGGTGGATACTCTGGTGAGGTGCTGTTATATACAGACCATATCCCAGTCTTAGAACCTGTATAATTTTGTTAGTACAGAGTCCTGGACTCAATATTCTATGGAATAAAGTGCTTGTCAGCCTGTCCACTCATACTGTAACTTTTTCTGCATGCATTAGGAGTCTCGTCTGTGATGGGAAAAGAGGTTTGTTAACCAGACTACTTCAGGTCATGAAGAAGGAACCGGCTGAATCCTCCTTCAGGTGGGCTTCGCCTGCACTCCAGCGTGTTTTGAGGGGACTGAAAAAACACTTCACAGGGCTTGCAGCAGTTGAAAATGCTTAAAATAATGAGGTGCAAAAAGATTTTTGTTGCATTTCGTTGCAATGACGCAGTCCAGGTAAGGAAGAAGGCCAAAGCATGTGTAGGACCTTATGTCTGATACAGTCACCTGCTTTCTGTGGGATCAACACATTTCTCTCCAGCCTCACGTTGGAATGAAACTGATGAGGGAACTTAGTTTAAATTCTGATTGTGATAAAGTTTTCCCCATTTCTCCAATATCAGAACTAAACCCACATTTCTGTTTCTCAGGTTTTGGCAAGCAAGGGCGGTTGAAAGTTTTCTGCGAGGCACCACCTCCTATGCGGACCAGATGTTCCTCCTAAAGAGGGGGCTCCTGGAGGTAAGAAGTACACATTAACTGTAGCATATCTCCATAGTAAACAAGAAGGATTTTTAAATAAAGGAATCGGGGTAAAAATGGCATGACTAAATGTTCTCTATAAGAGTAGGGCAATTTCTGTAATGTTGAAAAGTGTCCATGAATTCTGCTTCTGACAACTGTCCATGGGCTGGCCCCTTGTAGTAAATTATCTTTCCACTGGTGCAGACTGTAGAAGGCTTAGCCGAATGGCTGTCTATATGTTCTGCCGTATGGAAGCTAAACCTGCAGATAAATATTTGAAGTAGTGATTAAATCAGACTGCTGCGTTGGCTTTGACAAGCTGTGGCAATAACATGCTTTCTTCCATTGCCAGCACATTCTCTACTGCATCGTTGACAGTGAGTGCAAATCGCGGGATGTGCTGCAGAGCTACTTTGACCTTCTGGGAGAACTGATGAAATTCAATATCGATGCATTCAAGAGGTTCAACAAGTACATCAACACAGATGAAAAGGTAAATATTTGTAAAAGTTGTCCCCAGTAGGTTGAATTACAGCCTTGTGTAAGCAGTTGTAGTGTTGGGAAACTCAGGTTGGTTATTACTTTGAGCGTGACAGTTGAGTTTAGGGCACAGTAAGCACAGAGCACTGACCCGTGCTCACAAGTAGGTAAGTGGCTGGCTTTCCATGTGCGTTCCCTGTTCGTGTTTTCAGGGGTGCTCCTGGCTGTTCTGAGTCAGCAAGTTCTGAGTTGTTCAGAAAACATTTCCCCATTGTATGATCAGGCAGAACCAAGGTCAGAACTCGGAGACCACAGAGCAGTCCCTGTAGAGCAGAGTCCGTGATGTCACTGGCTTTTGCTTTAAGATGGTTGTTGTGGACATAGATGCGGGCTATCCAATAAATATTTCCACAGTCACTTGTAAAGAAAATTCTTAGGAAGACAAATCTTAATGAGGGTACCTTAAAATATGATTATTGGTTAATGCTAAAAGGTATGTTTTTGGTAATGTTTGAATTTAGAGGCATATTTAGAAAGTCATGGCTTTTCAACTCGTGGAAAGTCTATTCCCTGTAAAACACAAAGTTTTATATTTAGATGATGAGTAGGCGGCTCTTTATGCATAAGTAGCTTTATGTTTTTATTCACTTCTGTGTATGTCATCTCAGCTGGGGTCTAGCTTTTGAATGGCCTTCTACCCTTACTTATACTTGGCAGCAACTAGACAAGTTCTTAAATCTGGCAGGCCTTGGAGAACAGAAGCAGAGAAGTATTTTCAGAAAGGCTATATTTAATATCACATTGTTCTCTAATAACTGAACTGAGATTTTCTAGAAAATCAGCTTCTGGAAAAATACATTGTGTGTGTTTCCTGTTAATTGGTCTGTAACTTTTTCTTAAACCTCGTTCTTTGTGTCATGTGTGTCTTTCCTAGCGATAAGTGCTGTTCAGACGAAGTGTAAGAAAAGCCCAACAGCCCTTGCTTTTATCATTTCCCTCTTTCAAAAAAAGCAGCTTGTGAAATCTCGATTTCATTGAAGTGATGGGAGCTGCTTCATCGTGAATTTTATTAGTGCCAGACATCCTTCAATCAGCCCTTGCTGCCAATATAGGCCTGGCTTGCATGAGGCAGATCAGGACCATGTGTCCCCTTTTATTTTCCCTAAGGTTAAAGCAAGGTGCTTAAGGGTAAGTGTGTCTGCTCCTTGCTCTTCAGCCGACCAGGCCGTGGTATCTGTTCCCTTTTGATGTGAGCTGTTCCTGTGGACTGACCAAGTGTTCAGGCTGAAACCACGGCCGTGTTTTTTGGCACTCAGAACCTTTCTTTTGTCCTTGTTTCTGAAGCGAAGGGGGAATTGTCTGCATTTGTGAAGCCTTATGGGTGCTTGTGAGATGGTTTCCCCTACCCATAACCTTTAAGAACTGTCCTCTTCCAAAGCTGAAAGCTCAGTTCTGGAGTGCTGCTGTTGCCCTATGCACCCAGTTTTATTTGTTGCTCTACCTGGTAGCCTGTTCCCTTTGTTCCAACAGAAAAATGGGTTTAGTTTATGCACCTCTTGGTCATAACATATTCTTAAAAGAGTGCACAATGCTTTTCTGTCAGGCTGCTTCTGTTAGTGCTCGTGGAGGACTCTTGTGGGGCAAATGCAACACTAAAAAAAGTATTTCTCTTTAGTTCCAGACATTTTTGAATCAGATCAACAGTTCATTGGTTGACTCAAATATGTTGGTTCGCTGCATTACGTTGTCCCTGGACCGGTTTGAGAATCAGTCTGATGCTAAAGGTAAAGAATAAGGAGTGTTATCTTTGGAGGTAATAGTGTTCATTTTAAGCCTGGGCTTTGAAAATGCTGGTTGGAGATAGAGAAATATCCCCTGTTATAATCAATGTTTCTAAACTCTAAGAACCTGATGATTCTCTGTTTCCTCTTGCTGCAGTTGCAGAAGTCCTCTCGGAATGCCGCCTGCTGTCCTATATGTCCCAGATGTCCATGAGAATGTCCTTTCTTTTCCGTCTCATTAATATTATCCATGTACAGACACTTACCCAGGTAAAGAGCCGACTCTCTGGCAGTAATTTCACTGATACTTTACTGACACTGTGCTGATGAGCTGGGCTGGGAGCAGGGAGGAACCTGGCTTCTCTTCCAGAGACCATGGCCCTTTTCTGTGTTGCAGATAAAGAACTTCCTCTGCATGCTTGCCTTGAGGGTGTTTTGAAGGTCATTTATAGGATCAAATCTCTTTGTTGTTGTTGTTTGACCCTACTATGTTATTTTTACTTTTAGGAAAATGTCAGTTGTTTGAACACAAGTCTAGTTATCTTAATGCTGGCCCGAAGGAAAGAAAAGCTGCCTTTTTATCTGCGCACTTTGCAACAGATGGAATACACAGAGAAATACCCAGGCTTCATCCTGAACAACTTCCATAGTCTCCTGCGATTCTGGCAACAGCATTACCTCAACAAGGACAAAGACAGCACCTGCTTAGAAAATGTAGGTGAACCTCTTAAACATAGTAAGAAAAATCATAACTGTCTTTGTACGAGTAATTTTTGAAGTGCTTTTCACACCATTTCAGCAGTCAATTCCCTGGTACCTGCAGTCAGGGTTGCATGAAGTTGGTGTGTGGTTCAAGTCTCTCCCATGATTAGGTCAAAGAAGGAGGATCATCATTTTGGGCAGCCTCTATAGAATTGCTTTTGAAGATCCCAAGGCAGGAGGCTTCTTGACGCCTTCTGTGGGGCTGAGCACAGCAGGCTCCTGTGCCTGCTGCTCCCTGAGCCAGCAGCTGCCCAACATCTCCTCCTCCTTCCAGAGAGAGCCCTTGGGCTTATAGTAGTGCTGTCAAGTGGCCCCTTTGTTTGTGTGGATCTTGGAGCTATTGTAAAGTAGACCCCCCCCCTCCCTCCCCCTGCTGCTGAGGGAGCTGGTCCAGATAGGAAGTGAATTTCAGTTTTCTGTGCCTAACATGCCTATGTGTCGGTGCCTGCAGACCCTGCTAACCTGCCTCCTCTTCTCGTTCTGCAGAGCTCATGTATTAGTTTTACCTACTGGAAAGAGACTGTGTCTATACTGCTCAGTCCGGACCGGACTTCCCCCTGTGCCATAGTTAGCTACATCGACGAGGCGTATATGGACATTGACAGAGACTTTTCTGAGGAGTAATTCTTCGCTCCAGCTTCCGACGGACAGCGCTCGGAGGGTACCTCGCAGCCCGTGGATTTTCAGGGATTCGCTGTAGTGTGTGTGTGCGTGCGCGGCTCGGAGCCGCGGAGCGAAACCGCAGGATTGGACCCCAGCCCCCTCCCTGGCCCCACCTCTCATCTCCAACGGAGGAGACTTGCAAAGCTCTCTGGGCTGCACATTCAGGGATGCAGCTTCTATTTGTCTGGGATAAAGTAATCGCCTACAAAAACGAAAAAAGCCTCTTCTTTTTTCCTCCCCTCCAGTCGTAAGGGCTGGTTGGAGTCCCTTTTGATGACAAATGACAATATCCTATATGGTGCCAATTTGGTTGGGGATCTTTACCCGGGCTACCAGAATGAACAAGCCAAAAAGCACAGAAATTGCCCTCCAAATGTGAGGTCCAAGGAGCCATTCTGACTAGGACCCCAGCACACCAGCCACATGCAGAGCCACCACGAGGTTCCTTTCAGGTTTAACTCTTCTGTTGGGGGTCGGAATCAGGGGTTGGGGTTGGTTAGAGTGAGTGTGAGTGCGTGTGCTTTTAATTCCTGAGAGCCCTAGCTCCAGTCACCTCTTTACCATCTACTTTTGGGTCATTTGGTACTAAATCTGTTCAGCCTTTGTCTGTTTGTGCGTTAGGAGAGAGCCTCTGCTCCTGCTGTCTTTCCTGCAGATCCTTCCTGGCTGGAGGAGAACAGAGACATTTCAGCAGTGGTGGAATCGCAACAGGGGTTGGCTTCTTCATGGAGCGCTAGCATTAAAGCATACTAATTTTTTAAAACTTGCGGCTTGTCCCTTCTTGGTAACTAATCTGGTTTTAAAATCCTTTTCAGGACCATTGCTCTTGATGCTAACCTTCTATGCCTGGAAGTCTGATACCAGTTTCTGCTTTCAGTCCCTAATACCAACACACACACATTAATCTTGAAGTGCAATATTTATTGGAGATGTCAGTGTGTCCTAAATTTGTCTTGACCAGGATGTGTTAAATGCTGGGAATAAACACTCCTAGATGAAGGTAGCTTTGTAGGATACGTTGGGAAAAGGGGGAGCGGGTTTTGGCAGAGTCCCAGTTGCCAGGCCCCAACCCACCGCTGTCTGTTTACCAGTAATTATGATGCTCCAAGACGATCACAATCCTGGGAATGAAATACAGTCTGACAGCCTAAGCCACTGCCACTAAGTCCAAACTTACCATCTTGAAACTGTGGCTCCAAGAAACCATTTTCCTTTCAAACGTGTGTCTGAATTATGTTTTAACTTATTTGATGAGGCAGTTTGCCTTCACTGCGCTCCAGGAGCTGCAGGCAGGACTGGTGCTGAGGATGTCCCCGAGTAGCCTTTTGTCCCTCATCTCTACCAGCAGAACGAAAGCCATGCCGGGACGGCCAGGACCTGGCTTCCAGCCCCTAGTGCAGGGTTTGTTCTCTAAGTCACCCTCTGTTCCAGCCTTTCCTGTACTTCTGCGTCCTGCTCTGGACTCGCACTCAGTACTTGGCTTGCAGCAGGGGCCAGAGACTCTGAGCTCGTGCGTAAAGCCAGAGAACACGGGGAGCCTCCCTGCAGGGCCGATATTCCTGGCCCATTCCTCTGTGCTGGGGCAGCTGCAACTCTCTGTTCTTCATCAGTTCCCCCTTGCCCCCTCCTCCCTGCCTCATTTCTTTCTCATCTTTTTTTTTTTTTTTTTTCCTTTTTTTTTGTTTTGTTCTTGGGTATTTGTGGTTTTGGTGTTATCTTTGCTTCTTCTTAACTGTAATAGATGTACACTTAAAATAAACGCTTCAAATTAAAAAACTTTAAAAGGCAGGAGATGCCTTTTCCATAAGTCTAGTTAATTGGTGCAGCCAAGGAGTGCTGCTAGAAAGCTGCAGCGTCGCGTTTACATCCCTGTATTTACGTCACTCACCGTTAGGGACCAAGCTGCATTTGGTCTTGGCTAGTGACCCATGTGAGGCTGAGCTGGGATAGTTCCAGCCAAGCTCAGTGTCCCTGCTGTGCCTGGGGGGAGCACAGAAATTTATGGGGTTTTGCAGGTTTTGGGTCCCCACATGCTGCGGCAGCTTGGCCGTGTTTGCACTTTCAGGCTCTGAAGTTGCTTCCCTTGGATTGTGGGGCCGGGGAGGGCTGCAGCAAATCCTACTTCCCCCCGGAGCTTCCCTGACCCCACCAGCCACTCCAAGGGTTTTTCCTGGTGAGGGACCAGATCTTGCATTGTCTTAGGGAGCACAGGAGGAGGAAGGGCCCTGTGTGGGGCCAGCATCTGCCCCTGGCCTTGCCCCTACTGCTTGCTCCACCAGGCTGAGCCCAGGGGAAGGAGGTGGGAGCTGAGGCTAATGCAGCCTTCTCCAGGTCAGCACCGTCCCTGGCGCTTGCTGAGGTTTGTGCTGTCCTCATTAATGCCAATTTACTAACTGCAAACAAACATATTAAATGGAAACTTATTAAAGAAATCTATTTTAAAGAAGCGAATGGAGTGTCTTTCTGTAGTGCGTTCTCCAGGGCTGCAGGAGGCTTCACTGAGTTCTGTATTTGGGCTTCTCCTGCTCTTACCTTGGCTAAGGGGTTGAGTGGGATCTGCTCTGTCCTGTCCCCTCACCTGCCTCCTCTTGTCAGAAACTGAAGGTGCAGAAGAATTTGGGAAGGAGGAGGAACAGGGCTGAACCCGGGGGCTAGTGCAGGCTGAGGAACGAACGGCTCTTGTCTGAGCTCCGAGCCCTGGTGCGCAAGGCCCAGTTTGCCCTGTGCCGGCAGCAGCTCCTATTGATGTCAAGGGGGCTGGTGCCTCTCTCCTACCCCACGGGTTTCACCTATGGAGGTGAAACACCTGCTCTGATCCTGCTTTGCCTCCCCCAGTCTCCATGAGCGCAGCAGAGCACGAGGCCAGGCCTATGCTACCCCCACAGACACGAAGCAGCCGGGCTGGGAGGAGAGCTCCATTTATTGACTTGGTACCCAGCAGGCAGTGACTGTTGCAGCCATTTGCCTCCAGAGCACGACAGGGGATGGGTCCAGGCCGGGGTCTGCGTTCCTACTCGTGCTGGCAAAAAACAAAGGCAGCGGGTGAGACACTGGAGGTAGCAAGCAGAGCGGCGCTGCTAGGTCTGCCCGTAGCTGGTGCAGCCGCTCGCTCTGCGCTGTAGCCCTGCACGGAAGCGAGTCCCCGTCCCCTCCCCGGAGCTGGGTGCTCACCTTGGAGGTGATGACCTCCCGGGTGCGGGCGCGCAGCTTGTTGACCTGTGTCTCGGCGATGTCGGCCCGCTCCTCCGCGTCGTCCAGCTCGTGCTGCACCTTGCGGTACTTCACCAGGTTGGAGTTGGCTTGTTGCTCCTGCGGCGGGGTGAGGACCATGCAAAGCAGGGGGAGAGGGGAGGGGGGTGTCCATGAGTCACAGCCTCGTGCCCAGGCTGCAAGTTCCCCACCCTGGGCCTGAGGGCCCCTTCCCCTTTAGTTCACCCCCCCCAGATGTAGGGGGCCCATACGAGTTCCCCCAAGCAGCCCCTGGGGATGGAGAGCACTTACCGCCTCCTCAAACTGGCGCTTGTAGCTCTTGACCTTGCTCTGCAGCTTGTCGATCAGGTCCTGCATCCGGGTCAGGTTCTTCCTGTCTTCCTCAGCCTGCAAGAGCCCCCAGTCAGCAGGAGCCCTGGGGGCTGCTGCGAGACTACGAGTGTCCTGGTCAACCTCCTCCTGCCCCATCTCCTCTATCCCAATGGTGCCAGGGCCCTCCCTGCCCAGGCAGCTCCTGCCACCCACTGTCCCCTGTCCCAGGGAGTGTCCCCTGGCTCCCTCCCGGCCTCGCAGCTCCCAGTCGAGGTGCTGCCCCTAAAGGGACACAGGAGCCAGGTGAGGAGGGTGCTCTAGGGCTCTACCTGGTAGCTCAGCTCCTTGATCCTCCGCTCGTACTTGCGGATGCCCTTCTGCGCTTCAGCCATCTTCTTCTGCTCCGTGTCCAGCTCCCCCTCCAGCTCGCGCACCTGCGTGGGGAGAGAGGCCAAGTCAGTGCCCCCCATTCCCAGCAGCACAGCCCGGCCGGGCGGGCGCAACAGCCCCGGCCCCAGCGCCCAGCCACAAGCAGGGCCAAGCCAGAGCCAAGCACTCGGGTCCTGAGCATCACTGCAAGGGTGATGTCACCCTGTGCTGGAGAACATGCAGTGCCACAGGGTGGGCAGTGCTTGTGGGCTGCCCTTGCTGCCTCACCCTCGCCTCCAGCTTCTGGATCTGCTTCTTGCCCCCCTTGAGAGCGATCTGCTCCGCTTCATCCAGGCGCATCTGCAGGTCCTTGATGGTCTGCTCCATGTTCTTCTTCATCCGCTCCAGGTGTGCGCTCGTGTCCTGCTCCTTCTTCAGCTCCTCTGCCATCATGGCAGCCTGCAGGGTCAAGGGCACACAGATGCCACCATCAGGCCAGCAGCCCTACCCAATCCCAGGGGCCCCAGAGGAGCTGCAAGAGCCTCCTCTCTCCTCCCAGCTGCCAGCCCTGCAGGGTGCTGGGCACCCTTGTGCAGTGTGCACCCTGCTCTTACATCTGTGATGGCCTTCTTGGCCTTCTCCTCGGCATTGCGGCACTCCTGCACTGCATCCTCCACCTCGCTGCTCAGCTGGGAGATGTCAGTCTCCAGCTTCTTCTTTTGGTTGATCAGACCCGTGTTCTACAAACAGAGAATGGGGAAGTGGCTCAGGGACCAGTTGTTCACCTGGGATGGTGGCCCCAATGGCAAACAGGCTCCCAGGAGCCTCAACCCATCTGTGGGCCAACAAAGCTCCACATCCCAGCTGTTCAGCACAAGGCCCCTCACCTGGGAGTGGAGCAGGTTGACCCTTTCCGTGGCCTCCAACAGCTCCTGCTCTGCCAGCTTCCTGCTCCTCTCAGCCTGCTCCAGGGCTGCTCGCAGCTCTTCCACCTCTGCCAGCAGCAAGTTGTTGCGTCGCTCCAGCGCGGCCGCCTGCTCCTTCAGGTCGTCATTGTGGCGCTGAGTGTCGTCCAGCTCGATTTGCAGGTCCTGCCACACGGTGCAGGGTCAGTGAGGAAGAGAAGGAAGGGGAGAGCCCCAGGCCAGAGCTGGCAGCTGGGGCAGCACCCAGTCATCCCACCCGTGGCCTCCAACCTTGATCTGGGCCTGAAGCTGGCGGCCCAGCTTCTGGAACTCGGCTGCCTGGCGGTTGGCGTGGCTCAGCTGAATCTCCATCTCATTCAGGTCTCCCTCCATTTTCTTCCTCAGCCTGACAGCCTCGTTCTTGGCCCGAGCCTCAGCATCCAGCGTGGCCTGCATGGAGTCCATGGCGCGCTGGTGGTTTCGTCTGCAGCAGGTAGTGTGTGACAGTGAGTCAGTGGTGCCCCCAAGAACCCAACTGTCCCTCCACAGTATCATGGCAGCTCTGCCCCTGAGGCACCCAGACTGTCTCCCCTCTCCACACACCTCAGGTTCTCAAACTCCTCGTCCTTCTCCGCCAGCTTCCTGTCCACATCAGCCTTGATCTGGTTCAGCTCCAGCTGGATACGCAGCGTCTTGCTCTCTTCGTGCTCCAGGGCTCCCTAGGGATAGCAGTATCCCTGTTTAGGAGCAGGTCCAGGAAGGCCTCCCCAGCCAACCCACCCTGGCCTCACACCCAGCCTAAAGCTGTGGGGAGCACAAGGAGACAGCACAGTCAAGAATCCCCCTTCTAGAGGTTGTGCAACACTCATGAGCAGGCCCTGAGAATCCCCCAGCTGCTGGTTGGGGCCTGTCGTTCAGGCTGGTCATGCTCCATGAGTCACCAGCCCCAAACTACCCCACCAGAGGCCTGGCAGGTCAGGTGCCTTCAGGGGCAGCAAGCACAAGACAACTGGTGGGAAACACCACCTCACCTCAGCCTCCTCCAGGGCTGCCTGTATATCGCTCTTCTCACTTTCCAGGGCCTTCTTCAGCTTCTCCAACTCATGGATGGTTTTGCCGCTCAGACTGATCTGATCAGTCAGATCAGCAATTTCCTCTGGCAGGAGAAGAAGGGCACCAGGTCAGCGCTGATTTGCAGGACCAACCCCACATGGGCAACTTCCCCATCTCCCCACCACCCCAGGCTGAGCCTGTGTCCTCCCTAGTTGACAGCAGAGCAGCCATCCAGACACTGGGGTTGTGCTGGTGGAATGGGCTCCATTCCCCTGCTGGCTCCTGCTGCACTCCCCTGCAGCCTGAGCATCTCTCACAGGAGATCTGTAAGGAGCCATGGAGATCTGTGTCTCCAAAAGCTCAGTCCTACCTTGCAGGTTCTTGTTCTCCCTCTTGAGGGTCTCCAGGTTGTCTAGGGACTCCTCATAGGCATTCTTGAGCTTGAAGAGCTCTGTGCTCAGGCTACGCGACTCCTTCTGAGATGCTTCCAGCTCTGCCTGGGTCTCCTCATACTTCTGCTTCCACTCAGCCAAGATCCTGTCGAAGTTGCGTTGCTTCTTGTCCAGGGCAGCACAGGCCGAGTTGGCTCTCTCCAAGTCCACCGAGAGGTCCTCAATCTCTGTCTGCAGCCGGTGCTTGGTCTTCTCCAGCGAGGAGCACTTAGCGTGAGCAGCCTCCACTGCCTCCTCTGCCTCCTGCAGACGGATGGCCAGCTTCTTCCTGCCAAGAACAGTAAAGGGTGAGGACACCCAGCCCAAGAACCATCCCAGCTCTTGCTCTGGGTATGACAGTCCATGACCTGCCCAAACACCCTAGTAAGGGCCTCTTTCAGGCTCAGGTCTGGGCAGAGAACTGCAGCCTGACCCTGGGGTCTGGCAAAGCCCCATCTTTGAATAGGAACTGGCTACCTGCAGGGTAAATGTTCCTGTGCCACATGGCATGAGACTCACTTGGCTTCCTCAAGCTCTTCCGTCCTTTGGATGGCATCTGTCTCATACTTGGTTCTCCACTGGGCCACCTCCGCATTGGCTTTGGACAGGGTCCTCTGGAGCTCACTCTTGGCCTCTACCTCTTCCTCATACTGTTCCCGCAGCAGGTCACAGTCGTGCCGGGAGGCTTGCAGGGCATGGGCCAGGGCGTTCTTGCTCTGAGGAAAGGAGAGCTCATGAGACCAGCAGCTGACATCAGGCTGCTGGAGGATTCTTACAGTGCAACACTGGATGAACAGACTCCTACTTTTGGGGGCTAACGGCTGCTCTTGGGTCTCCTACATGCAAGGCATGTCCCATCTCACCAGCTCAAGTTGCTGGGCCACTGTCATGGTGGGACACGTGACCCATTTCTTGGTATCACTGTCACTGTGAGCTGTTGGCCCTGACTGCCCTGCCTGGATGCAGTCACGAAAGCAAAAAGGAATCCAGGTCAGCACTGGTGACATTTCCCTGGTAAGCCCATGCTGCAGCTCGGGGTTCAGCATGGCCTTCCCAGCAGAGCAACATGTGGACCCCACAAGCAATTTTTTTCCCTCAGGACTTCCAATCCTCCTGCCAGCCTAGTCCCTTTTGGGCAATGCCTCCAGGCCATAGCGCTCAGCCATGCCCAGCAGCCCTACCTTGGTCTCTTCCTCTAGCTGTCTCTTGAGCTCCTCGATGGTCTGTGTGAACGAGGTCTTGCCGCGGCTCAGCTGGTTGATGAAGGACTCCTTCTCCTCCAGCAGTCGACTCAGCTCCCCTGCGTTCAGAACCAAATGGCTACGTTGGGGCAGAGGGCCCGGGAAAGCTTGTGCTCTTCACCTCCCTACACCATCATCATCATCCCCAGCTGCCTCTCTCACTTACCGTTCTCGGTCTGCAGCCTGCCACGCTGCGTGCTCACGTCAGCCAGTTGTCGCTGCAGCTCATCCACCTTGGACTTGGCTTCGCTCAGCTGGTCCTCATAGGTGCGACAGAGCTTCTCAGCATTGGCCTGTGCACACCAAGCAAAACCCACATGAGAGACAGCTCTGCCCACAGAGGGCTCAGTGGCTGTGCATCACCTTGGGACCCGATTCCCTGCTCAGCTAATCCCATAAGAGCACAAGACAGAGAGCAGGAGCCTGCCAGAGCTGGCCTGTCCATGCTAGGCTGACAGCAGCTCCCTCCAGCATCTCTCTGCTGAATGTCTCATGGGAAGTATCTTCCTAGATCTTCCAACCTTGGCCAGCACCTAAAACCACCTCAAATTCTGCAAGAACTGCCATACAGCAGTACACACTGAGCAAAAGGGACTCAGTCTTAGCAAAGCAGACATAAATGGGACAACATCCCATGGATGTGGCACTGCAGCAAGATACCATGGGGCTTCAGTCAGGACTGCAGGGCCCAAAACTCTCACAAAGTGACTGAACCTGCCCCACACACAGCTGGTGCCCACCTTGTTCTTCGTGAGGTATTCAATGTTGGATGACAGGTCGTCCACCTCCATCTTCATCTCGCTCTTCTCCTTCTCCAGCTTCTGCTTGACCCGTTGCAGGTTGTCGATCTGCTCGCTCAGCTCAGCTACACTGTCCGCGTGCTTCTTGCGCAGGGCGGCTGCCGTGGACTCATGCTGCAGCGTGGCCTCCTCCAGGTCCCGCCGCAGCTTCAGGAATTCGGCCTCCCGCTTCTTGTTCATCTCCAGCTGCGTGGCCGTCGCCCCACCAGCCTCCTCCAGCCGCTCGCTCAGCTCCTCCAGCTCCCGTGACACTTCTGCCCGCTGCTTTTCCACCTTGGCTCTCGCCGTGCGCTCCGCTTCCAGCTCCTCCTCCAGCTCCTCAATCCGGGCCTGGAGAAGAGCAAATGAAGCAGATGCTTCAAGCACTGGGTGAAGCACCAACATCTTTTCTCCCCTAAATATAGCAAGTTATATCCTCTGATGCTGGGTAGCAGAAAGCCACCAGCCCAGACCAAATGCTTGGACTGTTTCGGATAACTTGGAGGCAAATATGCCCTGATAGCTTCTTTGCTTCAGTTTCTGCTCCCCTGTGGACCCTTCTGTCAGGATCCAGGCTGATCCTAGTTCCTCCTCAATGCCTCATTGGCAATTGATTCAGTAGCCTGAATTTAGGAATCTGTCTTTGCTAGAAAGAAGCCCAACAAACAGGTTTTGCAGCTGCAGAGTCTGGGGATAGGTCTGAGGTCTTAGTCTACAGAAAGGACAACATCCTAAAGGGTGTTTTTCATGCTCGTGCTAGTGTTTACCTCATTAGTTCACTCCTGAATTTTCCAGTCCACCCTACCTAGGTAGAGGGCTTTGCCTGAACTAAGCACAGCACTTTTTTCCCATTTTCCTGCTGCCAAGGAGGTACACCTGTGCTCAGGCAAGGGTCAGGTCATTTCAATTTCCCCAGCACTTTGTTTGATGGACTTTGTTAGGACTACTGGCCCTTGAGAACCATTTTTCTCACTATACCTGAAGCTCCTTGATCTTCTTCTGCAGCTGGGCCTCAAGGACTTGCTCATCTTCAATCCTTGAATTCAGCTGACTTATTTCAAAGTCTTTCCTGCATAAAAATAAAAGGCAGATCTCTGGTCACACAACCACTGTCCCACTGAGTCCCTCTAGTCGAAACTGGCTCCTTTCAATGCATCACTCAGACCCAAAGGGTAAATAAAGAAAGGAAAAAAGACTCTGGGCCAGGCCTGGAGTGGCCAGACCTGCAGCTGATCCAACTCGGAGGTTTTCTCTATCAGGTCTCTGGGTGTTCTTCAACCCCTCAGCTGGGATGAGGTATGAGAGATGGAGATGGCACTTGTGACTGATATCACAGTTCTACATTAGGGTCCTATCAGGCAAATCTCTCTTCTCTCACCCTACAAGCGGAGAAGTCCTAAAGCACCCCAATCCACTAGTCCATGTGGGACTAGCCCATGAGAGGGACTCCTGCAGCGTTCCTGTATAATGGCCAACAAAACTAACCCCTTGTTTTGCCTAGATTGACCACCCTAGCAGTGCTCACAATCACATCCCAAAGCCTTTGCTGAGGCCACATGGTTTAGAGGTGGGTCCTGGCTGGGCAGAGTAAGGACTCTGCCCAGGTACACACCACGCACTCACTTTTTGAGTTTCTCCTCCAGCTGCTGCTTGTCATTCTCCAGATCCATTACAGACTCTTGTGTTAACTTCAGGTCACCTTCAAGTTTCCGCTTTGCTCTCTCCAAGTCCATGCGAATTTTCTTTTCTTGTTCAAGAGAACTTTCCAGCTGGAGAATGAAGGGAGACAGGCTAGGGAGGGATAGGGCTGCCTGTAGCTCCTGACCTTCCTATGGCCATTTCTGTGGGAACTTTACTCTGCCTGTAGAATCAGAGCTGTTCCCCATTTGGTCTGGAGCCCCACTCCCTCAGTCCAGGACTGCTCCCCATGATCCTCTGGATGATCTCTTGGTTCAGGGGCAGTTTGTCAATGAGTTATTCATAGTTTGGTTGGCTTTAACTGATGATCCCACCTACCAGATGCCACTCAGGCCCAGCATTTGGGCACTCCAGGACATGTGTGACTCAAACCTGTCTCACTTCATTGTTACTGGCCCATTACTCACATCATCCACTTGCTGCTCCAGTTTGACTTTGGCTTTGGTCAGTGTGTTGACTTTGTCCTCCTCGGCCTGCAGGTCATCCAGGGCCTGCTGATGGGCCTCTTGCAGTGCTTTCTTTTCTTTTGTCAGCTTTGCAATGATCTCATCCAGAGCAGCCATCTCTTCAATCAGGTTTTTAACCTAGGTCAGTGAAGTCAAAAATTGAGCACCTATTTTCTGAGACAAGGGACACAAAGCTAATATATTTGCCTGTCCTGTGAAGGGCAGGAGTCAATGATGAGCAGCAGCTTGCCAGCACAGCAGCAGCCAGCTCCTCTAACTTTGGCCAGGTTTACCCCAGGACCTTGTGCCAAAAGACCCAGACACAGTGCTGCAGGACACTGGGGGGGTTTGTCCTCTCCCATTTTCACTCTGCTCAGTCCCAGCTCCTTGACACAGCAGCCTTGTCCCTCATATTTCTCTTCTGTTTACCATCAAGAGCTGCCACAAGCACTCAAGCCACTCAGCAATGCCAATGTCTGGGTCAGAGCATAGCTGGACACTGGAATTACCTTGTTCTCTGTGGCATGTTTCTCCTTCTCCACCTTGGCCAGTGTAATCTCTAGGTCATCAATGTCCTTCTTCAGCTCTGCACACTCATCCTCCAGCTTGCGTTTTTTGGCTGTGAGGTCTGAGTTCATCTCCTCCTCATCCTCCAGGCGCTCTGTCAGCTCCTTCACCTTGGCCTCCAGCTGGATCTTGGACTTGATCAGCAGGTCACAGCGCTCCTCTGCATCTGCCAGGTTGTCTTGCTCCTGGAACAGGCACAAATGAGAGAGTGCTCACTCACCACCTCAAAAGCTCAATCACATTGCCCTGATCCTGAGCTCAAGCTCTCCTTATAGAGGGGGCAGAGCCAGACCAAGGTGCTCAGGTGCATCAGAAGATAGTTCCAGTCACTGCCCATTCCAAGGGCCATGGAAGAGTGACTAACACTAGCAAGGGCCAAAGCACTCTGCTCCTTGCTCAACCTATGGGCCTTCAGTCAACTGCAGTATCTTTACCCCTGAAAAGGAGTGGATGAAGCACTCACTGCCTGCAGCTGTAGAGCGAGGTCATTCTTCTCCTGGGTCATGGAGACCTGCTTCTCCTCCAGCTCCTTCCTCTTAGCCTCTGACTTCTCCAGAGCCTCTTTCAGTTTCTGGAACTCCTCCTTCAGGTTGGCCATTTCCTTCTCACTCTGAGCTGACTTGAGTAAAGGCTTGATCTTAAAGAACAGCTTCATCCAAGACCAGTTCTTGACAGCATTGAAAGCCCTGATGTTCCACTGGATGGTGTAGAGGGCTTCCCTGAAGGGACAGGAGTAAAGCATTATCATGGGTGTAGATTTCCCACCTATCATCCTCATTGCACCAAAGACCTGGCTTTTGCAGGCCTGAAAAGGACTCTACATCTCCAGCAGAAGGACGAATGCTGAGTGACTGGTACATTCTTTGCACCCTGTAATAGCCACAACAGGATGGGCAGTGTGGCATGACCACTGGCCCTTGTAATGTTGTATCATATTATATCTTTCCAGATGAATTCTAAAGATCTACCCACCCAAACACACTGACTCTTCCTGCCAGATCCATGCCAAGTTCCTCCCTGAACAACAGGGCCAAGCTGATCCATAGCAGGCACAAGCAACTCCCAGGGCCAAATCCATGGAAATGGGCAGGAGGAGGGAGGAGGGGCACTCACAAGGTTCTATTCCCCAGGCACAACTCTACCTCCTGCTGATGATCTTCTGATACTCAATGCGCATAAGGTGCCCACGGATTCTGGCCTGCAGCATGGTCAGGATCTTGGCCAGGCGCTCATCTCGCATCTCTTCCAACAGGCCCAGCAAACCAGCCTTGAAAAATACCTGTAGGCAAGGGAATGGGGGCAGAGTGAAGGACAGGGAGGGCAGGGTGCTTGGCTGTGGCATATGTCAGACTGGCCTAAGCAGGTACCTGCACTGCTGCAATAGGCACAGCAGGCCCAGGTGTCCTGCATAGGGCACACACACAGCTTTGGCACGGTCTGGAGAGCCATAAACACAAGGCATGGCCACAGCAGGACACCAGATCTCTGCCCTGTGCACATCCCCTCAGAGCCCCTAGCACAGACTGGGTTCCCCCTGTTGTTTTGGGTAGTGTGAGGTCAGGACGTGGTGACTTCCTGCCCTGTGTCCTATCCTGCTCAGTGCCTTCAGGGGACACAGAGCATGGGACTGCAGCCATGCTGTGGCCACAGGCTGGACAGGGAGAGTATATGGGGGTTGCAATGAATGGTGTCATCCCCATCCCAAGGAGATACATCAAGCTGCTTCATCTCACCTTGGTATGACCAAACTTGTATTGTGAATGGTCAAGATCCAGGGAGCTCAGCAGCTTCTCTGTGGCCTTCCTGCTGTCCACAAACTTGTCATCTGGGATGGCCGCCGGATTCAGGATACGGTAGCTGCAGGGACAGAGCAGACACAAGATCATGCAAGAGAAGTCCAGCACAGAAATGATGGCTCCTTCACCTTTCCAGTATGCAGATCATGCCTATCACACCTGCAGCACAGGCTGTAGCCACAGTATGGACCAGGAGCTCCAAGGTGCAGTACGGAGTCTACCCCAGAGCAAGCCCCAGGGAGCCCTGCCAGACCCATGTCCCTGTATATGAAGAGAACTGTGCAGGGCCAATGGCTTCACCTTTCCTGACCAGACCCAGGCCAAGATGGGTATATAGTGCAAGCCTGAGCCCAGTAAGGAACCCTAAAGCAGAGGGAAATCAGAACCAGAATTTATGGACCTGGGCCTTGCTACCACCCACCTGCACCAGCCCTGTGTTTGGCCATCCTAAACATCATCAGCGCTGCAGCGATGCACTGAACTCCCTGCGGCTGCCACCACACTCTTCATCATCTGCACCACAGAGCCAACTGCAGAGTGAATGGTTCTTGCACTGGGGCCTGGGGCAGAGCCCAGGCAGTTTCCTTTCCCCCAGGACAAACGCTGACTGCTGGGGCTGGGACAAGAGGGAGTTACCGCTGCTTGAAGTCTGCGTAGAGGATCCTGTTGGGGAATCCCTTCCGGCAGATGCGGATGCCTTCAAGGACACCGTTACACCGCAGCTGGTGCAGCACCAGGAAAGAGTCCATGGCCCCTAGAGGAGAGAGCAGGGATGGAGCTGACATCCAGCCCACAGCTGCAGCACGGGCGCTGCAACAACCTGCAACCAGGTTGTTTGAACTCCATAAACCACCTGCGTTTTTGAGCATGGGAGTTAACCCATCTTGTGGCCCACCTCAGTCTGGGCTCTGGAGGGTAGAAGTCAGCCTAAAAGACTCCTGGTGCCTAGTGTTAGACACGTGTGTAAGACGGTAGCACAAAGCCCAGTAGTGGAGAATAGCAGGGGTCACAGTGGTTTCCACACAGAGATGTTCTGTCTCAGCAGTAAAAGGGCTGCTGAGTGTAAATGTTTTGGGGAGAAGGTTGGCATAGAAGCTGGGCAGGAGTCCCTGCCAGCTCCCACACATGGATGTCACTTGAGGGAGCTGACAGGTGACTCTCTCAGTCCATGCATACCTGGGGTCTTGGTCTCATTGGGGATGATGCAGCGGACAAAGTGGGGCTGAGTGGAGCGCAGGTTGGTCATCAGCTTGTTGAGATTCTCCTGTAGGGCAGACATGGGTATGAGGCACAAGGTGACATCTCTGCTCCCCTACAACACTTCTTCCCACACGCTTCACCCAAAGCAGGGAGAAAGGGGACACTGGGAGCCCCTTAACACTATTCATGGGGGAAAGGGGAACTTCCCCCAGCTTGGCTGCTCTCTCTGCTATCCTGGCAGTTGGACAGTCCCAGCCCTGTGGCGGGACACTGTGCTCTGGCAGGGTGGGAGCACTGGCACAGTGGACTGGGCAGTCAGACAGGCCAGTGCTGGTTTTGCAATGCTGGAGAGGAGGCAGGTGCCTCCCATGTATGTGTAGGTGAAGTTTTGTGATGGAGGGAGGGAGAATCAGGTGCTGTACCCACAAGACCAATTGCATTCCTGGATACAGCTCTGTTGGCATCCAACTGCCTGCAGTCCCTGTCACAGCAGGTTTCCCTGTGTGCCCCCAGTGTTGCCCATGTCCCTCAGCTGTGATGGAGGGCGCTGCAGAGCCAGCCTGGACCTTCTCCCTTTTGTCACCCAGCCTTGCCCTGGGCCTGGCTCACTGCAGGGTTACTCTGTGAACATCTGCTTGGACCTGGCAGGACCAGGAAAGTCATTTTCTGGGATGAGAGTCTTGCAAAGCACTGTCACAGACCATTTAATCCAGAGGTGACTCCTGCCTGCAAGGCTGCTGCATGAGGGAAGGGTAATGGGATCCTAGAGGTGTAGCAGGTCTCAGAGCATGGCGCTGTATTACAATTATTTCTAGGTTTGTTTTCTGTTCAAGGCAGGGCTCAAACCCAGTCATGGTCCTACCTTTGCTCAAGCCAAATGCATCTGCACCCTTGGTGCTCCCAGGCTGCCTTCCCCTCCTCATACAACCCCAGTCCAACAAGGACCTGACTCTGAGAAGGGAACACCTGGCCACAACTCCATACTATCATGGGACAACCTGCAGCAGAGACTTGTGACTTGTCCATGAGGAACAGACACATACATCCACAAAGGGGTCTGGGTCAGGAACCTTCCTCTCCTCTCATGAAACTGCCCTTGACTATCAGAGCTTTTGGCAGCCCTGACACAAGTATAGTCTCTTTAAAACCCCTTTTACTCATAAGATTCTAATAGCAGGACACAACTTTGGGCTCACAGATCACTCAGTGCTGTTTTTCATTTGCTTAAGCCCTGGAGTAGAAAGAAAAAAAAAAAACCACTCCTGTGGTGAGCATGAGATCAGGGAGCTATCAAATGTCTCAGGTCACTTCCCCAGACAGAAGAGCCAAGAGCTGCCTGCTCAGAGACCTGTAAGATCCTCCTTCATTTTCTTCTGCCCAAGGGCTGTCCTTCCCGCTGACAAGAATGAGGAGAGAAGTAGCACAGACTTAAAGTGATGTTCATGTAATACATTATCTAAACATCACTACAAGTCTTAACTGCCGCTCTCTCAAAGGCGAAGGAAGTGCTGAGCAGCACATGCATCACGCGGGCAGAAGCAGCACAAGCCCCAGTTCAAAGAGAGATTTTGCTCTCCCAGCCTGGAGCTTCATGTCCTTCCCTAGCAGCCTGGAGAACAGAGCTTGCCCTTGCCCAAGGGCAAGAGGATGTCAAGACATTTATGCTAGCCAGGTCAACTCTCTGGAGCCCCTGAAGAGCCCCAAAGCTCATGAGCAAGACTTTCCAGAGTACGGGCAGGGACTGGTAGTGTGAGACTCCCAACTTACTTACTTCATGGCCTTGAATAGCTCTTACCTTGTGCAGCTGGGACACTGTTTGGAAGGAAGCTGCCTTCTTACGTTTCTCCTTAGTCCCTGGCTTGTGAGGTTCCTCTGTTGGGTTGAAATATCAATTAATTGTGTAAGTACCGCACTGTGTTGGTGTGGTTTGGAGGACTCGGAAGCACCTTCAAACTACCCTGCACTGAAAACACCAGTGAAATCCCCAGAGGTGGCAAACGCTGCAATGGCATGAGATGGCTTCTAAAAAATCCTCCCACATCACCCTGCTCTGGTTACTCCCCTTTAGCGCTCAGTAACAGGGCTCTCCACACATCCACGTCACTTCTGACAGGGCCACCAGGACAGCCCTTCAGCACCCTGCAGGCACAGCCTGATCCCAACCACCTACACAAGGCCCCTACGCCAAGGCAGAGCTGCACGTTCAGAGTCCCCAGGACACTAGGATTTGTAAGAACCAGTGCAGATCTGCCCCTCAGCAGGGCTGCCAGGCACAGGAATGTTGCACCAACAGGCAGCGGGGGAATGAGGCTGTAAAAGGAATTGGGGACAGTGCACAAAGAGACATGAGATTGTTCTCCACCTGAACTGGAGCCCACATAGTTCTCATACAGGGAGGCCAGCAGTTTGTTCTGGGATTTTTGGAAGACTGCCACCACCGTCTCATTCAGGGGGTCCTTGTTCTTGTCCAGCCACCCGATGATGTTGTATGGCACCTACCACCAAAGAAAAGAGGCAAAAGTAAGGACAGCCCAGCAAAGCAGGTGGCTAAATCTGCAGAAGAGCTGGCAAGGGACATACCACACCAGCGTAGTGCACCAGCTCAAAGTGGGCTTCATATTTCCGCTTTTTGTCTGGTCGGGGCTTCTGGAAGTTAGGAGACTTTCCAATATGGTTGTCATAGAGCTTGGCTTTGAATGACATGTCGGAGGCTTTCGGGAACATGCACTCCTCTTCGAGGATGGACAGGATCCCCAGTGGCTGTGGGGAGAGGGCAATATAAGGTCTGAGCTCCGAGTTACCAGGTGCCATCCCAGAGTAGCGGACTCTCTCGGCTACTGTCCCAGGTGACAGCAATGGCATGAGACATCTACCATGGGACATCTCCTCTGATGTACCCCACCAGGCTGCATGGACCGCTGCATTTCTCCAGGCAACCAGAATAGGGTTAGCCAGGCCTTTAAGAAATGGGGGTTTTGCAGTCTTTCAGACTGTCAGGGAAGGGCATGTCCTCTCCAGTATCCTGACGGTTATATTATTCACCAAAAAGAAAGTGAGTTTCCTCCATTTCAGTGGTGAATTTTTTATACAAGCTCCTCTGAGTTTGCAAGTACCCCAAAGGTACTGCAAGACGATAAGAATAAAAGGTCTTCATGCAGTATTCTATGGGGGGAAACGTCCCCACCAGATTTCATTGATCACTGATTGGTAGGAACAGGAATCTACATATTTCACAGCCAAAATTTTTGTCAAAAGGACCCCACAGCCTGAAGACTTTGTGTTGCAAATGTAAAGAGTATGACTCTGGGATACTTGTTTGGACTGGGAAGGGACTCCTTTCAATCCTGGTAGCAGAGCAGCCATCACTGTTCCACTGTTTGCAAGCAAATGATCTAGTAGATGCACCATTCATGTGCCCTGCCTTCTGCTTTACCTTCTCAATCAGGTCGATACAAGCCTGCAGGTCCAGGCCAAAGTCAATGAAGACCCATTCAATGCCTTCTTTCTTGTACTCTTCCTGCTCCAGGACAAACATGTGGTGGTTGAAGAACTGCTGCAGTTTCTCATTGGTGAAATTGATGCATAGCTGCTCAAAGCTGTTGAACTGCAAAAATAAAACAAATCTGCTTCAGCAGGTGGAGCTCCATAGGTAACTGCAGTCACCTGCTCTACTTTGCCTTGGGTGTGAAGAGAGAACTCGGAGTAGGCAGCCAGGAGCTTACTGGAGACTGGCCCACAGCAGTGTTAGAATAGTCCCTTGAGAGCTACAGTTGTTTATTACAGATAAATTAATTCAGGCATGAGCATTTTTTCTCATCAAGGCCAGTAGTTTCTTGGAGGAGATAAAGCTGGCAGGCCCAAGTGTCTAATCACAACATTCCCCTGACTTCATTGCTGGGGTCCTGCAGAACTCACATCAAAAATCTCGAAGCCTGCGATGTCTAGTACTCCGATGAAGAACTGCCTGGCCAGCTTGGTGTCCAGGGTCTTGTTGATCCGAGTCACCAGCCACTTGAACATGCGATCATACGTGGCTTTAGCCAGGGCGCCCACAGCATAGACAACCTGCCAAGGCAAATGGGAGAGCAGGTCATGATAGGACTCATGCTTCTTCCTGTTCTTGTAGAAGCTACAGACTGCATCAAAGAGCTTCTTTTGGCACAGAAAGGACAGGCTAGACAAATCCATAGGTTTGCAGTTACAGTATTTATACTGAAATTAGTTTTCACATGCTTGCATGCATGTTCTTGTGCCTCTGGCATGCACTTAAGCAGTCTCCAAAGTATTAGGATACAGATTCAGTCTAAAGCCTATTTTCAGAATCCCTGTGCATGGTAGAAACCTACATTACAATGACTTTGGAAAAGACTCCAGCCCTTAAGTTCCTCTTGAATTTTATTTCAGGCCAGGCTTGCACTATCCAGGCCAAGTCTGGGTTCCTAAGTGACATGGCTGAAATCTGACACAAAGCACTTTTGCTAGGTTTGAGCCTCTCACAAGATCAGTTCTTTAGGTGAGAGTTGTACTATCCATAGCTAACCTCTGAATGAAAATGTGTCTGCCTCTGAAGTAGATCCATAGAAACTGAACCTTTCCTGGCCTTCAATCCAACCAAACTTTCAAAGATACAGAATTGAACCTCCAGGGTTGGCTAATGTCCAAAATCATCTGCCAGCCCTGCTACCAACTTTCCCAGATCCTAAAGGCAAGTAACTGTATATACATCTTCTCATGGTGCTCTGGAGATAACTTCCAAACCTAAGAGATGGAATTGAAGCACCACAGGGACCACAGATTGACACATCAGTTTGAGCACGGAGTCCTTGTCCCAGCATACCCACCTGTTCCACGTTCTGACCTTTGGTCACGTATTCATTGCCCACTTTCACGCGAGGATGGAGCAACCCTTTGATGAGATCAGCTGAGCTGATTCCCATGAGGTAGGCAGCTTTGTCAGCACCTGTAAAAAAGAACCTAAGCATGAGGAGGACACAAATGAATGGCTTCTCAGATCAAACTCTGAACAAACTCTGTTGTTTAACCTGCTCCAGAGCTGCCCCCAGTGCCTGAAGTGTGATTTCCTACCTCAGATACTATATATGCTGTTTGAAGTCTGGGCTTCATGCATGAGAAGTTACAGTTTAGAGAAGATGGCCTGAGCAGATCTCTTGCTGCCTAAATGGTTTTCGGTCTTCCACTTGTTTTCCGGTGGAAAGATGGATTTCATACAGTGAATTCACATAAACTGAATTTGAACTGATCCTAAGAGATGGGATTTTCTTGCTCATTTTTCACAGGCTCCTGATAGTAGAGGCCAGCTAGTATCTCCTATGAAGGAGAATCCCTTCTGATAGATCAAAATCCTCTTTAAATAGCAGATAGCTACTGAAACTGGTGCTGGCATTCCTCAGGGAAGGAGAACTGTTCTCTTATGAATTTGAACATTATAAGATCTGCTCCAGGCAGTCGTTTCTGCTGGATCCCTGTCTCAGGAAATGCACAGTCATTTCTTAAGCCTTCCAGTGATGTGACAGGGACAGGGCTTTCCCTTTCCCTGCCACTATGCACTGGCCATGGAAAGGGTCATACTGGAGAGCTGCTCTGTCCTTGAAGCTGGCTCTGGGATGCCTTGGAGCCAGGCATGGTGCAAAAGTAATAGAAAATATCCAAATTCTAACTTTTCTGGATTTTCAACGTCTTTTGTTTTGTAGCCTCACTATTCTCGTAGACCTATATTTTGCACCATATTTTTCTACGTAACAATCATGGAAATGTATTAAACAGCAATTGTGTTCTACTCTAACTGCTCTTTGGGAGTCTGGGGCTTGGGTAGGGCTTTTTACAGTGCATCCTAGGAGGAAGGAAACCAAAGAGCTCAGCCTGGCTGAACACGGCAGCACAGAGACCAACTCACTTTCAGTGCCGTCAGCCTCTGCCTGCTCTTCCCGCTGCTTCTGCTTGAACTTCATGTTGCCAAAGTGCATGATTGCGCCCACTATTTTATAGGAGCCATATTTCTCATCATTGCTGAAGCCCAGGATGTCCATGGCATGCTGAGGAGAGACAAAGCAGCAGAGAGAGAGCAGTCAGCCCTCTGAGATGAAAAGGGAGGGGAGTGCTCCCATCGTTTCCATAGGGGACTGTACCCTGGGGTCTAGGGGCTGAATGGGGCAGGGTGCTCTATCTGGTGTGAACCTAGCTGAGAAATGCTACTCTGTGGGATTTTACATGCAAGTCCAGCTCCCCAAAGGTCAATCTGAAAGCAAAAGCACCAGGCTAGTAGCAACAAGCAGGGGGATTTCTGAGTTGAGCTTGCGATGAGAGATCTCTTGAGATGAGAGACCATATCTCTCATCTCATAGGAGCTATGGGAAGTGTGCATGTACTGCTCTTCCTATTGCTAGGGCTTGTTCTCTCTCTTCAAAAAGGGGTGTTGATGGGATCTGAGACACTCCCCTCTTCCTTGCAGGCTCACAGTGTGTTCATAACGACTGCAGTAAAACAAAAATCCACTAGTAATTTCAAGAGGGACACAGAAAAGCAGGGCCATGTCCCCACTGTCTGCCCAGAACGTGGTTCTGAGGCCAAGCCCTTGCCCAAGCCCCACGCTCGGGCTGTGCAGTGGGATGGAAGTGCACATACATCTGTTGCCATGAGTTCCTCGCCATCATCCAGGTTGTCCACAGTTGTTACGCCCTGAGAGCAGAAGTGGTAGTCAAAGGGGTTGAGGGAGAGCAGCAGCATATCTGTAATGGGGAAGACATGCAGGGAGTGGGATCAGTCTGACAGAAATGCAGATGGGAGAGAATGGTAATCTTGGATAAAGATAAACCTTTATCTAGCAAAAAGATGTGGCTGACAGTACCAAAGGGGTCTATTTCGAAGAGACTTTAAGAACTGAAACTTTGTTGGGACCAAACACACTGAGTTAGGTCTCTGAAGCTCAAACACTACCTCTGCCTAGCTCTACCCAGGCACTTAGCCTGTTGTTATCTGTGTTCACTGGCTTCCAAAGTCCCCTGGTATCTCTGAGCCGAAGTCCTTGGGTTTGTCCCAAAGCAGAATGGGACAGTTAGGGGTCTCAAACCAAACTGTAGGATGGAAAAAAAACACTTCCTGTCCAGTTCTGATCAGGATGGAGAAGGGATGGCTGCTTAGGCCACTACCCTGGCTGGCATCACCACCACGCTGACCTAAACTAGGAGGCACCTGCTGGTATGGTCTCTGCAAGTTCAGGTGGGCCCTTACAGAGGGCCATTTCTTCTGACTGTGCCTCCAGCTTGCTATCTTGGGACATGGCTTGGGTGAGGACTGATTTAGAAGTTGCCATCCATGTCCTTGTGACCACTAGATAAGATTACTGCTCTGCACCACTCTCCAGACTTGCCTAATAAGGTATTGTTGTGGAGCCAGCAGCCGGCTCAAGAGCCCACAGCCCAGAGGGTGACCACCTCGGGGGATCGTGCCACCCTTGTGCAGCGGGGAAAGGTTCCCTGTGCACTGTGACCTGGCACCTGGGGTGTAAGGCTGCTCAGAGCACAAGAGATGGCCTCAGGGCAAAGCTAGAGTGAGCTGGGACTGTCCTGGGGAGCACATTCAGGGCATGTCCAGGCTGGGGTTACTGCTGCGAGTGGGCTGTGCAGCTGTTTTCAGGCTCACTTTGAAGCAGGTCATCTTGCAAGGGTGGCAGAAGGAGCTTGGAGCTCAGGACAGGCTGGAAAACATGTCCGCTACCGCAGAATGGGTAAACATCCAACCCGCACATGCTGAGCTCAGTGCTGTACAGCCGCAAGACGAGTCTCTGTGCAAGGCAGCTCAACAAAGTGCAGTCCCAGCCTGTGCACAGATCCTCAGTGACCTCTCTCTTCCCAGACACTCACAGAAAAGACTCAAGTTTGGCTTCTCAGTCTGATTGTGAGGATACAGGAGGTTGGGCTAGATGCCTTCCTGAAGTCCCTTTCAACCTGAATTATCCTACAAAACTGCAATCCTAAGTGGCTAGCAAAGCCTTTGAGGGCAGTGGCTCTAGGGTGAGCCAGGGCTGTTCAGTGCCCATGGAAAATCAAGTTAGCAGCAGGTCTTCCTGGACTTTTTTCAAGGAATCACACTGTAGAGGCTGTGTTGTAGCTTTGGTTGTCTTACCTTGCAGCTCTGGTTTCTTCCCAGAGAGGATCTGGTAGTAGATATGGTAGCTTCGCTCTTTGGGTTGCTGGAAAATCACTCTTGATTTTTCCAGAAGATCTAGAAGCAGATAGGGCAGAAGGTTTAGAAAAGGGCTCATATTTCAACCCAGCTAAGTCAACCCAGCATCAGCACAAATAGCAGGAATCAAAATCTTTCTTTCTTTCTGCAGCTGGCACACGTTTACTCACAGATGTCAATGTCTGCAGAGGCCAGCTTCCCTGAGGGGCCAAAGTGGATCCGGATGAACTTGCCCTGAAATATTCACAGGGAGGTGAACATTGGGCTTGTCTAGACAGGCACAATGCTAAACAGTTCCTAGAAACCCAAGAATTTGTGCCAAAGAGCCTTTCCTTCTTCCCCAAGACACAAAGGTGTCCTCAAAGACATCTGCAGTTGATGAGCTCAACATCCCAGAGCAGATTCAAATTTGGGCTTGGCAAAAGGGGTGTTTTTCCCAGCTGTCCTTCCCAGCACTGGTGCTCCAGGCAGTGCTTACTGCCCCTCCTCACCCTTTGGTCCTGTAAAGGCCCACTTCTCTCCACCACAGACTATGACAGCAGGGTGATTCATTCTGCAAGCACACCATTTCCTGAGCTGATTTAACCAGGGGAGGTATAAAATCTAGCTTCCTTGTACGTGCCTTGGGCCCACACTACACAAAATCCCACAAATGATGCCTTCAGTTTACATAAGCACTGCACATTAGCTGTCTTTCCTGCTAAGACACTTACAAAACGTGAGGAGTTGTCATTTCTTATGGTTTTGGCGTTGCCAAAAGCTTCCATAGCTGGGTTTGCCTCAATGATTTGATCTTCAAGGGTGCCCTAGAAGACAAAACCAAAGGATGCATCAGTTCCCCTTCTGCCAAAGGGGACCAATGCACTGGGGAAACAAGTGGTGTTCCTGAACACGTTCTCCTGCTCTCCTCAGAGTCTGCTGGTGCTGAGGCATCTCCTTGGTTCATGGAACGGATGCAGATGGGTTCTGTGATCGACACAGTCTGGTTTTGCAGCAATGCTCACTATGGGCTTTTGCTTACTAAACTTGCCCATTCTGAGATCTAGGCTCTCCTCCGCACAAAGAAGTCCTGAGGCACTTTCTTAAGCTGCTACAATTTGGAAACAGAGCAAGGACACGTTGGCACTCTAGTCTGAAATATTTCAGGCTCTTTGACTCTTTCAAGCACTTCCCCAAGTATTGGATGATCTGAATCACAGGATATTATGAATGGACTCAGAAAACAGCTGTGATTTATGACTCTCTACAGCAACAAAATACACAGCAAGGCATTAGTGTGCCAAGAACTCACAGATCCCAGCTGGCAGGACCCACTAAACTCACTGAAGATCTTTTGAGCAAACCCCAAATTACCCCCCTCCTCCAAGCTCACTTTTCCACTCCTGTTTCACTAGCATAGCTCAAAGATAGAGGTAGCCTCCATGTAACAGAGGCAAAGCAGGAGAAGAACTGTAGGAGAGACACAAGACTCTTGCCAGGCCACATAAGGGACAGCGGGCAATAAAAGGATAAGAGGAGATAAGAGGAGAGTTTGGTGGCACAGGTACCTGCAAGATCTGGGGCCCAAGATTTTTCATCTTTGAGTGCCAAGCTGTGACTTACATTATTATCCTGCTGTCCCTCTCATGGGGAACATCAGACCTGGCCCTGCCTGTCTGTGCACTGCAGGGCTGTGCTGTCACGTCAGGAGAAGGATCACGACTGCTCCCAAACTCCACAGCTCTCGGTGTGTGAAGGGCAAAAGAGCCAGGGAGCAGCTGTGATCAACAGCTTTTCTAACAGACTCTGTTTGGCTACCTAGAAATCCTTTGAGCTGTGGTCTTTGAATTTAGCCTGATCAAAAGTTGCCTTTTCTGTTAGGTCCCATAGGGACTGCCCTAGAACCCCCAGAATCAGCCCTCAGTATCTCACTCTTAGTAATACTTTGCTCGAGTGGTTTAATACTCATATATTAATGACTATTTGCCATCCAATAGAGTACTGCATGCACTGGGTTGCATGCATTAGCTAAAGGCCATCCCCAGAGATCGGATAGAGGCTGGAGTCAGAAAGGTGGGAAGTCACAAAGAGGTGAAATCCCAAAGCCTCAAATATGGAAAAGCGGGAAACATAAAGCCAAGCAAAGAACTGCAACACTGCCCAGGTTGCACCAAACCCAAGAGAGCTGCATTCCCAGGCATCTCCCATTGCCCTCGACGTAGGTAAATTTTGCCTCAGCATTCAAGATCAGGAGTCTGTAACACTTACCCCAGTTTTAGTGGCAAGAGCTGCCTAGAGAAAGGAAAGAAAATTGTCTTTAGAAATCCAGAAAAGCCAGGCAAGAACCACGAGAAGCATGATCAGAAAAGCGGGACATGAACACTTAGTGGCAAAAAACGTCTGAGAGAAAAAAAAATGGAAGGATTAAACATTTTAAGATATGCCAAAAAGTTGTTAAATAGATTAGCTCAAGAAAAAGAAGAAATGCATCAAAAAGTAAGAACAGTTAAATCCAAACCCAAAGAAGAGGAAAGGAAAATAATGCTGAGGAAATGCTCATCTGACATGTAAAGCAGCCAGTTCACTTCTGCAGGGAAAAAGCAGGCTGGAGCCACAACGTATCAAGAAGAAAGAAGCAATTGCAAGGGCAGCTCCAAAATAACCAGCACCAAAGAAATGCAAGAATCAAAACAAGAGCAAGAAAAGCGCAAGGTGGAAAATGATCAAAATGAACAAAAGAAAAAAAAAGAGAGAAAGAAATGGATAAAAAGCAAGGCTTAAAAGAAACAAAGTGGGAAATGGCTGATTTACTCCACTCCTTTAATGCACCTTAAGACGATCATCCATGGTGTGTTGGAGGGGAAAGAGAAGATACAGAAGATACAGAGGGGCATGTGAAGTACCTCTTATAGGCTGCTCAGATTGGACAGCCACTTAAAAATACCCATTTCCCCCTGAGCAAAATAGTTTCAAGCCTTGCTTGTTCAAAAGTCAGGGTAAAAGCCAAGCCCTGGGTGGGTCAGACCAAAACACGCTTCCAAATGCAAAAAATCAGGGAAGAAAAAAAAGCAAGAAGACAAAGAGGGGGAAAAAAAAGAAAGAAAACAGCAAGAATTTGTTTCAAAAGAGGGGCTTACTACTTTCTTGCCCGGTGTGTCGCCCAAGGCTGCGACAATGGCAAAGTACTGAATGACCCGCTTGGTGTTTACAGTCTTACCAGCACCAGATTCTCCGCTTAGAGTAACAGAAATACACAGATCAATGACATGGGGCAAGGAACGAGCACAACTTCCCACGGAGGCTTTGCCAGCCTGCCAGGGCTGCCCCGCCACCCCCACACAAGGCCATAGAGGGGATGGAGGGACGGGAGCAGGACGGGGCCACCGGCATCCTGCAGCCCGAGCAGCTTGTGCAGGACCCTCCGTGCTGGTATGGGCTCCCCCAACCACACAAGTAAAACCCTGCTAGGACAGAGCCACGTCCTGCAGAGTGAGGGCTTTGCCATCCTCGGGGGCCCCTCTGAAATGGGGCTTTGCCATCCCCGGGGAAGGGAGGGCAGGGAGTCAGCTGATGGCTACGAGGCGCCGGGCTGGGCTCTCGCTGGGCATGTCGCCCTCACCCCAGGGCTTCAGCTGTCCCCGCTCAGTGAGACGCGGGCCCTTTGCTGATGGTTTCAGCACGCTCCGCTTTGTTGGGGCTTCTTGGAGACGCGGGGCGGCCCCGGGCGGGCAGCAGCTCCGCGGGGCCGGCCGCGCGGGCGGCCTCGAGGCCGCACTGAGCTCATGCCTATAGTTAGCGGCTTCTCCTATTGTAATCCCAGATCACAAAGAGCAGGGTGGGGGCGTTGGAGCCAGGCATCTCTCCGCAGCCCCTGCGTTACCTAATTAGGCTATGGCCCAGGCTAAAAATGTCCCCGGCTCCTGGCAGCAGCGTAGGGTCCTTTAGAGTCCTTTATATAGCCCTTATCTATATGTCACTTGAAATTAACCTGGCCTACCTCCTCCCACATCACCCTGGCCTCTCTCCTCCTCCTCTATCGACCCTCTGAGCGCAGGCACCATCTCGGCCTCCACCTCTCCTGCCCCAGCCTGTCTCTGCAGAGCCAAGCCTGGCCACGGAGCCACCCGTCCCGATGCCCGGCCGCGAGACCCCGGGTGAGGAGGGCAGGCCCGGGCCCTCCTGTGGATGCCGTCTGCCCGGGGGGGACACCACATGGCAGCTGTCGGGGGGTTCTGAGGAGCCCGCCGGGACGCTGAGTGGGATGGGCTGGGGGGTGGACAGCTGCCGAGGGAATGCGGAGGGGCCCGGCTGGGCAGCCCTGCGCACGGGACGCTCGTCACCACACAGGGACTAGGGGACCCCAAAGGCTGCTCAGACCCAGGGAACTTAGCAACAAGAAGCTCTAGAGGCACAGAGAGAGCAAGGGCCACTTACGTGATGAGCATGGACTGGTTCTCGCGGTCTGGAAGAGAAGGAGCAAACGTTCAGCTGAAGCCCACCAGCCCAGGAGACGAGTATTGCCCAGAGCCTGCCCCGAGCCAGATCCCACCGTTCACCTTAGCACAGCTCAGGCACCTGCACAGGACGGTCCTCCCTATCCTGCTTGGGGATTTCAGCCTCATGGAGGGAGCCTCACAGAGCGTCCCTCTGCCCCCACTGCCAGGATTCTGCTGCAGGGAGAGCACCAGCTGCTTCTTCCCTTTGGAGGCTGCTCCGCTGGCTAAGGGGCTGAATCCCATCCCCTGCCTTGGCTGTGACACACGTGTGCATGGACACTGGCCCTGTGTCTCTTCCGGATGGGGAATGCCCTGCGCATCTCGGGGGTTACATTTTCTGGAGCTGATGAAGCATTGACCAAGCTCTGACCCAAATCCATGTCCTGAAGGTCCCAGCCTGACCCTAGTGTCAGCTCCTACCCCCTCGTAGCGGGCTTGGGGGGCTGGTGGGGAACTCACTGCGCAGCATGTCGTTGTAGGCGTTATCCGCGATGGAGTAGATGTGTGGGGGCGCCTCGGACCTCCGCTTGCCCTTGTAGGCTGCCACCACGGGGGCCGTGTAGACAGGGAGCCACTTGTATGGGTTGATGGTGACACAGAACAGGCCCGAATAGGTCTGAAGGCAGAAAGAAGACAACTGATGGACACCTGGAGCCACCTGCACAGCCCTGGCGAGGCCCAGGATGCTTCCCCGGCCTCTGAGGAGGCTCCCCCCATCCCTCGTGGAGAGGTCCTTGCATCAGGCCATCCCTGAGGAGCCAGTTATGGTCGGGGGTGCCATGGGGCTGATGCAGACCCTCTGCCAGGCTGGTCCCCAAACATCTCTCCACATCCCCTGCCCTACATGCCCCGGCATGGGCGGCTTACGTAGATCATCCAGTGGGAGTAGCGGCGCTTCAGGTTGTAGAGTACGGAGGCCTCATTGAGGTGGGTCAGCATCGCCATGTCTTCGATCATGTCGAACTTGGGGGGGTTCATCTGCTGCAGCTCGTCCTCCTTGACAACCCGCGTCTGCAAGAGGAGGGAGAGAAGAGCATCAGCCTGGTAACACGAAATGCGGCATGGTCTTCTGCTCAGAGAGATTTCTAGTTCCTTTGGCAAACAGCTGAAGTGTGTACCCCATCACTTATAACTGGATTTATTTAATCTTGCAAATCCACGTGCTGGCAAACTATCACATTACATATCTGGCCCGAATGGAAGAAATGCAATTTAGCAAATGGTCCTGTTAATACAGCGTAAGTAAAACCCTTCGAAGAGATTTTTTTTTTTTATTTTAACATGTGAATATTAAGTCCGTGGTGTTTTAGATGTTAAATGCAGGAAAGTGGAAGGAGGAATAAAGGTGAGGTTATTTTTGCTGCAACTGCTTTGATTGAAAATGCTAATCTGATTAAAGTAGGTGCAGTTTTGTATTTTGCAAATCCATGACATTTGGAAAAAAAAGCTTCATGGAGGAGCAGCAGAAAAGGTTAGGTAACTATTTTCATCTGCAGAAGCCAAAGAATAGATTTTTAATCACAGCATCTTAAAAAATAATCAAAGTAAACTTTACAAACTGACAAATTTGTTTTGGGGGAATCAAAGAAGTTTCTAATTTTTGTCCCAATTTCAGAACAAAGTATTTTTAAAGCTTGACTTTTTTCAAAGAAAATTACGTATTTTTCCCTTCATTTAGGCAAATATGGGGGAAAAATGCTCATTGCCTGGTCAGGACTTCATTCTGTTTTTCAGGTTTACACCCTCATAAGTCTGTGTGCTGCAATAGCCTTCCCCAGGTATGCAACTCCAAGAGCCAAGAAATAAATATGGATTAAGTTCCTTTGTGGTTATTTGGACCAGGCATTACCTAGGCAAATACCAGCTGACCATTGCTTGTTGATCACTACCGGAAAGCTGGAGTAACACCACGAAACACAACTGGTGTCGCATCCAGCCACCCTGTTGTTTAACTCTGCTCACTTTGGGAGGTTATTCCTGGCTGGAGCAATGAGAGCAGCCAGCAGACTCAAACAGGGAGAGCAGAGCTCGGGATCTGGCCCAAGGCAGGTAAAAACATATTTATATTTGCCAAAGAACAAGTCCTTACTCATCCTGGTGCTCGTAGGGAACGGCACATTCACACTTTCCACATGGTTATTCTTTGCTCGGAAACCTGCTTTCCAAAGGGCACCACTCTGCCTTATACTGGTGCAAACCCAGGCTGAGAGGAGCAGGAATTGGCCCCTTCTTACCTTTTGCATTGCAAAGGGCTGCTCCAGAGCGTGCACCTCCTTCGCCAGCCCATCCATAGCAGGGAGCACGGCTGGGACTAGTGCAGGAGAAGCCCGACCACCCGCTCTGATCCCTCTCGCGGGGTGGATTGGTTTGGAAAGCAAATATCTGCGGGGGGCACACCGAAGCGTTGACACGCTTGGAGAGGAACTTGTCTACGTGTCCTGACACACTGCAGTGTGACAAGCACCACGCTGCCCCGCGGGGATGAACGGCTGCGGAGCCGGCAAGTGTTATCAGGAAGAGCTCAGACACGATCTCCTCTCACATATCCCCCTTGGCACACATTCTTACCAGGCTGTGAGAAAGGGAAACCTTTGCTTACTTGCTTGTCTTTGGTTTCCACAGTGACTTTGCCACCAGAAACTTCCTTGATTTCTACTTCAATGTAAGCCTCTTTCTCATCCGGGATCCAACCTCGCTTCTTTCCTTAAAGAGGAAAGGAAAAAAAGAAAGAAGGGAAAGGGAAGGGGAAAATATCAGATTGAAACAGAGGAAACCATTCGTCAAATGAAGGCCACATGGATGCAGTCTGATTACATGGAAGGACAATCATTATTCTTTTCTATCTCTTGGTCAGAGGAACTCAGATTTCTCTGTTCTTTTATGTTTGTCAGCTGTTTAATTTGCCCAAGTCCACCTTTACATTGGCAGACATCTGCTGCTCAACATATACCTGCATTCTGAATGTCATGAAGGAAAAGGCAGTTTAGAGGAAGCCAAACCCTTATCTATTAAGTTGCTCCTCATTTGCCATGTTGAGATAGGTGCAAGACAGAGTACGTGCTTGTCGACAGAGTCCAGTAACACTCTGGGCTGCAGGAAAACCAGCCACAACAGAGTCCCAGCTCCTGCTGGGACAGAGCAGGAGCTCTGGACATCTCCAAAGGGAGATGGAGACGACTTTGCCACGGAACTACATGCCCAACTTCCATCCTTCTGGAGGAAGCAGGGGAAGGCAATGGGCCACCTTCCCCTTGCACCTCAACAGAACAGGGGGAATAGTGAAAACCCAGCTTTTCCTATTCCTGAGATCTTCTTGTTCTCCAGGGTGGTGGGGGCAGTTCCCGGATCACGAGCCCTGTCGGGCTCAGCCACACTGGTTAGAGGACAGGGAGAGCCATGACCAAGGGCTCCCTTGGAGGCTGTGCCTGCAGGGCTGCAGCCTCCTCAGCACTTACCATCAAACGGGATCGTCTGAAGCTTCAGCTGCTCTGTGTAGCTTTTCCGGAGGTACTCCGCCGCCTCCCCAAACTCGCTCATGTCTAACATAGACATCTTGCCGAGCTGGAGGGCGAAGGCTTGTCAGCAGCAAAGGAAGAGTGAAAGGCACCTGAACGCTGAAAGGGGGAAAAGGAGAAGGAGTCAGCACAGAGAAAGTGCCCAACAGTGGGCTGCACCCAAGAGAAATGCAGGAGCCAAACGCGCTTTTAATTTCAGAGAGCAAGAGAAGACAGCGACAACAATACCGGTTAATAATAACCATAATAAAAATGCAATTACGGATATGCCCTGTGCTGCCAGTCCCAGCTGCATGCTCTGTATTGCTTTAGAGTTGAAACCTATGTTCACATTTTGGATGTCATCAGAGTGCCCTTTTCTTGATAAACTTAGCTAGAAACTATTGCAAGTTGGCAGCCCTGCTGGAGCACAAAAGCCTGCACAAAACCCGGGTGAGGACCCGGGTCCTCATTCCGGAGCGGTATTGCAGAACAACAAAAGCGAGGGTGGAAGCACTAAGCCTTGAAAAATCCCTTCCAGAGGGACAGCTGCTCGGAAAAGCGTTTTTATGACATTGCTTCCTCTCATCCATCTCATGCAAGAGCACACAGCAAAACGCTGAAGTGCCGCAGCTACTGCGACCGTTGTGACCCACGCTGCTCGCCTGACCCTTGGCAAAATGCACTGACCACAAGAAAAATGCCCTCGGTTGGGTCTGTGCTGCCCTCCCCTGCGCCACCATGCCAGCCCAAGAGCCCCTGCCCGCTGGGTACTGCCGCCCAGCGAGGTGAAGCAGGTTAGTAGCGCCGGCCGCACGCGCGCGCAGACATGCTCCTTGCTACCAACCTCGGCGATAGGACTGAGTGGCTGAGTGCATGCCGCAAAGCCCCTTTTTATTGTGTCTGTCAAGGTCAGAGTGGGAAAAGATATGTCAGAAATTCCCATGTGTCATGTCCCCACAGCTCCATTGGTGCTGCTGTCCCACTGCCCGGAGAGACACAAAAGGCAAACTTCGCTTTTATCTCTCGGCAAAGGCAGCCTGGTTATTTTTATTCCCGTATTGTCAGGCGAGTACAAAGGCAGAGTGAGAGACCCGGGTGCTCTGTGAGGCTGCCTGTGCCTGTCTGCTTGGAGGGGAGCTGGGCACAAGGGCTTGACTGCTGCTTCTCCTGCTCCTCTCCTCACCACCTGCCCTGGGAACCGCTGCCTGGCTGGCCCCTGAGAGCCACGAATCTGTCCCAACCTGTCCCCAGGCTCAGCTTCAGCCCCTCCATGGCCATGCTCCCCAGGACAAGCAGGAGGATCCCCGAGTTCAGCCTCTGTGACAGCATGACCTTCCCCTCCAAGGGCTCTCCTGTTTCACCAAGGGACATCGGCTGCATCCTGCATTTAACAGCAGATTTCACTCGCACCAGAGTTTGATTTTCTGGTTAGAAGCAAACGCAACCCAACAGTTTTCTAAGAGGGGCTCAGCCCCAGGGGACAAGGGTGCTGCTGGCCAGGGCTGCTCCCAGCTCTGCTCCAGTGCTCAAGCTCTAAGCCAGCCTCAGCCCACAGTAAAACCAGCCCAGCTGTAAGCCCTGGTCCTACACTGTGAGGTCCTTTCCAAGACGAGAAGCGCCCAAGGGCTCCATGTTGAGGGCGGAGTAATTTGAGTTGCTGGCATCCTCACGCCCCAGGCACAGCGCTCATCTTCCCTGGTGCAGAGGGCATGTTCCTGCGGTGCGAACAAGGTGGCTTGGAGCCCATTTGGATACTGCTCGATGTAAGCCCATGTCCTGCGGGGCACTCTCCCACCAGGCCGGAGGTCAACCGTTGAGTGTCTTCATCCAGATCCGGAAAGAGCCCTGGTTCATGGTGGGGAGCAGGACACCGTGGACACAGGCACATGTGTCTGCTGGTCCTCTTGGGGAGACACCGGGCGTGCTGGCATTGAGACCTACTTATCCATAACATCCAAGAGGCACAGAGTGTTCAGCTATGCCAAGATGGCAGTGGAGAGGGACAGCAGAAGGGCAGCGTCCTGAAGAACACCGCGGTGCACACAAGCCTTGGTTGACCGCGGTTCCTCTGAGGTTAGCCCAGGGGTCTCCTGCCTCACTGGCATGAACTCAGAGTCAGATTTCCACCCACGTCCTGGCGGGGCCTAAGGCCTTTGGTGGGTCCGGTGCCAAGTACCTCTGCCACGAGTGCCCCGGCAGTGGGATGAGCTCTCGGCCCAGGCCCACCAGCTGGCCCAGCCTCACACATTCTTCTCAGGGCACGTACCCGCCCTGTGCTCTGCTCACCCCCTCCCCTGCCTTATCTTTAAAGCAATTTTATTTTCGGAGATTCCTTCTACTGTTCCTTCTGTTAGTCGTAGTTTCTTTCCCTCTTTGAAGATGTTCCAGCAGGATCCATCAAAGGCCAAACAGATCTGTAGAAGGGGAAATGTGGAATGGTCACTCCGGCAGCTGCTAAAATGCACTTCCTTTGGGTTTGGGCATTTCTAAGCTAGAGGTTGTGATGTGGTTTTCAGTACAGTAGGAAGCTCATCCTCATATTCCTGGTAAGGCCCATGTTCTGCCCTGGTCAGACAGGTGTGACGTGGGCATCCTGAGTGGGGCAGCTATGGAAGGATGTTTGTACAAAGCTCCTAGGAAACCCACAGGCATAACGAGGAGCCCATGGCCTCCAGTGTGTGCAGAGAAGAAATTGCTTTAGGTGGCTGGTCCCTGATGCAAGCAGCTTGTCTGAGTGTTTCAGCTGCCCTGTGTGACCATCCCAACTGAGGAAACATCTCCCTTGGCCCTTGCGGTGCCAGTTGTCCCTTTACAACTCAGTGCTTGACCCATGGGGATCCCATAGCAGTATGGAAGAGGAAGGGGCTCCTGCATTTTGTCCCTGAGGACAGCAGAAGCTTTGGTCAATGACACCACCAGCACTAGACTACAGAGCTGCCCCTTCACTGAGCAGCAGTTTGCAGCTGGATCAGCTCCTACCAATCCCAGCAAAACCAGGAGGTTGTCCAGAGCCCAGGCATCCTCTCCAGCCTCTCCAGGCTGCTCCCTGATCCCACAGGAGGAATGTTTCCCATTAGCAGGTTCTGATAAGTGGCAGGAAGGAGAATTACGTGTCAGACAGTTTGCTAGAGGTTTCTACACTTAACATATCAACACTATCAGCTCCCTGAAATGCGCTGGAGGGGACTGTGAAGGCTGCTGATTAGATAGAGACAATCTGCAAAGGGGCTATTTCAGGCATATTTCCATGGAGCGAGAATGTCTACTTACAGGGAGACAGGCGAGTGTGACAGGTCAGGCTGACGACGTCCCTGTGGCTCAGCCTGGCCACAGAAGCCTGTGGATGTGGATCCAAACACCAAAATCCAGGATGTGTTTTCTAGGAAGCACTTTTTTTTCACCAAAAAAGCAATCCTACCTTCTAGGACTGGGGCAGAGTCTGGGCTACAGTTTGCACCAGGGACTATTTCCATGTTGTCTTCCTTCCCCCCCAGCCACATCCCACTGGAGGGAGAGAGGACAACCCCAATCCCAGCTCTGCTGTTAGTGCATCCCTCAACACAAGCAGAGTTATTCTTGAATTTACAGGCAGAAGAGTCAGGTCTGGCTCCTGGTTAGAGAGGAGAAGAGATGATGGTCTTGGTGGGATGGTGTCAGCTTCAGAGGAGGTCTATGAGACTTGCTCTGGTGCAAGAAGAAGCGGCTCAAGGAGAGGAATGGAGCCTTGACACAGCTGCAGGGAGCCAAAAGAGGCACCCGCAGGGTTCAAGATGGGCCAAAGAACTCAACCCGTTCATCTCAGTGCTCCCTAGGCCCTTCCAGCTGCCTGGACATACTGGGACACTGGGAATATGCTCTCACCCATCCTGAACTGGCTGCCCTTTGGATGGGTGTGCCCGTGGATGAGGTGCTGCCTTCACAAACCTTCAGGGAAGTACGTAAACTCGCTGCTCCAGTGAGAGCCTCTGCACTATGGGACGCAGCTCATTATGGCAGGAGGCTTGCAGAGCACGAGGGGGCTGAGAACTGAGCTCCTTGGCATCCTGTTTCCACGCAGGGGCACTGCGACATACACCTGGGGGCATACGAGAAGGAGAGAGTCCCAACACGAGCATCAGAGCCAGCAAGACAACCTGGAGACTAGCAAAACTGTGGAGGTTTTGTGTGTTCATTTGGAATTCACCAGCTTTGAGTGGTATTTTTTTCTTCAGAGAGATTGGCACTGAAGAGATCCAGGTTGCATTTAAGAAGGAGGTTGTACCAAACACTGCAAAGGTCATTCTACTCATGGGAGAAATGTGTTAGCTGACTCCAGCCAAGAGGCTTGAGGTTTTGGCAACGTGTTTCAAAAAGAGATGAGAGAAAAGACACCCTTGCACATTCACTTAAACACTTAACGGCACCTTGACTGCAGCTGGCTTGCTGGGACAGGCCCTGGCACACAGCAACAGGGCAGAAAAAACCTTGAAAAAGATTTAGGACATGAATGGTAAGAGACTGGCCGGCAGCTGTGAGGCAGAGCCAGTTCCTTTGACCCCAGGTCCTTCCCAGTGCTTTAACCAAGCAGTTATGTCTCCAGCCAGGAAGAGAATTCCCTTTTGTCTGAAGGGAATTCTTACAGCAAGAAAAAAAAGAAGAGGGTTCCCACAGAGGAGGGGTTCAAGGGGCAACAGCAGTTGGTGTGTGTTGGTTTGCGTGAAGGACCAGTGCCCGACACGGTGGGTAACTGAGCATGGAGGGGGCAACTAACAGCTCGGGAGGCATGTGTTGGCCCAGGCACGGAAAGACAAACCCAGAGCCGCTTTGGAGCACCAAGAGCTGTGGCACTTGTGTGCCAAGGCTTGACAGGAGCTTCTGATGCCTCTCCAAAGGGTAACTCCTTCAGCAGCTGGGTCTCTGCAGGACACTGCTTCCCTGCAGGGCCTGCAACGGGGCAGAGCACCGGGAGAGCCACGATCACATTCCCCAAACTTGTGGAGACAGAGGCTGCCAAGGGCACAGATAATTGTGCACAGGATGCCTCAGCCCAGAGACTCCGCTAGCTCTTTCCAGGGGCAGCAAAGGGGAACAGCTGTTGGAAATCAAGACCTGTGCTGCCTGTGAGGGAGGCACAGAGCTCAGATCAGAACCAGCACCAGGCCATGGCTCTGCAAGTCCGTATTTGGGGTCTGCCTTTCTTGGAGCAACCTAATGGGTTCTGGTTTCCTAGCAGTTTCCATGTGCTTTGGGATTTGGAAGCAAGGGGGTTTGGACTAAATCATCTCCAGAGGTCCCTTCCAACCTTAAGCATTCTGTGACTCTGCGCTGCTCCACCTCTGTGGCTCCGTAAGGCCATGTAGGGAGTGTTTCCTCCCTGTTCTCACCCAGCTTCTCTGCACTGCGGTCCTGCAGATACATTATCATAGTGAACAACCCAGCTGCTCAGAGAGCATCGGTCCCACCACAGCCCCCTGCTCTCTCCACTCCTCACACACCTTTTCCCGGCTCCATGGAAACCTAGATTAGGAATGTGTGGAGAAGATAAGCTGCTGAGAAGTGGCACCACTGGGACTTGCTGCTTGGTTCAGCATTTGTTGCCTTGGCAAAGGCCATGGCTCTGCTCCCCTGGCAATTTAACCAACTTTCTCCTTGTTGTTGGCTTGTTCTGCTTGTTGTTGGAGGGTTGTTTGCCCTCCCTGTGCTGCTGGGTCACCTAGGATGCCCACTTGATCAAGCTCAGCTTATCTAGTGACAAGGGACAATTGTTCAAGACACAGTGACAACTACAAGAAGCTTCTCACAGTATCCACAGGTTTGGACCCTGCTCAAAGCTGGCTGCGCCTGGGAGGTTCTCATGCTGCTCCAGCATTGGAGAGGGCTGCTCCAGGCCAGTAGCTGAAGGCTTTGCTTTCTCCACTGCATTCAACATTCAGTGCCAGGTTTGCACTCTAGTCTGGATGCACCCAGTGGGATGGTGTCTTTCAGATAACACATTTCTCCTACAAGATGCTCTTTGTCCCTAGACAAGCCCCTGGACAATGGCTTATAGACCTCATGGTTGCCTTGTAAATCCCAGTGCAACACCTGAGCAGGCCACAAGCACGAAGCTAATGCCAGTCTGTTTGATGGGCAGCTCCTGGAAAGATTCCCCAGGAAACAAGTCCTGGCACTCTGGCCCAGCTACTGGGTCCATGAAAGGTCCATGACACACAGGGAATGGCCCTGTCCTTGCTGTAGGGCTGTGCCTGCATGGAGCTGATCTCCCCATGGTGTGAGCCAGGGGAGCCAGCATCCCGGGTTCAGCATCCACGGCCACGGACAGGGGAAACAGCCTCACAGAGGGGTGTCCCGGCCCCTGTCCCTGCCAGGGAGCCTTGGGACTGCTCTGCCTGCAGCTCCTGGAAGCGAAGGTGCCGCCAAACTTGGGTAGAGCCCAACAGCTTCGTCCTCCATCAGCCCGTTCCCTTGGTCTGGCTCTCGCAGCTGGGCTCCGTTCTATTTATGCTTCACTATATGACCACTTCATGTCGCAGAAAGGCCTGGTGGAAAAGCTAAGGAAGTGAAATTACTTTGGGGAAGAAATGACACTACCCGTTTATAAATAAACCCGCGTTTCATTGATCTTGTAGATGCTCCCTTGGCAGAGGGTCCAATGTCAGTGCTCCAGCATTGCAGACAATACTTGGGCATTGTTTTATTCTCAGTTACAGGGGAAGGACAGCACCAGCTGCCGTTCTATCTTTAGCCCATTAGAGCACCCTTCAATTGTTCTGCACTTCAAACAATAGGCACATGTGGTGGGGGAGGGGTAAGATTTTGGGCATTACCGGAGCATTTTGCATTGAAATGTGGCCTCAAACTCAATAATTTCTTTCAGGCCCGCACTGGAGCTGGTATTACTGCAGCAGCAAAGCCCGAGTGCCAGAGCTCTGCCTTGTTTTTCATTGGTATGTTGGGCCACAGAAAGGTCCAGCTCCCTGGGGAGCCCTCGGAACAACCGCCCACCAAAACGGCCCCATTGTTGGGTCTTTTTTTGGCTGCTGACAAACATCACATCATCCCTCCCCTCTGCTGCCATGAGCAAGCTTAGCGGGCTGCGTATTACTCGAGTTCAAAACGACTTTTTGCCAATGTACAAAACACCCAGCACTGCCCAAAAGCTCAGGCTTCACTTGGTTTGTTCCTCTGCAGCTGAAAGCACAAAGCAGCAACTAGGGGTTTCCTTTTGGCTGGCAATACCGGGGCCACGGAGTGCACCCATGCAGGCCCATTCCCTGCAGGAGCGGCTGGAACGTGGCCCTGCCGAGGGAGGTACCGCAACAACCTTCACGCTCCCGCATCGGGCGCTGATGTAAAGCGAAAGCCGCCTGGTGTCAGGACTATTTATTCCTCCCTGCTCTCGCTGATGCTGTCTAGAGTTTCAATTGTCTGAGTGCGGGGCAGCCTTTGAAAGGGGATGTGGCATCCTACGGCCGCAGAGCCCAGCTCTGCAGGCTCCGCAGTGGCCAGAGAGTATAATTATTACAATATGAATTGTATAATTAATTATATATATATAACATGTATACTATATATAATTTTATAAATATATAATTGTTATATATTACAAGTATAATGGGCTTTTCTTGCAACTTCACAGCCCTCTATTTTTAGCAAATAAAGATAATGTCCCAGTTGCTGTTGTTCATCTTTTGTTGCACGTAACATGCCAAATACTTACCATGTCTACCATCTTTTTTTATCATTTAACCTTCTCTGAGCTGCATTGCAGCTCTCTTACGCTGTGGAAGAGATTATGGGCTGTGTTCACGTACAAATCCTTCCCGGGCTACTGGATTACCAAAAAAAATCTCGTTATCCAGACTGAATTTGGAAAAAGGGAAAGAAAAGGCAAACTAGAGCTCTCCATAAAAAGAGCTTTCCTGGTTTGAGCAGTGTGCGTGTTTCCTGGGAGTGCCTGAGGAGAGAGCAGCACCTTTTTCATCTTTCTTGCAATGAAACTGGGATATTTTCTGCACAGTTTTGCAGAGAAACTCAAACTTTTCTAACACTTTCTAACACTCTCAGAGCAAATTTAGAGTAGAGAGGACTCAGGACATTGCCAGGACATAGAATTGAAAGGGGGATACTTCTCATCAAAGGGATGGCAGAGCATCCACAGATGAAAAACAACCAGACTAGGACTCCCCAGGCCCGAGAAGGCACCAGATGGGTGTGTTGGAGATCTATAATCACAGAGAGATGTGGCACAACATAAAGCAGAAGCAGGTAACAATAACAGGAGGATCCTTTTAGTGTGACAGAGTGAGGTGCTGGCTGGCAAAAGCGACCCTGCTCCTCAGGCAGCACCTTGTCCTGCTGGAAACCAGGGCTGAGACTTTTGGCTCAGCCAAAGCATGTGGGACGAGGGGCTGTCACCCCTGCCTGCGCCCAGGGTGTCAGGCTTATTCTGCCTTGGCATGCCTGTGTCCCATGGCAACTCATGCTGATCCATAACCAGGGGTAAGGCTGCTTGTCATTTTTCCCATTTTTTCCACTGCTCCAACCACCGCTGTGAGCAGGGCTGTGAAGGAAACCACACAGGGACATTTGTGACAGGGCAGGCAGTGAGAGCGACAAAGCACTGCCTGTCCTGGGCACATGGGGCTCCCAGAAGAAGCGCGCAGAGCTGGCTGCACCCCTGAGAAATGCAGCTGGGAAGAGCAGGAAGGTTCTTTCAAACGCGCTCCCAAAGGAGCCCGCGCACCAGGCCCTCTAGATAAACACTCATTAGTGGATCAGGAAAAGAAGACAAGAAACCTGCAATGAGCTGGACAACTCCCAGAGCTGGTCAGAGGATAAAAAGCTTTCCATCCCTCAGCCTGGCCTGGACACTGGTGAGCATCTGTCTGTGGGAGGTGACCATGGGTGACAATAAGCACTGCCCAGTGCTTACTGGAGAGGTGACACCCTCATCACAGGCTAGCACATCCCAGCACCCTCCCGTTGATGCATCTCAAGGCTGGGTGCCCCTGCCTGGGGGTTTCACGTGTAGGTACAAGGGTCGCACCATAGCGTAGCTCTGTGTGAGTGCATGAGCAGCAGGCACATAAAGAGAGATAGAGTCTCCATCTACCTACTGCCTCTCTGAAGGCTGGGTGGGTCAGGGCCTGTCTCTGCAGCGGTGCAGCACTCCCCAGCAAGCTCCTTGCAGCCAACGGGGGAGGCTGCCATGCAGCAACGCTCAAGGAGAAGGAGATATCCTGGACTTGGCTTGTGCAGATGAGCTACAGAGCTGTGGGCTTTCTTTGAGGCCTGGCACTTGACATATCCCATCCCAGCGTTGGTGCCAACTGCTAGAAAACAACAGTTGGCTTCTGTTGTCAGAGAGAAGGCAGAGAGGAGAGTGGATGTAGAAAGCAAGGCAGAGGATAAAGTCTCTTGCCCAAAGTCGTCAGTGGATCGGTGGGTCAGTGTGGAAAATATCTCCTTTTCCATCTTAGACAGCACCACAGTCCAGTCTAGAGCTGCAGGTGTGTAGGAAGCCTGTGCACGAGATGCCTCAGCCCACGGCCCCAGAGACCTGACACCCACTTAGCACAGAGCCTGAGTGCTCTCCATGCTTGCGCAGCGTCCCTGCCCTCCCCATGCAGCGGGGACCCCCTGCTTGGCCGGGAGCACCACTCTTCCCATCTTACCCTAGGGAAAAGCAGGACAGAGCAGGAAGTGCTCACTCGAGGTCAGGGAGGGAGGTCGGGTCTGAGCTGAGTTAGCACCTCCCATGCCCGCAGGTACCGGGGCTTGCAAGACCCAGAGCTCTTTCTAAACCCTTGGTACCTTGTGGGTCACCAGTGCAAAAGGGTGATGGGGACGGGCCCGAGCAGCAGAAACTAGGAGCCTGGAACCTTGTTTCTGCAGAGGTTGGGGACACAGGAGCTGCACAAAACACACACACACACACGTCAGTCACCTCTGGCCAGAGGAGAGCAGGGGCTGCTGCCCCGCGAGTCTCCTGGTCCTGCTGCTCCCCCCAGGAGTGGAAATCATCCCCCTTGGACCAAGATGAGGTAAAGGGAACCTGTGAGTCCTGCCCGGCGCCAGGGATGCTGCACATGATGCAGTGCCCACACTCACACAAGGGCTGTTCTCACACCCAAGGGCACGAGACAACAGCACGACCGAGCACAAACCCAACACGTCCCCTCCTGTCCGGATCACTCAGCCCCACCATGGTGGCTCGGTGGCCCCAGCTTCACTGCACACTGCGCAGGGACATCCTTTATTCATTCAGCATACAGACTCTTACACAAACTCTCACCAGGGATTCGAGGCCAGGCCGTCTTGCTTGTCACTGACAGCTTCCCCCAGTGCTGTGCTGAGCTCTGCCTTCACACAGACCCTGTGCTTTCAGCTGGCTTTTATGTCTAGCAGCGTTGAATTCATAAAATATCCTACGGAAAGAAAACTTGGAAGAGGTTAAACACTCCACTTGCCCCCCTCACGTGTCACATACCCTCTGACTTATCCCCAGGGGTGGGAAGTACCCCAGGATTGCAGCCAGCTCCGGAACTGAGAGCAATTCCAGTCCCTCCCTCTTCTCTCAGCCCCTGGGCTTGTCTGGCTTGAGAGAAGAGGGCTCGGGGCACCAAAAGGGCAGCATGCAACTGTCTGAAGGGTAGTTACACACAAAGATGATGCTGTCAAACAGTTCTGGGCAGCACCAAGCAATGGAAGAAGGGGCAACTTCCACTAAATGCAGTTTGGGATGTTCAGGCTGGACGGTATGAAAAACTTCATCTCCAAGAGCCAGGTGTTCTTCTGGGACAGGTCACCAGAGATGGGGGCAGGTCTCCGTTTCGAATAGTTTGAAGACCCAGCTAGACAAATCATAACCACCTTGATCTACTGCTGGGGACAGTCCCTCTCTGAGTGGGAGGCTGGGATAGAGACCAGCTCATTCCTCAGCAGCACCTCTCTGATTCCCTGATATGAGGAAATGTCTGAGCTTGTTTCTGGTTGTAGAGTGTACAGCCAAAATGCAAGTGAGTATCTGTTGGTAGCATACTAGAGTCGATGAAATAATAATTTACAATTTCATGGTTTTATGGCTGCAAAATCTGAGCATTATATATGGATTTATACATTCAATTCCAAAACCTGCATTAGTGAAAAATTACGTTCAAATAAAAATGCAGAGCTGAGGTTTTGTTTAGCCCTTATTGTTCCAGCCACACACAAGCCTCACACAATTCTCTATTTGCCAACAACTCACAATTTGAAGTACTATTTGTAGCACAGGTCACAAACCATGTTCATGTCAGAGCCTCAAATATCATCACAGCTTCACACAAAAAAAGTGCTATAAAAAAATGCTACATAATTATATTGCTCAGATAAGTACACAGGGCAATGCCTCATGATACAATAAATCTTTCTCCTAGTGAAACTGTTGTGTCAGTCTTACACTATTGGTAAGTTTGCTAGAATAACTTGATTTCACTGGGGCTACTGTAATTGCTAAGCAAGATAGGACTGTGCGGTTGCTCTTCAGTATATTAAAAAACTAGGAAGGACCTAGTTTAGATTACATTTTAGTTCTTCCTAATACTGTCATGCTTCTGCAAGAATATGCCTCCAGCTTTCTCACACTGCCATTTCTAGTAGAAATTATGCTGGGGATTTGCAGGTGATACCCTGGGACTGATTCACCAGGTAGAATAAATGAAGGTCTGCAAGTTCTGCAAAGTGAATGTGCTCAGACGCCCTATGAAAGCAAAATATAGATGTGCAGGACAAACAAGGTCTGTGCAGGATGGACTTCCAGACTTCACAAGTTCTTCCAGGCTGGGACAATTTCAAATGGATAGCAGGTTAAAAGGCATAAAACATAATCAGCCCTGCCCTGCATGGGGACAGAGAACATGCTGTCCACATCACCCACCTCTGCAAACCCTCAGAAGTGCCAGGAGAGCCCAGTACGGGCAGCTCTTCCCTGGTGGGAGGGGAGCAGGAGCGCTAGGGTGTTGCTACTGAGGGACACGTGTGGCAAGCATAAATTCTGGAGCTGGTACAAACCTGGAGGATATCTGAGATGCTTCTTTTTCAAAAGGTTCCTCTCCTCCCCTTGTAACTACCACTTCCTTCCAGGCGGTGGATCAGGATTTCTTGGGAGCATTTGCACCAGCTTTTACTCTCGCTAGACTTGACCACAGATCCTCTGTCTACACTCCTGTAACTCTCCAGTGTTTCCAGTTTTGGCTTGAAACATTTGTCACTTTCTGATCGAGGAGTTTGTCTCGCAGCAGTCACAGAGGAGGAGGAGGAGCAAGGGGGGCGACTGATGGTGCTCCCGGATCGAGACCCCTCTCCATTCACGGGGAAGGGGTAGATGTAGATGCCAGGGACATTACTCATGGATGCATCCGTGCTGGTCCTGGCGTTTTGTCTTCCATCCACTCCCACCTGCACGCCTTCCCGCAGCAGCTCACCTTTTGTGCCGCTAGCTGCAATGCCCTTCTCAAAGGGACCCGTTGGGGTTGCAAGCTGCATCTTCTTGCTCCTGTGGATGCTTTCCAAAGATGGTTGAAGCGGGAGCACGGCTTGGTAACGCTGCCAGTAGCTTTCATTTATTTCACCTGGTGCTTCTTCACAGGACATCACGCATTCAGGCTTACCAGGTGCCTTTGAAGTGAAAGAGCCACTTTTGCTTTTAGTCGTAGCTGCCTGGGGAACTTGTTCACCGAAGAGTCTGTGAGGAGGGATATGGCCACACCTGCACAGCAGGATCCTATCTGGGACCGCCTCTTCAGCAGGCGCCTGGGCAGCATCAGGTCTCAGCTCCTCTGAGGAAACTTTATTATTGTCCCCAAATGATCCTGCCATCATCAGTGACTGAGCAAGGTTGTCGCTGCTCCCGGTGCAGGGTGAGCTCACAGAACTCTTGCTGTCTGGAGGCAGCAGGGCTCCAGCCACAGAGCTCTGAGTTGGCCTGTTCTTGCAGGGAAAGGGGGCTGCTGGGCTCTCCATCTCACCGGGGAGCAGGGGGCTGCTTGGGTTCTCCTCCTTTGGAGCAGAGGGGGCCTTGTAAGGCTCTCCTTCCTGCAGGAGAGGCAGAGGATTTGCAAGATCTCCCTTTTGTGGGAGAGTGGGAGGCAGAGCAGGAGTCGGGAGGCCTTCCTGTGCTCTCTCCGTGCTGTCTGCAGAAGAAGGCCTCTCCCCGGTAAGGAGGGACCTCGCAAACTTCTGTTTTCCTGCCAGCCACCCAAAGCAGAAGCTGAGGACGCGTTGCATCTTCCCATGTGTCCTCTGGGCTGGTAAGAGGCAGCAGGTTTCCTCCAAGCTGCAGATATCACTGTGCTGGGACTGTCAAAAGAGGCTGTGTGTCACTGCTCCACGTCGGGGCTGCTCCCTCCTAAGAGGTCAGGTCTTCACAGCATCACGGCTCCTCTCAGATATTCACGTTACCTACTGGAATGCAAAGGCACGTAAGAGCTTCTGTTTAGGATATTTAAAGTATCAGTTCCTACTTCTTTTCCAGTTTTGTAGTAATGATCAAAGGTTGTAAAGGTTTGAAGGAAAGCTTGAAGAATTGGAAGGGTCCTCTTGGAAATGCTATCTTGTGTTTCTTTGGGATTGAGATACACAACGGGGTGCTTCAGGGCTCTGGATCTCTCCTGGGTAACACAAGGAGCTGGTTCTCACCCACAGGTTCAGCCCTAACTGCCACCAGCGCTCTTGGCACACAGCTGAATCAGCTGGTTGCACATGCAGAAGCTGCGGGGCTCTCGGGGGGTCTTGGCAGCAACCCCAAGTGCCCAGATCAGGTTAGTCAATGCGTTAACACATGAACCATGCTCGGGAGGCTGCACTCTGCCAGCTCTCTCGGATGCTGCTTTCAGAGGACATGAATTTACTTGTTCACCAGCCAAGGTCTTGTGATCAGTTTTGTGAACCGCAAGAGCTTTCACCTAGTTCCGTTTCCTTATTACAACTTACTACAAAACTGTTGCTCGACATTCACAAGAATATTCTCAGGGGGGTGTGACAAAACACAGCAAACGTGTGGGCAGCTCAGAACTGAAGAGTGAGGGGCTTCCACCCCCAGAAGAGGAAAACGCTTTGACTGCTGTAACCCCACAGACAACTGGAAAGTCCTCCGACGTTTGCTGAATCCGGGAGACAAAAACGATTTTGGAGACTTCTTTTTTGGGCGACCCCTGGTACTGTGTGATGATCTACTTGCAGCAGGAGACTGTCTTCACAGCTTGTATTTTCGTCACCTAGGCTGTTCCACAAAAGCAACAGCAGTCCAGTCAATTATTTGGTTCTGGACCTTTCTCCTGCTGATCTCCCTGCAGGTGACACTGATCTTCTGCTAACGCTGGGAAAAGGATCACTCACTGTCGCAGTCACAGATCTCTAGAGAGAAAAATATTAGTTTCAATGAATGCTATTTCTAGCCAGCCCAGCAACTGTAAAATCTATTCCAATAACTCAGTAATCTTATTGTCCCCAGTATTAAGACAAGACATGACTCTGGCAAGTGCCAGTGACGGGGGCATTATAGAAAACTTCTCTACCAAACCAAACCACTACTCACTCTCCAGATCAAAACACTCCAGGACTCTGAGTACATCTAAGGGTCATTCCCTTTGGCTCAAACTCAGGAAATTAACATCTTATGGCACCTGAAATGAGCTTCTAGTTTTTCCTTAGGTTAAAACCTCAGGAACTAAGCAAGTTGGAATTCACTGCAATTTCACTGTTGGGAACCCAAGCTTCCCTAAACAAGGGAATTTTGCTCTCTTGGACTCGGCTGTTCTGGTCCCTCCTTCCCCTGGGGTTTTGTCTCCATCCTCAGGCCACCCTGGAGATGCTCGTGAGCCACCAGGTGCCACCGTGGCCACCCCTGAAAGCCGCGTTGAAGCTCTCTGGTTTGGACAGGAGTGGCCACGTTCGGGGCTGTCCCTGCAGTGGCCACCCCAACAGAGCGGCTCCGGTGCGGGACACTCCGTGGGGTGCCCGGTGTCACCTCACTCCATGGGACGCCCCCCCCACATGACCTCATCCCATGAGGTGGCCCCACAGCAAGTCACCTTGTGAGGTGATCCCACCCACACGCCCTCACCTCATGGGGGGTCCCCACATGACCTCACCCTATGGGATGTCCTCCCATGTCACCTCACCCCGTGAGGTACCCCCCCCACACATGACGTCACCCCATGAGGTACCCCCCCACATGACGTCATCCACGGGGTGCCCCCCACATCACTCACCCCAGGGGGTCTCCCAGGTCACCCCACCCTGGGCCCTCCCCCCGCCCCGCGGTCCCTCTCCCCCCTCCCACCTCTCCCTGCCCCCACTGCGCCACAGACCCCCCCCCCTTGACGTCACCGCATGACGTCATTCCGCTCTATG
>JAWLRI010000170.1:202727-244346 GCA_034781795.1 Crypturellus tataupa | reverse complement strand
GCTCCGGCACCGGCACCGGCACCGGCACCGGCACCGGCACCGGCACCGGCACCGGCACCGGCACCGGCACCGGCCGACCGGACGGGGCCGGACCGGACCGGACCGGGAGGCTCCGCTGAGCAGCCTTGGGGCCACGAACACCATAACTGCCATGACAGAACCGTGCTAATTGCACCCTCATTAACACACGTACTCGGATCAGGAGCAAGGCAGAGCTGTAGCCTGCGGCGACCGTCACTGGGGCCCGTTCCGGCGCTGGCCAGAGGAGCAGCCGGGGCTCCGCTTGTACCGAGCTCTCCGGGTGCCTCCGCACCACATAACTGCGCCCCAGGCAGCGCTGTCTTTTCCAGACGTTATTTTCCCACCTGCCAATGTGATCCTAGAGAAAATGTGCCTCCGTAATGGGAAGGGACAGGCGCTTCACTCGAGTTTGTTACTTTCTCCTCGGCTGGGGAAAGGCATGCTTGAAAAATGGGGGAAAAAGCTTGGAAAACGGGGAAGGTTGCGAGCTCTGTGGGCTGGCGGGTGATGTGTGCTCTGTGCCCTCAGCGTGGGCCATGGCTGCGCCGTGGGAGGACGTGCTGCGCGAGGAGGCGGCCGTGCGGGAGGCCGCGCTCCTCGCCGTGGACGCCGCGCTCCTCGCCGGCGTCCTCATGCGCACTGAGGAGGAGCCCAATGCCTCGGAGGTGAGTGCCACCACCACCAGGTCCCCTCCGTCCCGCGCCCGCAGTCACTATGAGTCAGCAAAATGCCGGAGCGCAGGGAGGAACTCGGTCTCGTTCACTGGAACAATATCTAGAATGGGCAAATCCACCTTTTCTCTGAAACAGAGGGGTTTGGCAGGTGGCTTTCTCCCAGCACAGTGAAAGCAGAGTGTCCTTTAGATGGAAAGACTCAGCTTTAGCTCTGGAGCAGGTCCTGCTGCCTCCACAGACCCCCGTGAATGGCTTGTAAAGCAAACTGCTCCAAAATGAGCAGGCTTTGGACCATGTCCCCTGTCTGTCGTGCACTGGAAGCACCAAGGAGGTGGATAGCTTGAACCTTTGATCAAGTAGAGGAAGTCACTGGTTTTAAATTTTACCTCCTTTAGACTACATAGCCTGAGGGGCTTCTAGTATTCTAGCGTTTTGGAGCGAGACTCAACTTCTCTCTTGCTGGATCTTTTTTTCCAGGTGGTGAATTATGCTCCCTTCACGTTGCTCCCGTCAGCAGTACCAAATGCCCTGTTTGAACAAGCATATGCTGTTCAGCAGGATTTTAACCTGCTTGTGGATGCCATTAGCCAAAACAGAGAATTCCTGGAGCGTACTCTTGCCAGGTATTATTTTGTTTATTTTTTTTCCAATGATGCCTTTTAAATAAATATTTTAAATGCAAAGCACTGTTCTTTAGCTTGTGTCTTCCCCTGATATTTCTCATGCTGCTTTCAGGCATTCCCAGCTTCCATCCATATGTGTCCTGCAGGCTGAATGTCATAGAGCATAGGCACATCTATCCTCTGCAAGAATCATCTCTCCTTTGCTGCATTACTTGTCCTAAGATGATTTTTCACCAACTCTTCGTGCTTTGGCATCTTCTTGGGCCTCCCAGAAGATGCAGAGTCTGCCCAAGAACTGACTCCCTGCGATGATCTTCAGTTTAGCCAGTCTTTTATCCCCTGGCTTCTCCCTCATGAACTTGCTGCCCCTTAGGCCTTACATTAAGTTGCTGGAGGCTTCTTTGAGCCCTGCGTGGGCTGTTTGGTATTTGGCTGCAGGAACAAAGAAAATGAGGTGGTGACCTGAGCCCTTGCAGCTGCCTTAACCCTTGTGCCAGCTCCATAACTACCCGCAGACGGAGCTGTGGCCAGGGGCCTGTTTCTACCTGTGGTTAAGGAATGCAGAGCCTGGGGCTTGGGGCTCTGCTCCCTGCCCCTGCCCCCTCCTACGCAGTGCCCCAGGGCTGTTGTGCTTTGGAGGTGCTGCCCATAATTAGCTCAGGAATTTGGGACTTGGAGAGGGGAGAAAAAGCCAGACTCTTCTATCAGGCCCACAAAGTGCTTGGCACCACAGTGTGCAGGTTTTGGAGACCAACAGGACAGAAAGTTGAAACTCCTAAAGTTTCTTCTGTGAACTTTGTAGTGGCCCAGAGAGATTCTTGATTTCTCTTCTCTCCAGAACTTTTCTGTGTTTCTTTCCCTTTGCTTGCCTCATCTCTCTGACCTGAAAATTAGTCACCTCTGCACAGAGGTGCTTTTAGTTGCATAGCTGTACTGAGCAAACTGGATTTGAATCATTACGCTCTGGCCCTTGAGAGATAGAGCTTTCATGGTGAGATGATTAGTAGGGCTTGCGGGATGAATTCTCCTGTTTCTCTGTGACAGCATCTGGTGGCCAATTTGATCTCTCTTTCTCTTTAGCACCATCAAGGTCGATGACTTCACAGCTCGACTCTTCCGAATCTACACGCAGGTTTTGGAGGAAGGATTGGCTCAGGTACCTTGGCAGGAGAGCCCAAGCAGCCTTGCCCCTTTGCTGTGCAGTGCAATCTGTGTCTGCAGCCTTGTTGCTCCTCTTGGCTTTGAGCTGTCCTGTAGTCAGGCAGGTTGCTCCCTGGGTTGCAAAATCTCACTCAGTTCCAACCAGTGATCTCACTGTCTTGTCCCATGTGCCAGTCGTGCTTTTTGGGTAGTGCTGCTGGAAACAGCCAGGCCTTGACCAGGGAGATTTCATACCTCATCTTGTCTTCTGGGAGTCTTGGAGAATGCAGGGATGCTCTGTCAGGACTTGTTCTGGGTGGCCTGTTCCTGCAGAAACGGGTTTCTTCTCAGGTGAGGGTTGCGGGGGCTGGACAACGGCCAGGAGTCACCGGCAGGTCTTGCATGGGTGTTTAGCAGTTGTGGGGACTGGATCTGCCCCCAGGAGGACTTTGAAGCGAGGTCACCAAAGGGATTAGCAGTAAAAGGCAACAAGGGAACTTTTCTCTTGTTCCAGGCATGAAAAGGAAGAGAAACTTGCTCCCACTTCACCTGCCCTCCCCTTTGTTTCAGTCTGTGTTTTTAGGCATAAATCGCTCTGATTACATGTTTGACTGTGGTGCGGACGGGACGCCATCTCTAAAGCAGATTGAAATAAACACCATTGCTGCCAGCTTTGGAGGCCTCACTTCCCGAACTCCGGCCGTCCACCGGTAGGGAAGCAGCTCCGCAACTAAGGCCTTGTGGCATCTGCACGGCCAGGCCTGTTGCTCTCTGTCCTTCCCTGTTCCCCAAGCTCCTGCTCTATAGAGCTGGGCAGTGGCTGTCGTGAGACTGAGAGCTGCTTCTGTGCCACAGGCAGGTGCTAAAAGTGCTGGGAAAAGCTGAGGAGGCCTCACGTCTGCTGCCCAACAATCCATCCCAAGGGCTTGCGTTGGGAATTGTGAAAGCCTGGGAGCTCTATGGTTCACAGAGGTAAGGAGAAAGAAGCTGCTAGGGGCTACATTATCTTGGCTTCCTTGGGGATTCACACTTTTTTTTTCTTAAACTGCGTGTTGTAAAAGATGCCTGTGTGACAGACAAAGCTGCTCTTGAAAAGGTTAGGGCCATCCTGTGAGGAGCAGAGCTGTTGCCTTAGCGTGCAGAGTTGCTATTTTGGACCTCTGCGTGCACAGGGTGTCCTGTCACTCTTGGATGTGCTGCAGAGCGACTCTGGAGGAGTTGTATGATTAAAGAACACTGCGTGGTTCAGATTTCCCTGTGTCCTTAGTGCTTATGCCCAGCACTGGCTTATTAATGATGTGGGATCAGTGCTGCTGTCTATTTACTCACCCGTAGAGATGCTGGGGAGACCTGACAGGAGCACTGCAGGAAGACTGGACCTCCAAGAGGTCAAAAGTTTGTGATTTTTGGGGTGTGTATTTTGGTCTTTCTGGGTTTAATTGCATTCTTGATATCTCTTCCAGTGCTGTGGTGATGTTCCTGGTGGAGGAAGTCCAAAGGAATATTTTTGATCAGCGATGTGTAGAAAATGAACTCTGGAACAGGTAATGGTGTAATTTCTTGGGATAAGAAGGGTAGGAGGTGGTACAATTCTGAGGGGGAAAGAGAAGCAGCTCCCTCCTGTGTTCCTTCTGCCTAGCCTTAGCACCCATCTTGATCTTCCTCCATGTCTAGCAGTGCCAAACAGCAGCTCTTTGATGGAAATAGCAGCAGTGATCAAAACTTCTGCTCTCCAGGACTGATTTCTTGTGGCCTTTACTTCTGTGTATTGCTGCACTCGTGGTGGCTTTACTGTGGGGCAGGTCTCCACCAGGACACTTGGGAGCAGAGCTGAGTTAATGAAGGTCCTGCTTGTTTTCCTGCTCAGGACAGGAGGTGTCATAAAACTTCAAAGATCTTTGTGAAAGATCTGGGCTAAGGAACATGGCTGTGGATTAAAGGGGGTTGAAATGGGGAGTGTTTTGATGTCATCTAGCTCTGAGCCCCTCCAGACTGTGCTGGTGCAGTAGGTGACCTTACAGATTCATAGTTTTGTAGGAAACAGGTTGGCTACTGAGTGTGTCACTACATCCCCAAGGCCACACTGCCTCTTTGTGGAGAAAGCCTGTACAGCATGAAGTTGGGAAACGCAGGATATAAAATTATATCTGCAATTTTTGGCTTTGAAACCAGCAGTGAATATATCTGTCACGTAAGGATAAAAGAAGCAGAATACTGAATTCTTCTAGAAACACCTTAGAAGGTGAGAGATGAGGAAAAATGCAGTGTGTTTAAGTACATATTCTGCTTCCTAGTGTTTGGTCTGGAGAGAGGGGATGAGTGCTGGCAACAGGGACTAGTCTGACCTGTGGAATGCTAGGGATGCTTGTGACAGAGTCTGCACATCCTCCTTGCTGGGTTCAGTGGTCACAATTTTGACTTCAAGTAACTCCACACACAGCCTGGTAACTCCTTCTTTCTTGTAGGAATATTCGGGTCATCAGGAAACGGTTCAGAGATGTGTTTGAAAAAGGATCTCTAGATGATGCCAGGAGGCTGTATATGTGAGTATGAGCCAAGGTGCGCATTTCTGGCTGGCTGTGGGGTACACAGAGCTGGCTGCATCACAGTTTCATGAGCTCTAAGTGGGAATTTGGGTTGTATTTTTGAGTGCTAATAGTGGCTTTCTGAGAATGCAGTTCTATGTTGCAGGGCTTCTGTCACTTTGTAAGAAATGGAAATGATTTTTTTTTCCATGCTGGTGGGATTTTGCATATACAGTTTAGGCCCTTAAATGCGGAGGCAAAATTTCCCTCCTTCAGTCACAGCCTTGAGAGCTCTCCAGGATCTTTGCTTCCTTCACATACATCTGCTATCGAAAAGTCTGGCTATTGCAGAGGTTTCCCCAGGGACATTTCCTGTTTTCCAGTCACATGATGGGAGTTAGTGTTAGGGGAGGAAGCATTTTACATGTCCTTGTGGGATTTATTAGTTTTGAGTGCATTTGGCTTCTCCTCCGTTCCTTGCAGAGGCTGGGCTGTGAGTTTATAAACTCCTCTCACAGTAAAACAGTCGATTCCAAATGTGATGTTTATCCTGACTTCCAGAGTAACGTACTACACAGCTTTTCCTTTAGGCTACACAGGCCTAAAGGAAAAAGTGATTTCATGCTAATGTTATTTCCTTTTGTTATTTCTGCTTAGGTTAATTTTTCAGTGTAGTTTTATGCTTGTTGCTTTTGCCACATTTAATTAACACATTTGTCATTGCCAGACAGTTAAGGGGAGAGAGTCTCCTCTGAACTTCCTGTAGAGCTTCCTCTTTCCTTACTGATAAATACCTCTAAATTCCAGTCCCTGCCTCTTAGCCAACATCAGTGTTTTTATTCCCAGTTTGTGTGGCCAAAGCCCCTCTGTGTGGTGCTGCAGGTAGGTTAAGAGCACTGCGCAGGATGTTTTTGTGCCTGGGGCAGGATGTAGAGTTGGAGTCCCACCCTTGAGCTGCCGTTGGAGAGGGATTCCTCGGCACCAAGAATCTCCTAGGCCTGTCTCCCAGTGGCAAAAGCTGTTAAAAAAAATTTAATTCTCACCTCCCTGCTGTGCTGAGTATGAGTTATGGAGACATCAGTTAGTCACGCAAAGGCCTGATGTCAGGGGTAGAGCAAGGCAGCCAGAGCTCCATGGAGAGGAGCAAAGGAGTGTGCAGTCTCTCATCTGCTTTCATCTTTCATCTGCCTCCTCTCACCGAGAAGAGAGCTTCCTCTGCAAGGTCTGATCCCCATCATGAGGAGGATCCGAGCAGCCTAGGAGGCCAAGGAGAAGGGGAAAATGTGAAGAGGGAAGGGATGTAGTGAGGAAAACAAAGATGACAAAGACTCCTTAAAAGAGAGTTTGGGCTCCACTGGAACCCTCTTTGCTGGCTTTGCAGTGGGACAGTCTAGGGGCAGTGCATGAGTAGAAAAACATGAGTGAGACCCACAGTAACTGAACTAGATGGTTGTCCTGATACTTCTTGATGCAAGCAGTAGCTGTGGTTGCTGTGGGACTCGCATACAAATGTGAACCTCAAAATATTGAGTGGACTGTTCCTGGAGGACCACTTTGTCTGACACTATCATGTCACAGAGCTGTCTGCATGGGGTGTTGGAGGGCTTAGGTAGAGGGGTGGGTTTGGTGGCTGGGCTGATTTGGTGACTGTTGGTCCTTCTGTTCCAGAGATGGCCAGGAGGTAGCAGTGGTGTACTACAGAGAGGGCTACGTACCCCAAAACTACGATCCACAGGTTAGTACTGACTGCTTGGATTGGAGAAACTGCAATGCCCAGCAGCAATGAACCTGCCCACGATCCCAGGTGGGAGCAGTCCTGTCCTGGGTAGGATTAGACCTGTCCAGCAGGGCTGATCCCATTGGGAAACTGTGGCTGTGCAGTACATAGGAGCGTCCCTGGCACTCTCACAGTGCTCCTGCATAGGCAGTAGGAAGAATGAATGGCTTTCTCCACCAAAAGCCATTTGTGTTGTCATCTCTTACCAACAGCACTTCTGCACAATGCAGTTTAGTGCGGATATGAGCACCGGCTTAAAGAGTTAAGACCTGAATTGATATGAATAATTTTCATGGATAATAATAATAATTTTCTGCCCTTAAGCTGGAGGTGATAATGATGCAGACCAGATCTTGCTGTTGTCTGCAAGTGCCAGCACTGGGCAAGCTGGAGAGGGGATGCAAGTAAAGGCATTGAACTAACCTGGCTGTGCCATTTCCAGAGGCAGCAGGAGATCGACACATGCCTTTGCCTCCTTGTCTCCTGTGTGTTGAGCTTTCTACCCCCATCCCTGGCAGAAAAGGAGGGAGGAGGGATTTGTATGTCAGTAAGTGAACAGAACTGGGTAAATAAAGTCACTATTTTGCTGATGGGATTATTGCTCTCTCTCTGTCTTAGAACTGGGAGGCACGATTGCTGCTGGAGAGGTCGAGGGCAGTGAAGTGCCCCGACATTGCTACCCAACTCGCTGGGACCAAGAAGGTCCAGCAGGAGCTGACCCGGCCAGGGACGCTGGAGAGACTCCTGCCAGGTCGTGCGGCGTCTGTGGCTCGGATAAGAGCAACATTTGCTGGACTCTATTCTCTGGACTTGGTGAGTGATGCGTGTCTGGAGCAGCAGTAAATGTGCAGATACGCTTGGCCTGTTTAATATTTCTCTTTGGTTAAGAATTAAGTGGCAGTTAAAACTGATCTTGGAAGCACTTTGTAAATTCTGCCCTCCTGAAAGGGCTTTGTAGCCTTGCTCAGAGAGGGCTGTGCGGAAGCCTCTGCTTTTCCCTGATGCTTTGCTGTTGCCATCCTTTGCTGCCACCATCCTTTGCTGCCAGGGAGAAGAGGGTGACAAGGTGGCTGCCAAGGCCATTGCTGCCCCCGACTGCTTCGTGCTGAAGCCACAACGAGAGGGTGGAGGTAAGAGCTGGAGTGGGTCCTGGGGGTTTTCATTGTGGTCCTGTGATGGGGGATAAAAGAACGGCTTGTAGCTACTCCTTCCTTATGCTCCTGTAAGAGGTGCAACACAGAACACCACTGGCATGTTTAAAATTCTTTTGGTCCTGCCTAGGCTTTAGAAACAGCTCTCTTCATCACCTCCCTCCACCACCTCGTGTGGCCTTGCTGCCTTTGTTAAGGTGGTGTGAACATGAGCAACATCTCACGTGTAGGGCTGTGATGCCTGTTAAGGGACCTGACCAGCAAGAACAAGACATTTGGGGCTGGCCAGGAGCAGGCAGCTTACCCTTCCCGAGAGGCTGACATGAAGAAGCTGCTCCTGGCACAGAAATCCTGCTGCTGAAGAAACTTCCCAAGCTCCTAGAGCTGGGGACACAAGGAACCCAGACAGCACATGGCAAAGGCTGCACCTATTTGGGCTGCCTGGAGCAAACAGTTTCTGCTGCTGTGCTGGGATGTGCCTGACCTGCTGGTTTTGTTGTCAGGGAACAACCTCTATGGTGAAGAGCTCAGGCACGTTCTGGAGAAGATCAAAGACAGCCCTGAGAGGACCTCTTACATTCTGATGGATAAGATCAAACCACAGCCATCAAAGAACTACCTGCTGCGGCCTCACAGCCCGCTGAAAATTTCGGAGTGCATCTCAGAGCTTGGGATTTTTGGTGTCTATGTCAGGTAAGAAGTATGTGGTTAGCTGTTTCTAGCACTTCCTTTGGGAACGTTTTCCCCTCTGCAGCATCTGAGCACAGCAGCAGGGCAGATGTGTAGGGGGGTAAAGAAGATGGGACAGATGTGGCTACTGTCCCTGACAGCTACTTTCTGAGCGTTGTGTTCAGATGCTGACCTGCTGCTCTGAACCTGCTGCCAAGCAGGTTGTTTAAAAGCAGCACACACCCAGTGCCACCCGAAATATGAACATCTCTGCGATTTTTGGGGTGGTACCTCAGGATCTAGATGTAGCAGCAATGCTCTGCTGAACCCCCAGGGGCTTCAGCAATATCTGAAGACCTAACGTGGTTGTGCTCAATCATAAATAGCTAGTGTTTTTGTTTAAACCGTCTTAGATCCATGGAGGCATTTCCATAATTTAAGTCATTCTCATATAATTTTGGGAATAAGTATGCTCTGGCAGCACTCACAACCTGACACTGCAAAGAAATCTGACAGAAATGACCTGGCTGAGCACACAGCTGTGTCATTGCTGTGCAGAAAATAAGCACAACTTCATTATTACTCTGCCCTAGACCAGAGAGGCTTCTCATGCCTGTTAAGTACCCTGCACTGTGGCTTTGGTGGGGAATGTCAGTCAAATCCCCCAAGGCAGTAGAAATTTGAGAAGTTTTCTGCTCTGCAGGTGCTCAGTTGCGCTTTTCTTTGCAGACAGGGCAAGGAGATGGTGATGAATGAGTCCGCCGGCCACCTCCTGCGGACCAAGGCGATCGAGCACGCGGACGGTGGGGTGGCGGCTGGAGTGGCAGTGCTGGACACCCCGTACTTGGTGTGAGGAGGTGATGCCCCATCCGTGCTCTGTTGCCTGAAGAGCTAATCTGCCATGGGGATGTTTTCCTTAGGGTGCAATTACCAAGGCCTGACATGTTTGGGATCATGAGGAGGGAGTGCACAAACGTAATGGTTCCACGAGACCTGTGTGCCAGGTCCAGCTTCTCATTTGCAATTCCTCTGTCGGAAGAAGGGATTCCCGTCCCCTTCCTGCTCAGTGGGTCCAGCCCTGCCCCGGGTGCAGCCCCCAGCCCTGACCTCCCACTATTGCATTGATTCAGATGTTTCCTTAGGGTTTAGCCTCCAGGCAGCGGTATGTGTTGCAAAACCGAGGGGTAAGTGCACTGAGCATCTCCTCCCTGATCTGCCACTGCTGTGTGAAGCGAGAGCCCTGGCAGGGAGCAGGGCAGTAGCTGAGAGGCCTGGCCCCTTTAATCATCCTCCCAGCACATGTGGCATGGTGAGGTGGGTACCTTTGTGGGTGGGAAACGAGGGGTGTGCAGAGGGAAGCAAACACAGCTCAAGCTGCCAAGGCCTCGGTGTGTTGCCTGCTGCATTCTTCAGACACAAGATTTTTGTTCATTCCTCTCCCTGGGGCAGGTGGCAGTCCATTACTGCCTGTGTGGCTCTGCCACTGCTGTCACTGCTGGGACCAGTGTAAGTGGATGGCGAGAGGTGCCTCCCTCGAGGTTTCATGCACTGATGGGAACAGTGAAGGGGACAAATGAGCTCTGCTCCTGTGGCCTTCTGCCCTTTCCACTGGTGTGACCCTCCTCCACCCGCCCATGTTGAGCCAAGCAATTCATAGAGAAACATAAAATAGAGGGACCTTTCTGCAAGTGGCCTGGTAAAGCACCCAGGTAGCCTTAGCTCTGCTTTTTAGTGATACCTGAGAGAAGAATCTTTAAGGTAGTATTTCTTATGAATCAATTTGTTGACTGAATCTGTGCCTACACCCTGCCACATGCGTTGCTGCTCTGATGCTGTGCAGCAGCCCCTAGGGCAACACTCAGGCTGGGTGCTTTAATCATGAACCTTTGAACTTGAAAATCCTTCTTTTCTTTCAGTGTAACTGGTTCTGTGGTTCCTGGGTTGCTGTTTAGTTGGGGTGGGGGGGCTAATTACCCCCATGCCGAGATTAAAATGTACACTCAGTCTGAATGCTGTTCTCGTGTCAGTTTTTGTCTGGGAATATACACACTAGGAAAATTAGCTCGTATTTCCTTGTTCTCTGCCAGGAGCATCTCTTATGGTGATGGACCTTTTGAATCTTTGGCTTTAAGGATATCAGTTCCCGGCATACCAGGTACTGCAACACTGCCAAAGTTTGTGGGAGTGAGTCAGAGCTGTCATCATTCCTTTCCCTGTTGATTTCTACTTCCTTGCTCATCATCTCTGTAGCTGCTCTGGAATGTGTAAATTATTTTTCTGTGTACATACCTGCAAAATACTCTGCAGGCCCAGGCTGAGGAGACATGAGTGCTGACAGTCTCTGTCCCCACAACCAGCTTGTGTTTGGTTCAGGCAGGACTTCAGGAAAGCCCAACCCAGCAGTGCTTCCCAGCACAGCTCACCTGAGCTGTGCTCAGCGCCCTGGTTGTTGCTGTCTCCTGTGTCGAGACGAGCAGATGGTCCCTGCTCCAGAGGAACGAGCTCAGCTCCTGTGCTGATGTGATGTGCCCCATGCTGGCAGGTAACGTGCTGCCCAGGAACGGGATTGCATCTCTTCTGAAGGGATTTTAAGCTTCAGCCAGGCTCTTGGGGAGAGGTAACCACTGAATACCCAGGGGAAAGGGAAAGATGCCATCTCCTGTGACTTGTCTTGACATTGACCTGCTCTTGGAAACAGGCATATGGCTCTAGACAGAGCCACAGAGCACTGTGGCTGGCCACAAAGGCAGTGCTTAAATCCCCCTGGTGTGATCACTGCCTGGGGCAGAGGGACACAGGCCAGCCACGTGTTGCCAGCCAGCACCTACGCCTGCTGCAGGGTGGGCTGAAGGGCTTTTACTGCCCACACTGGCACAACTGGGCTCTGTCTTAAGCAATTCAAGCTGTTGTTTGCCCTCATATCTCCTGGGCTCTTGCTCAGATAACCAGACTGGTCTCAGAGCAGTTGAGACTTTTAGGCATGAGGAAATGGTTGAAATCTCTGCTGGCAATGAACTTGGGGCTGAAGTCCAACATAGAGGGTGCAGGAGCAGTGGAGCCTGGTGAACAGGACTGCAGTGGCGTGAGGACCAGCTCTGCTCCAGCAGCTTTGCTGGCTTTGGGAACAAGATGGGCAAGAAGGAGAGGCTGGCATCAAGCCCAGAGGTTCCCTGCTAGCTCTGCCAGACCTTTGCCACGAGGAGCTCATGGTCTCCATAACCTATCCCAGATAGGGCAAGGGCAGACTAAGGATAACTGCCAGGCTCCTGTCTCCATCTGGACTAACACCAGACAGGTACCTACAACCAATGCACATGTGCCAGACCAGTTTCCATTTTGTTTCCTTGATTTTTATTCCCTTTTTGCATAGAATTCTAGCTGTTTCCAGCCAAAATTACATAGCAGACTCAGAGGAAAACAGGAGGAGAGCAAGTGCAGGATTTCTTCTCAGCAGGTGGAGCAGCAGCAGTACAGAGCTGTGGGGAGCGTGTATGACACAGGCACACACTGAGGTTACGTATCACAGGCGAGTACTGTGCCAAGGAGAGGAGCAGGTAGGAAATGAGACTTGGACAACACCCCCTCAGAGCACCCCTAACCTTCCCTTGAGCAATCTGCCTTGGAGACAGCTGCTTTCTTTCCAGACCATCAAGAAATCAGCTCATTTCACAGGTAACACCTGTACAGTGGGGTTCACAAACAGCTGTTGCAGCAAGTTTTACAGCCCCTTTCTCCTTTGGTTGAAGTGTAAACTCAAGCAGCTCCTGCCTACTTCCACTACAGCCATTAGAAAGGCAGTATCTTTCCCCAGCTCAACCCAGGGCTGGAGTTAAATTTAATTATTTTATGGCAGGATTGTTGGCTTTGGCAGCACCCTTTGGCTGGAGATAAGATTTTCTCTTTTTCCCCCCATCATCAAAAGGCCCTATCAGACTTAAGCAATAGCTGACTTTAAATGTCTTTCCCTCTTTCATTTTGTGAATAAAATAGCCCTATTGGCCTTGGTTTCTTGCTGCAGCAAGGAGCTTGCTGCCCTCCAACACACACTGGGTTGGCCTGTTCTGGGAGAAGTGCCTCTATAGAGCGCTAGGGTGACTTGGATTGTGTTTTTACCCCTCTCCCCTGTCCTTTAGGTAACAGTAGCATCTGTTTCTTGCCCCCAGCCTTGTCCTGCCTCTAGGCTTCACTGGTGGCACCAGGGAGCAGAGGGACAGTGCTCTGCAAAGCACCCCAGGCAAAGACTTCTGCAGTGCCACCCTTGCCAGGAAAGTACCCCTTCCTTTCCAACCCTCACTCCCTCCCACTGCAGGCAACACACCAGGACCCCTCAATTACATAAAATTAATTAATGCCCCCTCCCAGCCCCCTCCAAAATCACGAACAAGGTGATGAAAAGGGAAGAGCAGAAGTCCCTCTGTCAGCAGCGCCATGCTAGAAGCTCTGTGCGTGCTGAGACGCTCCACAGAGGCGTGGACAGGGCGACAAGGCCTCTCCAGCCCCAGCCTCTCCCTTTGTACATTCAGTTCATCAGGGCAAGGTTTCCTTTCCAGGGCAGACAGCAGTTTCTTGAGGGACCTGCTCCTCAGGACACTGCTGCTGCAGTTCTGTTCAGCAGGGACAGGTCACACTGCTACAGTTTAGTGTCACATCTGTTCTTGAAAAGGTGGTTTATGATGCCTGGGTCGGCCAGGGTGGAGATGTCCCCCAGATCTTGGTCATTTTGGGCAATCTTCTTTAATATCCTTCTGGTAATCTTTCCTGTAAAGACAGCCAGGAGAGGAAAGCAGGATGGAGGAGCCTTTCAGCCTGGCCTAGGGCCTGCCTAGAACTACTGCAGCCCCCTGGTTCTGGGTTTTGTCCCCTTGAACTTCAGTGGAACCAGACAAGCACTTTTAAGGATGTCCATCCTTCAGTGCTGTAACTAACCCCCTTACCTGAGCGTGTTTTGGGCAGGCTGGGGGCGTACTGGATGTAATCAGGTGTTGCTATCGGTCCGATTCTTTCTCGCACTGAAAAAGAATAATAAAAAGATTCCACGTGGCAATAAAAGAATTCAGTGAGAGCAGCGCACAAACCACCAAAACGTTATCCCAGGCAATGAAGCAGTTGTGGGAAACATACTAGATCCAGATATTTCCACCCTGCTGTGGTCTAGAGCTGCAGGTTTGTCACTGGAGAGGGGCTGCGGTAAGGCCACCTCCGCAAGTCCCTCTGCAACAAGTCTGCATGGAGAGCCCTGGGAGCAGCCCCTGCACGGGTAAGCACTGCTGCAGGCACTGCAGGCCACGCGAGGCCTCTGCGCAGCTACCAGCTTCCCGGGGCTCCAGGTGGCTTCACGTGAGCAGCCACGGCCGGGAGAGCTAATTTTAGTGTCCACCCGCTGTGCTCTCTAGGCAGAGGGGGCACCTTGGCGTACTTGTCCATGCTGCATTCCCCATGCTCCATGCGCCCTCGCCTCCCATCACTCAAGCCTCAACCCCTCCTTGGCCTGCCCAGCACGGCCTCCTCCCTGGCCATGCAGTGTCCTAGCTCTGTGCCCGTTGCTACCTTGTTTTTTGAGCTCCTCCGTGAGGTTCTTGGTGAACTCGTGGCCGTCTCTCAGCGTCACAAAGCAGTAGAGGCACTCGCCTTTGAGCGGGTGCGGGTGGGGGACCACCGCGGCCTCAGCAATGGCTGCGTGCTCCACCAAGGCTGACTCCACCTCCGCCGTGCTCAGCAAGTGGCCTGGGAGCAGAAAGAGGCAACGTTTTACCGAGCCGTGCGGGGCCGAGGCCTCAGCGACACCCTGCAACCATGAGAAAGGAGCCAGCAAGTATAAAAAGTCCTAAAACTGTAGGTTTGACACTACCAATTCTGCGTGGCTGAGAAAACAGCTTGGGAAATAACCCCCCTTCAACAGTGCTCTGTTGGGCTGTCCTCTCATCAGCGCGGGATTAGCTAAGGGCCGCAGACAAAGGCTCCGTGTCCCTGGCCCTTATCCCTATTACCTCTAGGCTTCTTAAACAGATTTGTGAATTGTTCACATCCATCAGATTAAAGAAAGCGAAGGCTGAGAAGGAGCTGGAATTGTTAAGGGGAGAAGTGTCCACAAGGTCACCTGGACCACGCAGAGAGGAGCGAGCCTGAATCTGCAGAGCCCAAGGACTGGCTCTGCTGTGCACTGCGCTCAGCTGGGAAAGATGGGGAGAAGCTCCTTGTCACAAGGCACGGACACAACTCTCTTTTGTTCACCTCTGCTCCAACTGTACCTACACTCTGCCACGCTACCTTGGGACTGCTGGCACGGAAAACCAAAGGAAGATGAATAACTCCCTGGATAATCAATTGAAGAAGTATTACATGAACACGCATTAACTTAAGGATGGAGAATCAAGTCTGACCTGAAGAAACTATAGCAAACTCAAAACTAGCAACAAGAATCTGTAGGCCACCTCCTGCAGGAAAGGAGGAAGGGAGCTATTTAATACAGCATAGGGAGGCATGGAGGGGTGAAATGAAGGTGAATCAGAAGAATCAGGCGAGAGAGTTGGGAGAGTCTCAGTCCTTTGAGAATTTCAGAACTCAACCTGACAAAGCCCTGAGCAGCCTGATCTGGCTTTGAGCTTAGCCTACCTGGAGCAGCAGCTTGGATTAGAGATGCCAGAGGTCCTGGCAGAGGTCCTGTGATTCTAAAATCTCCTGTCACACTGAAAGCTTCAGCATGGAAGCACCTTGAGTGCTTAAAGACTTCCTCTAAGAGGCTACAGAAAGCTCCTTCTCTCCAGCATGTTTCCTCTGGAAAGATTATCCCAGAAAGTCACAAAGTCCCAGTCTCTACTGTCTTGGAAATGAACAGGATCCCGCAATCTGATCCAGCTCAAGCACAGGTTGCTGGGCAGAGTCATGGACAGAACTGTGTCCCCTAGAGCAATGCTGTGATTTTAGCTGGTATCTAAAAATGTACCCTGGCATCCACAGAAGACAAAAGTAAATGACATCTGTAAATGACATCTGTAAATGACAGTAACCAAATAAAACCATAATTAGCCATAACCATAATGTTTCTTACCAGAAACATGTTTCTTACCAGAAACATTCAACATGTCATCAATTCGTCCTGTGATCCAGTAATAACCATCTTTATCTCTCCTGCAACCTAAAAATAGGCAGAAATGACAGCATGAGGAAGCAGTGTCAGCCCCCAGAGCAACTGATAAGGGATTCTGAGACAAGGACAGAGCAAGATTTATACTGCTGGCCCCAGGCCCCAGCAGCCACATGCTCCTGCACTGCCTTACCATCGCCCGTCACGTAGTACCCAGGGAACTTCTTGAAATAGGTGGTTTCAAATTGCTGGTGGTTTCCATACACTGTGCGCATTATTCCTGGCCAGGGCTGTTTAAACACCTGACGGGGAAAAACACAGACGTGAGTCAGTGGGAGCAGAACCCAACCAGCAGCGCTAACTCTTGGCCAGTTGTTTCAAATCACCCCCATTGACCTAAATAACCCTGGGCAGCAGGTGCGGTTCCTACGCTCTCCACAACCTTACCATAATTTATCCTTTTGCAACTGCCTGGCACATGGGAACAACTACTTCGCACTGAAGAGCTCTTCCCAGGCTCAGGGTATCAGACACCTGCTGCTCCACCCACCCCATTCCAGGATTGAACAGACTGTCCTTCTTGCATGATAGCAGAGGAAATAATCCTGCAGGGGCAGCAGGATGTAGTAATAAAAGCGCTGTGGAGATGACTGTGCGTGATGACACTTGCTGGCCCTGCTCTCACTGCAGTGCTGCTCTGTTGGGCAAGTCTCACCATGCTTGGCAGAGGGCAAGGAGCTTATTGAAAAGCTGTTGCCTTCTGTGTGCTGCATCAGTGATTGCTTACAGGGCTTGTTTAGGACATAAAACTTGAGTTATGGCAGTAGAGGCTGTTCCCGTCACTGAAAAGGCCCCTTGGCTGGAACCAGTGTAGGTGGAGATACGTGCACTTTACCAGGAACGTGCGGGAGCTCCTGGGGAATAGGCAGGGACAAGGGGAGGGCTGGGAGGACCACGAGCCCCTCTTTACCAGGTAGCCTTCTGCTTCTCCTTCCAGCTCTTCTCCCGACTCGTTCAGGATGGCGGGCACCACGCCGAAGAAGGGGAACGTCTGTCATGGAAAGCAAGGAGAGATGAAACCCCCACGCTAGAAGTACCGTGAGAGCTGGACAGGGCAGTGGGCTGAGCAGGGACAGCTCTGGAGGTGACATCTGGAGGTGTCAAGCTGGGCAGTTCGCATTGTGGCCACCTACTGATGTGGACCATGGGCCACTACAGTCCAAAGCCACCTCACTGAGCCCAGCCCGGGGCCCGCGCAGGGCTGTCCCCCCCACCGGGGACACCAGCTACTCACAGCAGAGCCCGGCTTCATAGGGGTGGCAGCAGGGAGCGACGTCAACATGTGGCCACCCTGCAGGGAGAGGCAAAGCGGAGGCGGTTAGGCTGGGTCCCGTCCCACGGCCGCTGTCACTTGGGTCCGGTCTCCTCTTGTCACAGTCAGATGCTGCCTGCTCGGGACAGGCAGAGACGGGGTCTCAAGGAGGAGGGAGACAGGGGGCTGGGTTGGGGTAGGAGGTCCTGGAGCTGCTGGAGAAGACAAGAGGCGGAGAGGGCAGCTGCAAGCAGGGATCGGAGCAGGCTGGCGGCAGGGAAAGGGCTCCCTGGGGAGATGAGGTCCAGGCCTTTGACCACTGAATTGGAGCCAGTGGATTCAATCCTCGGCACAGGAGCTCGGGAGGCTCTTGGACAAGCCAAACAGCTGCTCCCCAGAGTAGCACTGCCACAAACCTGCAAAGGGGACACTGCTCCCTGCCGGGAGCACCCGGGAGAGGGAGGTCCCGCAGCTGCCCCCGCGAGGACTCACCGTCTCTGTCTGCCAGAAGGTGTCCACAATGGGACACCTCTCTTCTCCCACCACGCGGTAGTACCACAGCCAGGCCTCAGGGTTGATGGGCTCCCCAACCGTCCCCATCACCTTCAGGGACTTCCTGCTGTGTCTGCGGAGCAGAGGCAGGGACTCAGGAGCCTGCAGGCAGCTCTCGGCCACCCAAACACCCTGGCACATTTTAGTCCTTCCAAATGCTCCTCCATGTGGGTGGAGGAGAGACCTTCATGGCTTGGGAATGTCCCACTCTCAGCAGACCAAGGCCACATTCATCTCATTACAATTGCAAACTTAACTTCTATTTACCAACAGAGAGCATTTCACCTACCTTGGCATGGGAAATGGCTCCAAGTTAGAAGCACTGTTGTGTAATGGGAGCACTTAATTATAGGAAAAAGTCTGGCTATTATTTTTTTCCCCATGCTGATTTGAGAGAGCAGAGGGGACAAAACTATTCTGGAAACTTCTGTTACCTGCATGTTTTATACAAAAGCAGAAATGAGCTAAAACTCAACTTATGGGTAGTAAATTTGAGTTTCAAGCTCCTCAGCACAACCTATTAGCTGTTGACCTCACAATATTTGTCTTCATTCATTGCATGCCTGTGCAACTCTAAGAGGAATTGCAGGGACACAGTGTAGGGACAAGGACACATTCAGCTCTGCTCTTTCTCTTCCCTGGTTAAGGAACACCACACACACAGGCTCGCTGCTTGTCGCATCTCTGCAAGCCTCGGCTCAGGAGCAGGGCAGAGCAGAGTCTGCATCTTCAGGGCTTTGCTGCAGCTAATGCTCAATGGGAAGGACCTGCTCAGAACTGAACCGTAGGTGCTTGCTCATCTCTGGACTGAATGCAGAAGATGCTGCCTTGTTCACAAAATGCAATGGGGAAGCTGCTGCTCAGAGAAGTCGTGACCCCTTGTTGGGAGCCTGGGGCTGTGCAGGAGTCGGGGCCCCCCACACCACTGCGGGTAGCACTCACTTTTTGACAGGCTCCTCCCCGTGTTTCATCAGCAGCCGAATGGCTGTGGGCGCCGTGTAGAACTTGGTCACCTTGTACTTGTCAACGATGCTCCACATTCGCCCGACGTCCGGATAGGTGGGGACACCTTCAAACTGAGTGGGAAACAGGGCAGTGACACGGCTCTCCACTAGCACCACCTCTCTGTAGACGTCTGCAGGGACGTTCACAAGCAACAGGCGCTGGGACCAGTGGGAACAGCAGTTGGATCCCTGCGTGTCCTCAGCTGGCAGGCAGGGAGTGTGAAGCAGTGTGTGAAACCAGCCTGGTCCATGGTCCCATCTTACCTCCTCCTCAGTATGGATTTATCACCCCACTCCCAACCCCAGATGTCATAGCCCATGTCCCCACAAACCCCCTTGCAATGAGGGCACTTGGGTGGCTATCGCAGAGGAAGCTGACCCACCAGTCCAGTGACACTCTCCACAAGGCATGAAGTGAGGGACCAAACATGGAATCACAGAACCAAAGGCATCAAAAACCTTAAAAAGATTCTCCCGATGTAAAAGTGACTTTTTCTGCATTTCCCTCTAGGAGCTTTGGTAAAAGGCCTCGGCTCTCTGTTTTGTTTCTCCCATACACTGTCAAAGGAGATGCAGTCAGAGGAGCTAAATACAGGTTGCCATTCCAACTCGAGCAGTATGAACATCTCTCCCTGCTCAGCATCCAGCTTGCCTATTAGCCTGCAGCAGCCCTGACTCCCCTGGAACAGGAAGCTTGTATTTCTAAGGGAAAGAAACAGGAGTATCTGAAAAATGGTCCAAAACCACAGAAGGAACCCACTCCTTTCCTCTACAGTACTGAGCCGTCACCCAAGCCCTCCTGGGGACTGTCACCCTTCCTCGCAGAGAACAACACATTCCAACAGAGCACAGAAAGTATGAAGGGACTTGCCAAGCTCAGCACAAAGCTTGCCAAGCTCCTGCCAAGCTCAGCACAAAGCAATTCAGGGATGCAGCTCAGCATCACGATCAACACCGTGGAGGAGAGGCAGCCACCTGCCACCCAGCACTTACCAGCACACTAGTTGCCCCATTTGCCAGGGGTCCGTAAGTGATGTACGAATGGCCTGTTATCCACCCGATGTCAGCTGTGCACCAGTAGATATCCTCAGGGTGGTAGTCAAACACATATTTAAAAGAGGTGGCAGCAAAGAGCATGTATCCACCCACTGTATGCAGAACGCCCTGCAAGGAGAAGGCACGGGATCATCAGGACAAACTCATCGCAAAAGTCCTCTCCATCCCAGCCCAAGCTGAGCCTCACTGCTCCATTGACAAGCAGCAACAGGAATGACCCACACATCCCCTCTCCCAAAGCCTCCGTAGCTCCTACAGAGGCCTCCCAAAGGAACCCTTTCTGGCTCCCATCTCGGAGGCACTAGTGCAGTGCAGCGCGTGTCCCCGTGGGGCAGTGGGGCGGGCAGGGTACTGCGGTCACACCTTGGGTTTCCCAGTGGAGCCACTGGTGTAGAGGATGAAGAGCTCGTCCTCGGCGTCGCACCACTCGGGCTCGCACTCCGGGCTGGCGCTGCTCATCAGCTCGTGCCACCACATGTCCCTGCTGGGATCCCAGGGGGTCTGAGAAAAGGGGGAAGATCAGAGATGGGAGCTCCAAAAGGAGAGAGGAGGGACAGGAGCTGCAGCCCCTCGTGGCCCATCCAGGCGGGTACTCACTGCACAGCTGCTGCCCAGCGCCTCGCGCCAGCCGCTAGCCACAAACCATGCACCAGAGCTGCAGCTCCCCTTCAGGAAGCTCCTTTTGCAGCCCACAGCCACCAGGAAAGCCCCTGAACAAGGTCTCACTGCAAGGCCTGAAGCGTCTTTGCCCAACCACTGGCAAAGCCTAGAAATACCTCGCACCGTGACGGGGGCTGCTCCGCGCTCTCCTGGCGAATGGGCTCTCCCTGCGGCTTTCTTAGGGCTGTCCCCAGCAGCAACCAAACAGCAATGCAACAGGCGTCCCTTAGCATGGCCACGCGTTTACTGGTCCTGCACAACTTGCAGAGACTCCTACAGCAGATGCCAGAGCTGTAACAGGGCTTCTGAGTGGCAAGAAGAGGTCACCGTGAAAGTCACCTTGGCCGGCTACATCTCCAGGATGCCACAGCTCAGCGCAAGGCCTGATTTTCCCTGACCTTCTCTCCTTTCCTTGGAGAAACTTGGAAACAGCTGGCCAGGCAACGTTCCTCAGGCAGAGAGCAGACCTCTGCTCTCCCCATCTCCGCAGGGCCAGGCACGCCGACGCAAAGCTTTGCAGCACGGAGGCCAACGTGCAGCTGGGGCACATCTTCTCCTTGCAGAGCGAGGGCCCGGCACACAAGCACAGCCCGCGCTCACAGCAGACTGTCACGTTAGCAAATGGGCTGGAATTACAGTTTGGCCCAGGAGGTGGAGATGTGGATGGCCGGGTGCCACCCCAGGGAAGCAGGAAGGAAACCTGAGCAGTGGAGCACCGGGCTGCAGCCAAGCTCACGGCGCTTGCCCAGCTGGTGAATCTCCAAGCTCAAGTCCATCCTACGTGTGAGCTGCGACAAGTTGCATCCCAGCTGCTCCAGGCTGTATGAAACAGCTAAAGGGAAGCAAGTGCCACTACTGGAAATCCCGCACCTCAAAATTCCCCATGGGAAATGCCCCATGGGATCCAGCAGTCCAGCAGCAGCCAGCAGGTCAGCACCCCTGATGCAGGGAACCCCACCTGCTCTGCTGCTTTTCCTGGAGCACGGCACACACGGCTGTTTTGAAAACTCACATGGGGCTCTGAGCTCTCCAGGCAGCTCCTGGAGCCTGATTTCCACAAGTCTGGTGTATCACCAAACTCCCAGCAAGGAACAACGTTACACAAGACCAAGCTAGGCTCTCACCGACACATCAAAAACTCAGTTCCCTGCATCCCTCATTCCAAGATGCCTTAATTTTAGCACCAAACTTCCTCCAGCCTCTGGAACAAGTCACAGCCCCAGGTCGGGACGCAGCGAGCCGAGCCTGGCCCTGCCTCCTGCTCCCCTGCTCACCAGGGCCCACCGAGGAGCACACGTGGGGCACCCCGATGTTGGGAGAACACGCACGGCTCGCTGCAACCCTGCGAGCTGCTGGCAGGGAGCCAGGAAGGCCCCTGGGCCTGCCAAGCCCCCAAGCCCCTGCACAGCTGATGGTAGAGAAAGTTGAAACAGCAAAATACAGCTGCTGCTCTCAGAACTGCTCAGGTTAGAGCGCAGCGCCCGCGCTCCGAGCGCTCCGGCAGAGCACGTGTGTTGCTTGGCCCCATCGCTTCGCCCGGGCAGCTTCCTGAGGTCGCGGCTCCAGGGAAGGTGTCAGCAGAGTCCGCCCGCTGGGTCAGGCCCTGAAGCTCCCGGCTCCCTGCCCAGAGCGCGCGGGCGCAGCCGGGAAGCGGCGCGCGATCCCTGCCAAGCTCCCTGCAACGGGAAGCGCGGCGGGAGAGCCGCTTTCAAAGGGAAGCGGATGAAGTGTCATCACAACCCTGGAAGCAGGGCAGCGATTCCCGGCGGTTCCGCGTTTCACCCCGTCAGCAGTTCACATGCGCTCAGAGGTCTCTACACGCAGTGGCTCATCTCCAGCAGCAGAACGGGTGCTGCTGCACCCACGCTACGAGCGCACAGAGCTCGGGCTGCGCAGGCAGAGCGGGCCACCAGCTCCATTTACACTCCACAGCTTCTTGTCATAGAAAATGAGGGTGTTTGGACCACAGCCTCCAAAGGAGGAGCAGAAGATGGGCTGCAGGCCCTAGCAGGTCCCAGAATGTGTCCCCATGTTCCCCAGCATCTGCTTCTCCTCCAAGAGGCCCTTGCAGCAACCACGGGAGCCTCAACCACATTCACTCACTCTGTGGGCAGGGTAACAGACCCCAGTGAGCGCAGCCAAGCAGCTAGTGGTGTCTATTACTAACATGCAACTGCCGGTGACCGATTAGGAGGCGACGTGTGGCCGTGTGGAGCCAGAGCGGTTAGAAAGGTGGAGCCGGGGGAAGCAGGGCGAGCACTGGGGGAGGCAGACAGCGCTGCACATAAATACCTTGGGATGGAGTCTCTGCGAGCTCTCAGTCTTTTTTCCCTGTTAAAAATCCACAAAGAGGGTGTGAAAGTTGAGAAGCGGAGGATCCACATCAGGATGAACGGAGATGCACCAGCTGTTGGGCTCTCCGGTGCAGGGCCCAGGCCAGGAGGTGCCTTCCCAAGGCCCAAGGTGCCTTCCCAAGGCTGGGGCCAGGCTCTTCTCAGTGGTGGCCAGTGACAGGACAAGGGGTAATGGGTATATACTAAAACACAGGAAATTCCATCTCCATATGAGGAAGAACTTCTTTCCTGTGATGGTGTCAGAGCCCTGGCACAGGCTGCACAGAGAGGCTGTGGAGGCTCCTGCTCTGGAGATCTTCCAAACTTGCCTGGATGCCACCCTGTGCCCCGTGCTCTGGGTGTCCCTGCCTGAGCAGGGGGGCTGGATTAGATCTCTGGAGGTCCCTTCCGACCTCAACCCTTCTGTGATTCTGTGAGAGCCTTCCCATTCCCACTGTGTCCCCTGGTTACGTGTTGCCTCCGTGGCATGGAAGGCCCTCATGAGGAAACCCCATCCTTACTACAGTGTCTGAACAAGAGCAGCAGTGGAGCCAGAGGTCCCTCCAGCCTGCTGGGACATTTTGCACAACCACCTCGCATCACCCACTGCAACCACCTCCCAACCAGGAACACAGCATCAAAGTGCCATCCTGGTCCAATTTTCCTACCCCTTTGCAGCTACCCTATCCTGGCCAGAAGAGGAGGCCAATGTTCCTGCCCAGATGGGCAAGCATGAGACACCACCTCCGTAAAACCAACACAGACGCACAGGCAAGACTAACTCAAAGCCACGTAACCTCCTGTCCTTGTTGTCCCAGGGATACACACAGGCCATCCCTTTTGGAAAGAGCAGCCCACAGCTCAGTCGAATGCATCCTCCAAGTAAAACCCATTTCTGGTTTTACTCAGGTTTTACTCCGCATTTGATGCCTGCACTCACCATATCTCAGCTCCTGGAATAGCTCAGTGCACTAGTATGAGGTACCCAATGTCCCTCTGCAGAGACTCGGGACAACTGTCCCAGTTCAATCAACAGAGAACACATGTGTCCTCACCAGCTCTCACTAGCCATCATGGCAAACAATTCCGCCAGCAAAGGGAGCATATATTTTCTGCCAGAGACCATAAACAGCCTGAAAACAGCCATTTCCCATCAGGCGGGGGCACTGGCATGTACACTGGTTGCTCCAGAGGCAGATGGACAATCCCGAGAGCTAAAACCAAACCAAAACGTTCCTTGCTAATGTCAGCTACACAGTAGCCGCACGATTTCAATCTTATGACGAGCTATTAGCACGTTGTGGGATTGTGTTGCATCCTGACCACAAGCAGAAATCTCCTGTTTTCCCCTCCCACTTCCACTGCCACAGCTGCAGTGCAGGAGGACACGGCCCCTTGCACAACAGGGAACACGGATACAGGATTCAGAAGGAAAAGTCCTTCATGGGCAGGAAAACACGCACCTTGTCCTAGTCCTCTGGGCTCCCAGCTGTTGGAAGGGATTCCTTGCTGTGCTTCCAGGACTCCTGTGGCCTGGCAGCTAGTGATGGGCTCAAAGGAAGCAGCAGGGAAAGGATCTTGGAAGGATCCTTCTCATACCCCTTGCAATGCAATGACAGGAAGGAGAGGGAATAGGAGCACCCAGGGATGCAGTGCCGTGGTTTCTATTGATTGATTTGGGCTCAGACCCATACGAAAACCTCTCCATCCTCCCCTCGTCCCCAGGAACGTACCTGCACATCCTGGCAGAGCCTTTTGAGCGGGGGTGACTTGCTGCACGTCCCGTCCTCTGCCAGTTCTCCCCTCCCCAGGTGCTTGACCACGATGCACTTTGCCAAAGGGGAGCCCCTGCGGAGGGGATAGGGCTGTCAGATGGGGCTGTTGACACAACGTTGGGCTGAGCCTGCCCTTCCCACGCTTGAGCAACATGGTTTGAGCTGTATCTAGCGCTGCCCGCGTGCCTGTGCCGTTAGATCACTGGGAAGAGCTGCAACTCCCAGAGGGAAGAGGCTGGCTTCCCCCACAGCCAAGGCTGCACAGCACATGGGCCTGACCAGGCCTCCAGCACCAGCCCAGCAGCCCACAGATGCTTCCATCATCTTCTCCCCACCCTCTCCTCTTTGTCTCCTCCATGTCCTAACTCGATCCACCTCCCCAAGACAGGGCAGGAGACATCAGGTCCATCAGCTCCTGCCACGGTGCAGGTCCCTAGCCCCAGGACGATGTTGTGGATGTCACATGCACTCCTGTCTCCACATAGAGCAGCTCACAAGAGGAGGCACCTTGGTGTATTGCCAGCACATCCACCAACAGGCACTTTGCAGCATTCCCTAACAGTTCCGTGATCAGCACTCCTCGCTCTGGCAGAATTTCCTTCCACAGGTGGCCGGAACTTGCCAAACAGACCTTCAGTTTAGGCTGTGCCTATGACTGCAGGGAAAGGGCTCCCTGCCCATGTCAGCCCCACATCCCTGCATGGGGCCCTGCAGGCTCCACAGCCCTCCAGACTTCAGGACAACCATGGGACATGACCCGCAGCACAGGGACAGGGCTTGGAGAAGAGAAGTGTGTCCACAACTTGCTGGGCATGGACCAGCTCCAGCAGAAATGCTTCTTAGAGGAGAACGTAGACTTACTTGTCTTTGCATTTCTGCAGAGCTTCATCTGCAATCTGCTTCAAGCTAATCAGCTTGTCCCCTCGATAAAAGGCATCTGCAAAACCCCAAAGAAAATGTGAGATGCGCTCCTCAGCGAGACAGCCTGGGACAGTGGGGAGCAACGGAGCAGCTGCAGAAGAGCTCAGCTGAACTCACAGATCTGGCAGGCAGCCACTGGGAAAGGTTTCCTAACAAGCCCTTTTGGCCAGGAGAAGCAAATGCCAGGAGAAATGGTGAAATTCCTTCCCTGGGAGAGGTCAAATTTGACCCAAGGAGTCTCTAGGGCATTTTATGACAGGGACAGAACAGATTGCAAAGTCTAACGGGTCCTTTCCATAGCAGGGACCTATTAATAGTTACACCATTACCACAGAAAGCAATTGGGGAAAAGGCAGTGGACTTGCACAAAAATGTTACCCCTTTCTTAGTTTTTTTGCTTTACAAGGCTGAGAGTTACAGAACAAATATTTCCTTGAAATCAGGGAGGGAGGGAATTCTCGTATTCAGCCTGCCCAAAAAGTGATGCATCTTGAAAACATCTGGCTTATTTTGAAGCCAGACATGGATGAGACACTTTCAGAACTGTTACTAGCAGCTGGTGACAACATGCTCTGCAGAGCAAAGTGGGAGGGTTGCTTAAATACTTCAGGACACATTCAAAGTGGAAAATAGTGCTTCAGAACAGTTACAAGCAGTTTGTCTGCCTTACAGCAGCTCAGCTGAAGCACTGCCCTTCCTCCTCCAGCTCCGAGCTCATTCAGCTTTTGGAATTAGGACCTTATGGATAACCAGGAGTAACAGGGCAGGGTTGGGCGCACGTTTTACCTGCAGTGAGGAGGAGTGAACAACCACAGTCCAGGATCCGCTCACAGAGAGAGTCTGCTGAGAAACCTGCAAACTGATAGACATGGCAAAACGTGGTCAGGAAGCGACAGCACACAAGGCAAGAGCAGCCGCACAGTCCATCCCAGACAACTCATAGCACCAGGTGTGGATGAGAGAGCTAAAGGAGATGGACACTCCCTAGAGACCTATCAGTGGGAGAGAGCACAACCCCTGACACATCATTCCACAGCTAAATGCAGAACAAGGAAACAAAGCAGCACCTTAATTCCATTTCCACCCATCTCGTATTCAGCACCCATCTTTATAGCTCTGCCAGTTCCTCCCCTTGCTCTTGTGATAACAGAGCTCATGCCCTCCACAACAGCTCAGGGCAGAGATCAAGGCGCAGCTCCTGTTCCTACCACAACGGAATGAAGAGCCCCAATCCTGGCACAGGCGAGCATGGCTACCACCAGCTCCAGGATCATCGGCATGTAGATGGAAACACGGTCTCCTTTCTTCACACCTGTGGGGGAAAATGAAAATGCCATTATATAACCTGTCAAAATAACTGTAGATAAAGTGTTATCTGCCCCTGAGGTGGCTCTGTAACCCTGAACTCTATAACCATTATGAAAGAACGGGATGTAGGAAGAAGCTAATGATTTTATTTCAACAGTGACATGTCCACAGTAAAGCTTCAGCTGGGGTTAGAACCAAACACGCTTCATAAAATGCAGGCAATAGCTCATGCCCAAGGGGTGAACTTCTACTGCCACTTGGCCAAGGCCAACGGACAGGCCATATGAGGAGCATCGTGCCCATCATGAAAGAGCAAGAAAATGCACAGACTTCCAGGCTGTCCAGACACAGCGAGTGCACACACTGTCTTTCAATCTCTGCAGCTCGAGAAGGTAACTTGTAAGAACTGCCATGACAGCTCCATGTTCTGATCAGACAGGGCCCTGAAGGAGCTGGAAATGCAACCCGTGCAACCCAGAAAACCCCAGGGCAGGCAGTGCTGAGCACAGGTTCCTCCCTGCATGGCCTTGGTTGGTGTTCACAGATGGAGCTAGATTTGAAACTGCAATAGAGTAAATGTGTATCTACTCTGCTTTTCCATAGAAGCGAAACAACACTGAAACATTTTGCCCTGAATTACTCAAGGAAACTAGCTGTGCAAAAGGTGGATCCAAACCCCCAAAATCCTGGCCTCGTTCGTCCCACCTTTGCCATGCTCCCCTGGCTCCCGTTGCGTACCTTGGCTGCGGAGAACATTGGCAAACTGACAGACTTTGTGCAGCAACTCATTGTATGTGATTTTCGCGGAATCCCCAGGCTCGTTCCCTTCCCTGGAAAAGCAAGGCAATATCTGTTAGTATAAGAGCATTACAAGGTTACAGTGACTCTGCAAATTCGGAGGTATTTGATGTTGGACAACTTTTGTGTCCTCACCTGCCCTTTTTAGCAAAGCATAACCAGACCCCAGAAAGCCCCCCTCAGATTAAACTTCCCCCACAGCAGGAAAATTTAGCCCAAAGTCCCCATCCCCATCTAGAATACTACTGACAGCAATGGAATTCGTGCAGTGGAATCACATAGAGTTTTCAGGGAGGGAAAATAGAGGCAAGAAGGTGCTAACAGAACCAGAGCTAAGGACACACACACTCAAGAACAAACCTGGATTTATTTATTTATTATAAATATATATAAATATATTTAAATATATATACTAAGGGTGCACACACACGTATGCTTGCAGATATGTGTGCACGAAGCATTGGCCAGCGCTGTCGTGCAGCAACACCCAGCCCTTAAATACCTACGGCCTCATGGACTGCAATGGGATGCCAAGGGCTGTCCTGTTTTCCAAGGTCATACATAAATAGACCCGTGTACACTTGTAGGTGTCACGTCTGCTTTGGGCCATGCTCCTACACAAGGCAGGCCACGGAGATGCCACTTCAACGGGACCTTGATGCTGGCATTAGACACACACTGATGGGAAGGAAAGCCAAAAGCATGGAAGAGAAATGGCACATCCCCAGGGAAAGAGGGAGCTACCGAAGTGAAAAACAGCTCGAAGGAATGTGATACGCTTTAGCCATTGCTGAAGAGCAGGAGTGGCAGAGCTCCAAACAGATCAGAGGATTAATGATGAGAATTTGTAGTGATTTCACGCTAGCACAGTGTGTTTTCACACTACACATTCCCACCGCTCTCCCCAAGGCAGCCAGCACACAAACATTAGTGATCCATTAAGGAATGAGGGACTACGGTCCTCGGCTGATAATTCCCCTAGAAGAGTGTCCCCAGGAGCACGTGCAGCCAAATGAAAGGCTACACTTCTTCAGGGGAGAAGCCCATAGCACATCTGTGTGGTCTCCTGCCTGAGGACTGCAGCAAGGCCCAGCCTAACCTAGGAATCATCTTAACCATCTCAGAGGCTGGAGCATGCAGGAATATTGATGGAATCTATCTACAACAGACCCCATCGGGTGCAGGAGGAAGAAGAGCTCTTCTGAAGTGAACATCCTCATTTCTCCTGAGGTTCCACAGGAACAGCCTCTGCACATCCCAAGGACACAAATGGGATCTTGGAGAGCAGCCGAATTCCTCCAGCAAAGAGCAAGAGCAGTGGGAGGTCCCCAGGCCGGCCTCTCGCAGCCAGGAGATGAGCAGCACGGCCAGCCAAGCAACAGGAGAAACGGTTCAACGGGGCCCTCTACCTCAGGCCTCCCAAGAACACATCTCTGCCAGCGCCGTGCAAAGCAGCTCGAGGTCAGAGGGCCTCCGGCCGGCTCGGGGCTCCTCTGCCGCGGGCAGCGCGGCCGCTCCGGCGCTTGGCTCCGTGCCCGGTAATTCCCATGGGGGCGGCCGGGCTGCGTGGCCCCAGCGCCCGCCCCACAAACAGCTCTGCGGGGCGTGATTCGCCTCAGCGCGGGGCGGCTGCTGCCGCGGCACCACGCGCGGGCTCGGACGGCGACAGAGCCAATGGGCAGCGCGGCGGAGCTCACGCTACGCACGGGCGCCCTGCGCTCCTCCTCATCCTCCTCCCGCGCTGGGAGGGAACGCGAGGCCGGGATGTGCCCAGACTTGGCCACACGCAGGGCCCCAGCGAGCAGGAGCGCGCAAGGGGCTGCCAGGACCTGCGCAAGGGTTTCCCAGAGCGTTAACAGTCCCAGTGTAGCCTGCGTGACTGCAAAAGCGCTCCCCGAGCATCAACAAAAGGCACCTCGGGCTTCAAAGCAACGATTTCAGATTTCAACAATATGTTTTCCTTAATGGAAATCGAGTCACATCCAGGTTTCTAAAGCAGAAGCGGCCTCACTGCGCTGCAGGGACCTGTGAGCAGTCCCTCAAGCAACTGCTTTATGTCTCCCTAGGTCTGGAAATAGTTTGGAGCGCCCACAGCTACACTCAGCGGGTTGCAAAAGCACGCAGAGATGACTCTGCCCTCTTCTCTGGCACAAAGGAAAATGCAAACAAAAATATTATGTGTTTCAGACAGGGCACTTGGAGGAATGAACACACTCACTGGTCAAGGAAAGAGCTCCGTGCTGCAAAATGAGCTTGCAGGTCCCCGCAAGCGGCATCTGCCCTTCGGTGCACAGCAGATAAAAGCGAGAGCTGGCGGTGCTGAGTGACTAAGTGACTTGTCCAAATTCAATTGGAAAAAAAAAATCAGAGAAATAACACAAAAACATCACTAAAGTACTCACCAAAGTACCTACAAAGTGACCTATGGAATCCGAACACAATACATCTTTTTTAGGCACTGCTGATGAAAGTAGACAGCAGCTGTGCCTGGTACTTTGTCATCTCTCATCTAGTAGCAAACTTTCTTTTTAAAGTAAAAATCAAATTTCAACTCCTCGACATATCTGGCACTCTCCCAGATACATTTTTGATGAAACGCATTGTGAAACAGAGTCGGAGCCTGGTGTTTTACTCATCTCCTTCAAACTGAATCCTGCATTTAACCGTAACTCAAATTTCACAATATGCCCTCGCAGTGATAGGAGATGTTTTTGAGACTCCTCTGGCTCCAGCAACACGTGAAGAAGTCAAGCTGAGCAGCCTGAGGAAGAAAACTTCAGATGGGAAATCTGAACAGGTACCACATCCGTGGCAAAAATACTCCTTGGAAAAGGTTCACAGATCTATGCTCTGATCAGCGGAGAGCGTGGCCTTGGAGATGAAGAACTGTGGCCACGTTTCATACCAAGGTTAAACCTCCCTGCAAGCGTGACCAAGCAGGCCAGGAAAACACTGAGTGCCACATGCACACGGTGCAGCAGGAAAAAAGGGATAATAGCAGCAGTCGTGAAATTCCCAAGGGCTGCATTAACTTGCACACTGCCATGTGAAGCTGGATGATGGAAGAGGTAGGAGGAAGAAGGCCGGGGATAAGCAGCCTGGGACAGAGTGAAGCTGTGGCCAGATGTGGGGCTTTAGAGCTCCTTTCTTAGCCTGATCAGTGGCCCTTGTTTTCAACCAGAGCAGGTTAAACAGTTACCGTGCTGCGTTGGACACTGTAACCAGCTACAGAACTCCCTCTCCAAGCCCTGCCTTGCTTTGGGTAACCAGGCCAGCCTGTTTTATTTGCCCACCCAAGCACGATCAGCCTCTTTTAGCTGCTACTTCTCAGCTGTAGGATAAATAGTAGTAGTAGGGAGAGGCAGTAACTGCTTAAACTGCTACAGCCCTGTGGACAAGGAGATGAACATTTCACAGAAATGAACGGGTCAGGGTGACCCAAAAATGAAGTGATGCTGCTCAGCTTATGTCTTGCAACCAAACTTCCAAAAAATAATGATAGCCTGTCTGTGTAGGAGATGAGTGCAGCCTCCTTGTGCAATGCTCGCGCGCAGGAGCGTGGGAAGCACAGGTTGCATCAATGGTAATTATGGTTTTCTGGGTAACTGTCAGTGATAGTTGTGATTTACAAGGGTTATAATATCACTATGGGAAGCTTTGGATTCTCTGGCAATCAATGTATATTAAACGGAGCAAAAAAAAAAAACAAAAAAAAACACAAAAGTAAACAAGCTACGGCACAAAGCCAAAGAATATCTGACCATGCGAATGCTCCCAAGGAGGAAGAAAAGAGCTGAGGATCAGTCAGCTTCCTCCTCTAAGCTCCTGTGACTGTGCTGCTGCCAAAGAAAAGCAGCGCCACAAATCTGACAGGCTTCTCCGCAGCAGCATCCCCCTGGCAGGGCTGTCCCAGCCTTCCTAGAGTGACAGCTGTCAGTCACCAAGGACACCTGGGGCTTGGGGACAGGCAGCCCACAAAGCAGTGGTGTTGGATGCTCTGCACCCGAGCCAGTGGGAAGGAGGAAGACCACGAGAAAACATGGACTCCCCATTCAGGACATGGAAGGGGTGAGTTCAAGGGTCCCTTCCCGGATGACAATTGCAGTGAGCAACGTGACAGGGACAACCTGCATGGTGGAGAGGCGTAAAGAGCCTCCACCACAGCTGAAACCACCAAGACAGTGGCAAAATCTGACTCCTAAGTGTCACTTAAGAGTCAACATTAAATGCAGCCCCAGCCCCAAACCCCTTCTGAACCCGGGTGGAGCCAGCAGCTCCTGCTCCTCCAGGAGGTTGTGCCCAGAGCACAGACACTGGGAGACAGATGGAGATCTCGGGCTGGGGTCCAGAACAAGAGCACCCAAAATGTCAGACAGGGCTCGGCCGGGACAAGCTCCTTCCACTCGCAGAGCAGCTTCATCATGGGTGCAATAAAAGCTTCAGGTCCCAGCTAGGACTGCGCCCAGTGGCTCCCAAACTCTTCCGGGAGCATTCGGCCTCCATCATTCCCAGAGGAGCCAGGAAAGCTGTGACCTGAAGACGGGTTTGGTAGGAGGCAGCTTAGGGGCTGGCATTGCTTAAAAGGAAAATAAAGGCAAGATTCTCCTCCACACTTGGCCTTAATCATGCCATCTGGCACCGAAAAGGCAATTGAGAGGGAAGCACCCTTTAAAATCTGCCCTTGTAGAGGCTGAAAGAGGAGATCTGAAAAGACCAGCTGCACAAAATAATCAGGAAAAGCCACTTTGTTGACAAATAATGTACATATTTGCTGGCATGAGGATTGTTCAGTACGGAAATACTCATAAAAAAGAATGCACAAAGTGGAAGCATTTGCCAGGGGGACTCCAGGAAAAACCTAGTAGGACTAAAATGGGTGAAAAAACTCCACGAGAACATTTCGTAGTAGCAGCTCCCAGCCCCTGCTCACTGTCATCCCAGTTCTCAACGTCCCGCAAATACCCAGCAGAGTTCTGGGAAAGGTGAGGAGATTTTCAGGTAAACAGTTTGCCAGAAATGTCACCCTCTGCATTCCAGGCTGCCACACTCAGAGCATTTCATCACGGCACGGATCAAGTAAGAGGCGCAAGTTGTGTAACCGCAGAGCTCGGCCTCGGAGGGGCTGGCCAAAAGGGATTCCTGGAATACTCAGGAATACTTGGGAGAACGTTGAGAGAAAACTGCTGATGTCACCCAGCCACAGCAATCCTGAGGAGAGGCAAAATCACTTTAAGAGCACTGCCTTCTAAATGAATGTACTTAACTCGGAGACCTGCTCCTCGGCAGCAACGCAAGCCGGCCTATGAGGTCCTCTCCAATGCCCCCATACACGCAGGTAGGACCAACTTAACTGAGCTCTTAGATCTGTCGCTGTTTGAGCCAACTTGACCACATAAAGTTGCCCATGCACCTCAGCAGGTTGCTGTTGCTACCACGAGGTCCAACAATGCGACATGTTGCATCCAACCCTATGTCCATCCTCTCCAGCCCAGTGGAAACAATTTAGGGTATTTCTGAGCCAGTACTTCACCACACAGTCAAAAATGGAGTGTATTTCTAAAGGGATGTTGGGCCACCACCTGCTCTCTGAACATGGAATCAGCTCCCTGATCATCTTTTAAAATATCAGTCCCAACCCTGCAAGTGCATCTGTATGGGTCCACTTCTCAACTTCAAGTAAAACCATGCAGAGTGTAAGGGGCTGACCTAGGGCTGACATTTTCATATTTCCACTTCTCACGGGGATTTCTTTCTAACGTCTCCAGAGGCTGTTGGTGCAGGAAGCAAGAGCTTGCCAGCATGGAAATGCAGTAAGAATACCAAATACCTTGCTACTGTCCCAAAAATCAGCATTCATCCTCTGTCAGTCATGCTAATTAAGTGCAGTCTCAGCTCTTATTTGCAGCCGTTCAGAATCTGAACAAGGATCAGAAACTTCTAAAGAAACATATATTTCCTTGACGTTCACCCACCATTCACTTCCCTCTTCCCTGAGTCATGCCTGCAGCACAGAACCCAGTTAGAAGACACTGCTCAAAAATCTGCTATATTGACACTGCTATATAGACACTGCTATATTCAGTGACTCTTCAGAGTGAGACATTCTGAACTAGGAGGAACCATCTAAGATGTTTGTCGTAAGTAATATTGTCCAAGAAGCACAGACTACTTCTGCAAGTGCAAAGGGAGCAGAGTTTATTTCAAGTATGACGCAGCTGATTCTTTGTTTAAACCCTTTGAAAACAGACTGTGAAATACAAAATCTTGCATGAAATAAAATGGTCAATAAGCTGCCAGCAAGGAAATATCCCATTTTGGAGAACACTGCATCTCCGCATGGAGCACACCGCCAACTATTTAAGACTTTCTACAGACACCAAACACCGGGTAAGGTGATTTCAATGGAGGCTCAAAGAATATCCATCAAGCCCATGACGGGAAACAGCCTTTAATCAGATTTTTAGTAGATTTTCCAGCTTCGTGCCTTGGGAACCGCCAGAGGCAGTGGCCAGATGTCATCTGTTGAACTGTTGTCTCATTCTGTATTAGAAATATCTTAGAAGAAAGTCAATGGCAATGAGAATGTAGAGCATGCCTTGCTATCGCGTAGCCCAAGTGTGAAAAAGAACCAGGAAGGCCAGCAGTTCCCCTGGAGCCATTCCCACAGCAGGAAGGGGACACCTGCCAAAATGATCAGCTTTGAATATCTGCAACAAAAAGTCAATATACAGAGGACGGCTACATCTGGTGATCCTGCACCGCGCCCTGTTTAGACATTCACCCCATTGAAACTGCAGAACGACAGCTAGCTTTTCAGCAAACAACATGCAGAAATGCAAATAGAGAACCGAAACCCAGTGCCAGGCATGGGCAATGGCTCTAAAATAGCCCCAGAGTATAAAAACAGGCAGGAAAAGCCAAGCTCATCACACTGGGGGACATTCAAGTTTTGTCAAAGCACTGGCAGATCAGTACTAGAGCCCAAGGCTTGGGGCATAGAAACCCCCTTTTTAAAAGGCAGCCACCCATGGGGCGATGCTTATACATGTAGCAAGTACCTGATAGGGACCTCTTTTTGCAGAGACCAACCACCTTGTCCTCTGTAAATGCCACTAATCAGAGCAAGTCCCACACATTTAGAACTTGCAGGCCTGATTCCTTCTCCATGTCTGCTCTTTTCACACCACGTTGCTTGGAAAACGCATATAAACCATCCACACAGCTAAAATAAAGTAATCGGGTTTTCTACAGGCAGAGAAACCTGAAGACTTGAATCCTGCCACGCAGAGGGCACGTCCTTAATCTGCACAGAAGTTCACCAACGTCTTTATCCATGAACTACATTTACAGGGCTCTTCTGCCAATATCCCCCATACGCAACTGCTGGGCAACCACAAAAACCCTGCCAGCAGTAAGCAAACTATTCTTAAAATGTCAGGTGTCTGTAACCCATACCAGTGTTACAAAATATAATTACAGACTGTGAAAAAATCCAGGAGCTACTATATGTGCTAACATGCACTTCTCTCTCCCCTCCCAGCCTGTTTTGTGCATGTGGGCACACAGAAGCATTCACAGGAAAAACTTTGCATATAATATAAGCCAGTGTTTTAAGACAGTGATGCAAGAATCGATTCATGGAAATGTTTCAAATCCCCTGTGCTGCACAGGGGTCCTCTGGACAGAGCCGGGTCCTCTGTCAGTGTGGGGAGTAGCACAATGAAGGAAGAGCAAACAAGAACACGATGAACAAGAAAAAACAGGTTTCATTTACACTGAGATATTACACTTCAGGAACAGGACTTTCAAAGCACGTCTTAGACTAGAGCAAAGGAAATACTCTGTTTGGGGTCGGGAACAGGGCCCTAGAGCAGCAGATGTCTCTGGGGACATATTAGCCCACCACCTTTGGCAGTCCAGACACCAGTCTTAAGACCAGTCCCTGAGGAACCTGCAGCTGATCATGAAAAGTGACCATTGAAAGACAGGAAGCAAAGGGCAAGGCTTAACGAGATCCATAAAAACCCTGTTTCCATTCCTGAGGAGCTTAACTTGCTGAAGGTCTTCCTGGAGAAGATGAGCCATGTTGCTGTCACTACACAGAGCATGCCAAGAGGAAGGCAGTCACAGCACGGACACAGCCTATGCCCTCTACAGATTCAGCAGTTGATTTCTGAAATGACTTCTCATGGGAAACATCATCCAGGGATGTCTGACAACAGTCCTATCCGTGGGCTTACTGATCCCCTCTGGAGCTCCAGCAGGTCTATGAGGCAGGACCTCCCCTTCTAGCAGCTCTGCTGACTGTCCCCATAGGCTGCCCTGGCCCACGTGCACAGGGACCTTATTTCTTACCTCAAGACCCACCAGAGATGCAAGTCAGAGTGGCCGATCCAGAGTTCCCAGGACCTCTCCATAGCCCTCTCTGTGGATGGAGGCCACTTGGCAGCCTCCCCGGCCTCGGCCCGGAGGCCCTGTGCAATAGCACATTTCGCATCCTGGCCAGCGGCTCGGCAGTTTCACATTCAAGTTCCTGCAGTGGCTGCCATCTAATTTTGGGCGGATGCCATCCAATCTTGGCCTCCTCTATTGCCACCCGACTTATTTATTTGGGCAAACACTTCCTGGCTATTCCCTTGGATATATATAGACAGATACTGTTTCCCTGCCAGAAAACGCTACCAAGGGCTCCAGAGCAAAACACCAGGAACAAACAGCTCCGACAGAGCCCGAACAAAAGCTGCTTCCCAGCCTCAGCACCGCTGCCAGGACGCTGCCAAGGGGCTTCCTTGGGCCACCACCCACCTCATAGGCCCACCAGCCTTCAATACTTGTCCTCCTCCATCCACTGACCAAGAAAAACCAGGGAGCTTCACTTGCGAACAAGCGACAGATCCCTTCAGTTATATATATAAAACTGAACTTTTATATAGCTGGTTTTTATTCAGCTTTACACCCTGCACTTTTATATAAGCCCTCAGTGCTGTTCATGCTACTGCGCTAACCCTAACCAATAAGGACGTGAACTGCTTTTGTCCATTTTCTTAGCATTTCTCTGCTGTCACCAGCTGATGCCCTGGGGCTGTTTGCACTCCGTGACTAGCTGCACCCTGTAACTACATGAAGTTCTCCCAGGCTTTCAAAAATCTACATTTGATTTCGAGAAACTGCTCAGGATGTTCTCACTTCCTGCCTTGCTTCTTTTCAGGGAGTCAGGAAGAATTTCACCAAAGAATTTAACTAAGTTTGTCCCTCTTCAAGGCCTGAATATGTCTGACCTACTGCAGTTACCTTCTTTTCTCCTCATTTAATTCAAGCTTTATTAATGCTCCCACATTCCCCCTATTGCAGCAGCCAAGAAACTCTGCAAAGCACAACTGTTTTTAAAGGTAGGAGATATGTTGTTCCAAAGCACACAGAAAACCGGACAGATGCACCCAGCCAAACCATGGGAAGGCTGCATGGATCACTGGAGACGTGCCCCAGAAAACCGCTCAGACTTGCAGGGATTTCCCTTTCCAAACCAGAATTCCCATCAGCAGAAGGGAACTGCACCGAGCTTGGGTAGTGTTGCAAGCACTGACGAAACACACGGTAAATTTTCCATGAACTGCTCCTTGCTATAAAACTCGCTGCAATTACCCTCTTTTAAGCAAGCCCTTTAGAGTAGTAACTGGGAAACACCAGCATTGGGCAAGGTAGCACCTGCCCTGGAGTTGTGGATGCTCCTGCCAACTTAAACACAAGGAAGCACTTGCCAGCACGCGCCAAAACAAATGCAACCTTCCTGCTGCTCCAACTGCTTTCTTCTGAACAAGTTCTGCGATAGGAAGATAGGCGTTTACTGCTCACAAGAGTGTTGAAAGAGGCTGCCTCACTGGAAGGAGGACAAGTCACTCAGGAAGTTACTAAAGAAGAGTCAGTTTGACCTGGGGCACATCAGGGTCCCGAGGCCGGTGGGAGTAGCCGAGTGCATTGGCCAGAGCAGGTAGGATTGAGCACTTTGGAAAATTGCGATGTTAACAGCCACCCCTTCCAGTGCTGCTCACGGGACAGCAGTGCATGACTGATACCTGTGATGGTGCCCGAGGATAAACCCACCTCGCTGATCGAGATTTCCAAAGTCAAACATTGTGACCGTGCTCAGTAGTTCGAGGAGCATTTCTGCAAACAGAAAAGGTGCAGACCCTGACAGCAGGAGCGCAACGGTAGCACAGCCGGCATCTGGCTTCATTTCAGCTCCGAGGTGACACATCCCAGAATAAAACGTTCCAGATTGGGCTGTGGCTGCCGCTCCAGTAACAGCAGCAGCCGGTTCGGCACCTCCCGGCAGCCCGTGCACCCAGGAGGCAGCACGTGTGAAGTTTCCTACTTCTTTGCAGCAGGCACGTGCACACACTGAGGCGCATTGGGACTCTGAGGGACACTGAGGCGCAGAGGCACATCCGCATCCTCTCCAGAGGGCTGCTGTCAAAAACTGCTATTTCCAGTTTCCTGTTGGAAGCCTCACTGGCAGGCTCTGCTTTTCAACCGATTATACTTTAAACAATGCTCTCACTTTCTTTCTTACGGGAAGATTTACCTGAAGACAGACCTTAAATCCTTTATTAGACTTTAAAAAAGGAAATCTCCATTTTAGCACTGCATTGCCATTCCATTTTATCATTGCGTGTCACTCCAGATGCAGCACTGGGACGACTGGCAGTTATTTTTCCATTTAAACAAAGCTGCAGAAGGTCCTGACAGCCTTCGCTAGCTTCACTTCTCCTTTCTAAGCACCTTACTTCATAGCCAAATGCAAGAGAGTGGAGAGCCCTTATGCTCTTCCAACACCGGCCACCTCCAGCACCGAGTTAAGCCCATGCAGCTGGGCCTGTGGCCAAACCCCAGTGTGCCAGATCCTGCCCCCAGGTTCCCTGGTACCAATTTGGCAACTGGGCTGACTGATTTGGGAAATGAAGTCCCCCACTTAGTTCCTCTGCTCTACATACATCAGGAAATGGAAAATGTTTCACCAAGGTGCCTTTAAACCCAAGGGTCTCATTGTGGAGACTATGGGAGAGTTTTGTAAGAACGGTTTTGTTTCCTGAATTCCCGCCCAGGTATATTTTTACCCCAGAAGCTGCTACCCCAGAGCTCACGGGCCACCAGCTTTAGTTAGCGCTAGCAACAATCCAAGAGAAAAGTTTGGGGACTGGTTGAAGCCTCCTGGAAGAGCCCTTGGTGTCACAGATGATGTGCCTGCCCTGTGATAGCAAGGGCAGGAATCTACCGCAGCAGTTTCGGTCTTCCCACACAGTTAGGAAAGAGATTTCACATTTAAGACCAGCACTTTATCAGAAACACTTCCTGGCTCTTCCGTTACATTTGAGGCCACATCAGCAATGCCAAACACAAAAAGAGGAATCAAAAGCAGCAGGGACAGAAATACTTGTAACGTTCATGAGCTGCAGGAGCTATCACAGCGGAACAGGCAGCAGGGAGGCTGCAAGCACTTCCTACAGCCCTAGGGGTGGGCTGAGCTACACGGTCCCAAGGGCACCCAGAGGACGAGAGCGTGACAGTAAATGTCACCTATGCAGCAGCTATGCGGTGTGAAGCGATCCCACAGGCTGCCCTTGGGACCAAGGGAGCAATCCCGTGGCAGGGCGCAGAGCTTGGTAGTACATCTCATCCCGGCCCTGCTCCAAGCGGGAAAGGACTCGCTGGTCGAAGACCATCCCCATGTTCAGACTCTCAGGGTATAGGTGGTTTCTACGGTACAAGATGACCAGGAATGTTCAGAGCAGTGTGGCAAGGACAGACCCCCATGAACCGCAAGCTCCTTCCCATCTATGCAGAACTTGAGGCGACCACAGACAACACAGCAGCAGTGTCTGGAATCTTTGTCAGGACACACTTCTAAGAAAGGCTCTGTAGTGCCTGGAAACAGCATTCCCTTTCCCCCAATTCCTCCCCTTGCAAAGCAAAGGCCAGGACCCTGTGTCTTTCCAGAGCTCTCATACTGCTGATCAGTCACCGATTCCTCGGTGCGATCCCAGCTCCTTTCCCATCCAACTCTCCCCACAGACATACCCAGAAGGAGGTATTTTGCCAAGGCATTAAAAAAAAAAATCCTAGGAATTTTCTTTGGCTTTTGTAGGTTCTCGTTTCTTTATTGACCTTTCACAAGTATGACAAGTTTTAAGGATTTCACAAAACTGAGTTTGCTCAATCATGCGCTTTGCACAAATGTGGATGAGGAGAAGCCACTGCTTTGTTACCGGAGAAAGGGATGCGCCTGGAAAGGCCTGTGCGTGATCCCTCAGGGCTTCCTTCACAGGTAACAACCCCCAGCCCTGCTCCTTTTACAGATAACAGCTCCCAACTCTGTTTCCCCAGGATCCCCAAACCACATGTTCGTGCTGTCACATTCAGGGCACTCTTCATTCACAGCTGAGCTGCAGACACCCCAATGCCCACGTCCAAATCAACCACTTACGATGACGCACACGAGGAGAACACGCCCCCAAACAAGCTTTTTTTTTTTAGCAGTGCAAACAGAGATTGTCACTCTCCTTTTTAACACCCGCTGCAAGTATTGTTTAGCATCACAGCCTGCCCAAAATGAGAAAAATAAACTCTTTTGAGGACAAATTAAAGCTGAGGGCTGCCTATGTGCTGCACATAGGTGTTGCTGCAGAAGGAGGAGGAGGAGGAGGCAGGGCTGAGCACCCAGCACAGCTGCCAGCTGTGCGGCCCAGGGCTGCCCGGTGGCTCCTGTTTGCCCTTGGCACCCCCAGTGGAACGGGTTTACCAGGAGCTCTCATGACACGCTGAAGCTGTTTTGCCATGCAGTGAGGTGGTGAACGTGGGTGGCTGGCAGAGAGGCAACCACTTGCCTCAGTTTGTACTGCAGAAGCTGGAGGCCAAGTCAACCTGGGCGTTTGGTGACCTACTGAAGCAGTAGCTGCACAGCTGAACACTTAAGTAGGAGCCCCCGGTTAGACAACCGTGGGGAGAGCTCAACTGCCATGAACACGTTCCTCTTATGCTGTGACATGCAGGGGCTCCTTGTCTGCACCAACTTATTTAGCCCAGCATAGCTCATCATTAAGGAGCCCAAGCACTTCTTACTGGCCGTGTTCCTCTGCAGGCAATGGCAATACCCGCCAGCACTGCATCTTTGCATGCATCTCCCCTGGCTTCTGCGCCACCACGTCCGGTGACACATACATAGATGCCAGATAAACGCGTGACACTGGGCAAAGCAGCAGAACGAGAGCAGATGAGGTAGCATCCTCAACCCAGGGCGCAGAAGCGAGGAGCCGGCTGAGCCAGGTCTGCAGCAAAGCACCAACTCTGGACCTGAGAAGTCTCTAGCGAAGCCCATCTTACATCACTGTTAAAATTTCAGCTCCACGTGACTTTTCAGACCGTAACTACTCTCAAAACAAACAGGGAAACCAAAAGACTCAAGATGGGCCTGGAAGCTACCTGTCCTTCCTGAAGGCAAGGTCAGGGATGCCGGGATTTTACACAACCTCAAATGCGAGGGCTCAAGACAGAATGCAAGGTTTTAGAGGAGCCTTTCTGCCATAGGTGTGGAAACTTGCCAGAACAGCAGAATGCGGAAATGGCAGGTCTGGCTTTAATTCATTTTCTTGCATGTTATTTGTTCCTGACTCCATTTCCCTCCTTGCAAAGGGGCACCCACCTCCCTCACAAGGAGACTGTGGCCCCTGCCCGAGTTACACCTAAAGCAGCACGACGGCCTTTGGCTGCAGTACAGGGCCGAGGTAGCACTAGAAGTTGGAGACATCCTTGCTACTCCTTGAGCACATCCCAACACAGCTCCTCATGGAAAGCAAACACCTTTATCTACAGCAAGATTAAAGCCTGCCGGGTTTTACTGCCTTTTAATTGACCTCAACAGCCAGCATTGCACTTAGACCCTTGCCTGAATTATGAGAAATAAAAAAAAAACAAAAAAACACAGGACGTTACCAGTAGAAAGCAACTTTGTCCCCCAGCTTCTTCTCGCGGACGTTCCTATCCAGCAGGTTGTAGCAGATGTTGGTCGTGGCCCCTTTCATCCACTCCACGAAGATCTTGCCCTTGGTCACGTCAAAGTTGTAGCGCAGGAAGGGCGCCGAGGGCTGCGTCTTCCAGTGAAACTCCTTGGCGATGTCACCCCAAAACTCTGCGGAGAGTCGGGACAGGGGGATCCGTGGGGACGGCGGCGGGACGAAGTCCC
>JAWLRI010000170.1:162630-202367 GCA_034781795.1 Crypturellus tataupa | reverse complement strand
GCAGGAGGAGGAGGACGACGAGGAGGAGGAGGAGCAGGGCCGCCCTCAGGGAGGCCGGCGGCGCCGCCCCCTCCGGCGCTGCCCCCATGGGCAGGGAAGGACGGAAGCGTCGGGCTCTTTTTCACTTCATCCCCAGCTCCAGATTTCATCCTTGCAGGGTCTGTGGGGTGGAGGGTGCTCCGGGCTTGTGTCCCTGCACTGCTAACAGGTTCTGCACCAGAGAGCACACGAGAGCTCTGCGGCAGGGCTGATAACGCAGGGGCGCCACAGGTAACAAGATGGCAAACGCCAGCTCTCCGTGTCGCAATGTGAATGTGCATTCACATGCTTTGCATTAGATCTTAAATAACAAGGGATACCTGTATTAACCTGACGCTGATTGGGAAATGGGGAGCACAAAGGGGTGAGGCTAAGCCCTGCACTTGGACTCAAGCGACGCTGCTTCTCCAAACTGAGCTGCCGTGGAGCCGCATCCCTTCAGTCCTCTGCGCTCCTCCCCTCCTCCTAAGTGCTGTGAATCCTGTGCACGCTGGCAGAAATTCCGTAAGATTTTTTTTTCTTCACCGGGACACTCAAGCACTGTGACAGGGGTCCAAAGTGGCCACAAGGTCTCTGTCCTTGGAGAACCTTAAAACTCAGCTGGACAAGGGGCCGAGGGCTCTACTCTCCCTGCAGCAAGGGCCTCCAGAGGGACTGGCTTCATTTGGGGCTCCTCTGATTTTAGAGAAAGCAGCTGCCTATATAGGTGCCTACTACGGTGGATCTGTTCTCAGCTTAGGGTTAGGATTAGGTTTAACGCTAAGCTGATTTTCCATGGAGCAGGAATGCCACACCAAGCCAGGCCATCCCAGGAGCCAGGCGCTTCCCGGCAGAGCATCATCCTCTGGAGAGAGCTCCGGCTTCATCCGAGGAATGCTCACCCTGCCCTGCGGGCAATCCCTGCTGTGTGTTGGGCTTGGGCCAAGGAACACTCAAAAGATAAGTCCATAACCTTGAACTTGCCCAGTGGTGTACGGGCCTGGGGACAGTGACCAAGGGGTCATTGGTGTTTTCCGGACTTTAAAGCACTCCCCAGGAATGTTGCATCACTGCACACCATGGGAAATACCAGGCACTAGTGAGCACCATCTGCCAAGGCCAGGTTGCTCCTCCCTGGTCAGAGATAGTAGGAAGCTCTATGGACAAATTCTACCCTATGCTGACTTGCTACCACCAAAAAACCCATGGGGAATAGATTTGGTGTGCAGGGACTACATCTTTCCTAGTAAAGCACAGGGGTAAAGGTGAAAACTGCCTATCTGCAATGCTGGGAGCTGTGTCAGTTGTCAGCTAAGCCAAAAAAAAAAAGTATTTAGCAGTATTGCTCATTTTTCCACTACCCTAACTGGAAAGTGCCCTGATCTGCATCATTCATTTCCTGTAAAGGACGGATCATCCTGCACCCATCACTGCTGAAGTCCTTCAGAAGTCTCCTCACACCCAGCATTTTCCATTACAGGTTTTATGAGTTTCATTCTGGAGGATTTAGCATTTGCAAGCCGAGCTCCTTAGCTCCTTCGGGAACCTCCTGGGTTCCCTGTCCCTCCCTGTCCCTGTCCCTCGCTCCTGGGACAGGCCTGTCATGCTTTCCTTGTCATGGCAAAGGTGCCCTTGTTCCGAGGTACAGTGCTAGCCGGAACCCGCTGCTCTCTTGCTCATTGGCCTTTTGCTTTCAGGGCTTTTCCAGCTCGAATTCTTCTCCAGCCTCAGTGGCAAGGTGATTTCTCCAAGACAAGCGCTGCCTGTGACGGGCAGGACACTCCGAGATATGAGGCTGGGGCAGCTCCCAGGGCCCCTGTCTCCAGCACTGCCCGTGATGGACTGCTGTGGCCATGGCCAGGGGATGTGGGGCTGCAGATGTGCACAGCTGTGAGAGAGGGAGCAATTGTTTCATCTCACACACAGCACCTATGAGGAGGAAGACTCAGGATGAGCCCAGGCTGAAGCGCTCTCAGCTCCCGCAGGGGCTTGAGAGCTGTCCAGGCACCCCATGGACAGGGCTGGGGATGGCACAGGTGGTCTCTGTCTCCCTGTGTGGCTCCCCCATGTCCTCCTGCCCCACAGCACCTTGTCTCTAGGGAGAAGGCTAAGCTGGAGGGGAGCATGTGGGTCGGTTGGGTGAACAGGACGAGTCCAGCGCTCAGCTGCCCTCCAGGCTCACCGGGCAGCCTCGGAAAAACAGCTTCACTCCTGGCCCTTTCCTATTCGTGGAGAGGACACATTGCTGCACCTGAAGGTCCTCTGCAGGAAGTCAGAGAGGGGGAAATGATATTGGCTTAAGTGGCACCTTGCTCACATTATCTGCTTGGGAACAGCAGTGCTGAGCAGAGTAACCTGCATTGCAGGATGCTCCTCTGCACCTTGCCTCCCATGGAAAGCCTCCATCCTAGCTGCTGGGGCTGGGGAGAAGAGGAACAGGAACATGAGGAGTGGCCATGGCGCTCAGGACATTGTGAGCCCCATCACCGTGCTAAGGGAAGGGGTGATGCCAGTGGGAACTGCAGGACATTTCCTTCTGCTGGCCATTTTTGCTGAAAACTGTTTGGGAATCTCATCCCTACGCAGGCAAACAGCTGAGTGTATCGGGTATGGGAGGCAAGCAGCGCTCCCACTCCTCCCGCTGCGTGTCCTGGCACCCAGGTGCTGCTGAGGGCAACAAGCCACCTTGTCACCCAGTGCCCGTCCTCTTACCCTCGAGCAACTCCTGCCAGGCCAGCCTGGACCTGGGCCCAGAGAGCAGGGTCAACCCGGCAGGATCAGCGGCTCTTGAGGATGGTAACCAGAGAAGGTTTCTTTTTAGCATGGACCCAGCCCCCAGATATCGCAGGACAAACAAGTTTACGACTGACACGGACATTTCTGAGGCAGCGAGAGGTTTTATCAGAACATCCTGCAGCAAGAGGGAAGAGTTTTCTTTGTGCTGCAGGTGTTGTAAAGGGCAGGAACCAAGGTGTAGAAGAGCAAAGGAACTGGAAGCCACCCTGAGTGACACTAGCAAGGTCCTGAGACCTGTGGCACGGGCACTGGGCAGCGAGGATCAGCTTATGGCCCACACGGCGCTGCCAGGAGGATGAGCTCAAGGTCAGAGGTGCTAAAATGGGTGCCAGGGCCGGTGCCCCGGCAGGTGCCCGACTTGGCCTCTGACAGAGTGAGAGGTGGCACCGATGGGCCCCAGGTCTTGGGGCCACACGTGAGCCCGGCGTGGAGGGTGGCCCAGGCTCTGGTTTGCTTGGCAAAAGGGGAATGTGGGGAACCTGTACAGCATGGCCAGGCACCTCTGCACCTTGCCTGGGTGTCCCGGGGGCTCCTATCCTGGTTTTCAGCCCAGGGCCAGTCTGGGCAGCCCCTTGCTTGCATCCCAGGCACATACACAACTCATTGCAGACCTAACTCCTCCCTGCACCAGCTGTGGAGGGAATTTTAATCAGCTCTGCAATAAGAGCCCTCAGGTCCTGCAGGGAGTTATTAGCATCTTTGTTTGGGAATGGAAGGGCTCAGCCTAAAGCCCAGCTGCTCTGGGCAGCTCTGCAGCCCTTGGGCCCTTCCTGGGATGCTCCCGGCCCCGTTGAGGCTATCAGGGAGTTAGAACAGGCTGGGCTGTCTAGGTTGCTTGGAGGAAGCTAGAGCCGCCTCACTGCAACCTGCCTGGGGAGCGACTGCTGAATTTCAGTCCTTCTGAAGCACTGGAGAAAAGCGAATGAAAATCAGAGCCTGGCAATTTAGCCCTCTGCAGAGTACGCTCTGTATATGCATAATCATTTTACATTTAGACGAACTAGTAATGCAATCATTGCCATAAATCCAACCCGGGAGACACATTGCTGCCGTCTGCCAGAGCTTTCTGAGCGATCTAGAGACAAGAAAATGGCAGTCTGTCCCTGAACGGGGCTGATTACCCTTATAAAGCGTCTCTGCTCTCGCAGCAGCTCACATGCGCGCGTGGGCTCTGCCGGCTGCCGCAGTCCCCTTCTGCAGGGAAGCGTCAGGAAGGCCTGGGCTGCACAGGCAGCCAAGGGAGGGAGGGACATGGGGACACGGGGCCATCGTGCCCTCTGCTGATGGCTGCCAGCCGTGCAGGCCTGCAGCGCCAGCTGTGCAGGGGCTGCAGGGACAGGGCTGCAGTCCCCGAGCCAGCCAGGGGCTGGGCTGCACGAGATGCCGTGAGGAACAGCACGGGTCGTTCTGTGGAATTGGGCCTCAGGGTGATGCAGGGATGTGCCCGGAGCCAGGCAGATTTGGAAGTAAGGGGACCCTGCTGGAGTGGGGCTGGTGGGGAGCTGAGGTCTGTGCTGACACTGGTGGCCCAGTGGCTCCCACAACTGACTGCAGACCCCAAGCCCATCTCCAGGCCCCATCTGCACACCAGCATCCCGCAAATTGTGGTGTTGCGTGTGGCCTTGAGGGCTCCTCAGGCTGCCTCTCCTGATTGGGCCTCAGGGCTGCTATTTGTCCTGGGGGCTGGCTACTCCCAGAATCTGGCCCTTGTGGAAGGGAAATCCCTGGATTTCTGTAGGAAAAGTGGGAGCAGGACAGGGTATGAAGCCGCTGGCTTCAGGGAACAGGTCAGCAAGAGTGGGACTCCCATCCATGGAGGGTCCTGCAGAGAGCTGGGCACAGAGGACATCTCCGCTGTCCCCAGGCAGACATGTGACATCGCAACAAAGGCCTGGGTCCTCCTTTGCCCATGGCCTCCTCTGCAGCCCTTCCCCATGGTGCTGTGGTCTCCTTGTACCCACAGGAGAGCCCCAAGCGACCCATAACCCCCACCAAGCCACCTGGCTGGGCCAAGGTACGGTGACATCAATCACCTACACCATCCCTGCAGCTAAGCCATCCATCCCCCCGGACCAACTTTCCTTGCTTAGCTGCCCTGCTCCGTCTTGCCCTGGTCAGGGGAGCCTTCCCTAGCTCCACCCAAGCATCCACGGTGACTGGTTCCTTCATGGTCCTTAGGAAACCACGGGAGCTGCATCCCGGGAGGCTGGGGCAGGATGGTGGTTGGCAGCACTAACACAGGAAAGCAAGTGCTGGAGACACTCCACTGCTCCCACACACTGGTAAAAAAAGAGGACTTAAGAGACAATCTTGAATCATTTTTTTTTTCATAGAGTTTTTTTAGTGTTTATTTTTAACAGACTTGATTTAAATTTTTGTTTTCTACAATAATTCAATGTAAAAATCCCAGTACAATATACAACAGTTTGAACATTTGGAATAAGAAATCCAGCTCGGTGAGACACCTACGTTCAGCTAGTTTCTAACACAGGTAGCAAATTCCCTCCACCCCCTCCCCCAAAGTCACGAGCCAGGAAGGCATTTGGAAGGGAACACTTTACAAACGTCACCTCCCCCCGTCCCCAACCCTGTCAAGATACTGGCTACCCTGTCCCTGCCAGTATTGCAGTGGGACAGTCCCTTCAACACACCACCATGGAAAGGGGTAGAGACTCTCTCGAGATGGCTGGGAGCCTCCAATAGTGAGGGGCAATTTCTGCCCTCTAGGGAGGCCAGTTGGCCCTTGTGCGCGAATAATGCTCTGAAGGGGCCTTCGTGTAGGTCCCTCAGGGCACAAGGCTCTCGTGGGATGGAGAGGAAGTCTGTCCTCTCCTTGGCAGTAGCACCAGTAGCCCCAAGCCCTGGTGTGGTCATAAGGGTGTTGGAAGGCGATGGCCATGTCCCTGCATGGCCCCAGTCTAAGGGAAACAAAATGAAGATGATGAAAAAGTCCTTGTTCTAGGGTCTGAGAAGTTAGCTTGGGGTTACCTCATTGCTCAGGCCTGTGACATGGCCATCTTTCTGGAAAACCCTTTGCTGCTCAAGTAGCATGGGGTGGTCCTGCTCAAGCATCATAAGGTAGTCCTACTTGGGCAGCATAGGATGGTCCTACTTAAGCCACATGGGGTGGTCCTGCTTAAGTAGCATGGGATGGTCCTGCTCAAGTAGCATGGGGTGGTTCTGCTTGAGCAGCATGGGATGGTCCTGCTCAAGTAGAGTGGGGTGGTCCTGCCTGAGCAGCATGGGATGGTTCTGCTCAAGTAGCGTGGGGTGGTCCTGCCTGAGCAGCATGGGATGGTCCTGCTCAAGTAGCATGGGGTGGTCCTGCTTGAGCAGCATGGGATGGTCCTGCTCAAGTAGCGTGGAGTGGTCCTGCTTGAGCAGCGTGGCATGGTCCTGCTCAAGCCGCATGGGGTGGTTCTGCTCAAGCAGCATGGGATGGTCCTACTCAAGAAGAATGGGGTGGTCGTGATTGATCATCATGGGATGGTCCTGCTTGAACAGCACAGGATGGTCCTACTCAAGCTGCATGAGCAGCTGCAAATGGCAGGTAGACCTTTCATGCTTGGTCTTTTTTGCCCCTCCAAAATTCTCCACTTTTTGGAGAAGTCCTCCACAGCACTTTCATAGATGTGTATGTTAGAAAGTACTACAGAAAGCTCTGCTCTAGTTCCTTGCTCCAAAAGAGCTGTTGTTAAGGCTAAATCAGTCAGAAATTTTAAAACTTTTCAAGGGAGCAGATCCTCCTACTTCTCTGGTGACCAGTTTCAGCTGTACCACTGCCAGGGAGAAGTGTTCCCTGGTTTCCAACATGTACACCCCAACCTGCAAGCTGTGACCCTTGTTTCTGCTACAAAAAAAAAGAGCCCTGAGCAGTGAGGATGGGATGGGAGCTTGGTTCTCCATGTAATCTAGCCCTCACATGGACATGCATCCCATCTCCAACAGCCCAGGACTATTTTTGCTTGCAAGAGGGATGGTTGGGCTGAAGGTGGTAAGAGACGGCACACAAAGCAGGGAGACATAACAGCAGGAGACAGACATGCTGGAGTAGGAGAGTACAGGGAAGACAGGGGACAGGAAAGATGCCAGGAGTGCAACCCAGGAGACGGGAGGTGTGGAGGGAAGTTGGGAGGTAAAGGAGAATCAAAGGGAGAAGAGTAAGGTGAGGTAGGCAAGCTGGAGAGCAGGAAGATGACAAATGGGAAGGGGTGAGGGAGAAATCTGTGGGTAAGTGGGATACTTGGAGGATAAGGAAAGATGGGAAGATGGAGGGAGGAGGATTATGAGGAGAAAGGGGGAGATGGAAGAAGGTAGAGAACACTGAGGAGGGCAGGAAAGGTTGTGGGAGGAAAGGAAAACGGCAAGAGGTGAAGGAGCAGGAGGAGGGATGTGGAATGGTGAGAGCTGGAAAAGGTTGAGAAATGTTGGGGGAATGATAGAAGTGAAGGAGAAAGATAGGAGGGATGGGGAGATGATGGAAGGTGACAGAAGACAGAAGAGTAGGGAGACTGAGATGGAGATCACAAGCAGGGTGAAGAGATAGAGGAAGATGAGGAGGGATGGAAGATGATGGAAAGCACAAGATGATGAAAAGAGAGAGTCCAAGGCTGGAGGAATGGGCAGATGATGGGAAGTGGATGAGGAGGAGAAACAGGCCAATAGTGGGAGATGTTGGGGCAATGGGAAGGATGGAAAACAATAGGAGCAAAGAGGAGAATGAGGAAGTTTGGTGAAATGATGGCAGATGGAAGAGGATGATAGAAGAGATGAGGAGATGATGGCAGGTGACAGAGGACAAGAAGGTATAGAGAAATGGAGAAAGATGAGAAGGGATGAGAAAATAGTAGATGGAAAAAGATAAAGTATGGAAGATGGGAAGCGGAGGGGGAAATGGGAAATGGTGGGACAGGAAAGTAAGTGAAGAAAAATGGTAAGTGTTGGCAGTTAGAGGGACTGGGCAGTGGTGGGAAGTGAGAACCGATTTTGAGATGAAGAGAAGTCGATAAGGATGAAGGAGAGGAGATAGGAGATAGAAAGGATGAAAAAAGGAAGAAATGAGAAGTGGCAGAGGTTACAGAGGGCTGACGTATTGATGTGAGTTGATGAAGGATGAGTAAAGATAGAAAGATAGTAAAATGCAGAGGAAGATGAGGAAAGAGAGGATGGTGGAAGCTGACAGCAGAAGGGATAGTGAGATGTTGACAGCTAAAGGAATAGGAGGAAAAGAAAGCTGAAGGTGAAGCAGAATGAGGATGGAAGGGATGGGATGGGGAATGGAGGAGGAACAGATGACATAAGGGGATGGTAAGAGATGGACAAGAGTAAGGAGGCGATGAGATATAGTGGGTAAAGCAGGAACAGAGGAGGACGGGATGGATGTGTGTGATGGAGGAGCAGTGGTGGGAGAGATGGGATGTGGTGGGCAATGGAAGAGCACAGGAGGGAAAGACAGGATGTGGTGGGGGATGTAGGGGCATGGGAGAGAGGGAGGGAGGAAGGGAGGGAGGGATGTAGAGGGCAATGCAGGAGCAGGACAGAGACATAGCAAGTGATGGAGGAGCAAAGAAAGGAGGGATGATATCTGTGTGATCTAGGAAGAGAGGATGGAGTGATCAGACAGGTGATGAAGGACAACAGAAAGGAGGGATGGAATGTGCTGGCATTGGAGAAGAGGGTGGAAGGACTGGACCTTGTGGGTGATGGAACAGCAGAGGAAGGAGAGAGAGAATGTGGCGAGTGATGGAGGAGCAAAGGAGAGATAGGATGTGGCGAGTGATGGAGGAGCAAAGGAGAGATGTGATGTGGTGTGCAGTGGAGGAGGAGAAGATGGAGGGATAGGAGGTAGTGGGCCACAGAGCAGCAGAGGAAAGAGGGAGAGAAGATGGTGGGTGATACAGGAGCACAAGAAGGATGGATGGGTCAGGATGATGATGGAGCAGGTCAGAGAGGGAATGGGATATGGCAAAAAAAGGAAGGAGCACAGGAAGGAGGGACAGGAAGTGTTAGGTGATGAAGAGGAGCGGGGAAAAAGAATGAGAAATGGTTAATGGAGAAGAACAAGGAATACAGACATGGTGGACCATGGAGGAGCAGGGCAGGGAGGACCAGGATGCGATGAGCTAGGAGGGATGGCTGAGGATGGGTCATGAAAGATCATAGGAGGGAGGGATCTCTCACACTATCACACAGAAGGGTTGAGAAGGGACTTCTGGAGATCATCTAGTCCAGCCCCCCTGCTCAAGCAAGGATGGGCTGTGGTGGATGATGGAGGAACACAGGAAAGATGGGAAGTGGTGGGCAGTAGAGGATGGGAAGGAGAAGGGATGAACTGTGGTGGGTGGAGGAGAACAGGAGGAAGGGATGGATAGTGGTAGGTGATGGAGAATAGCAGGAAGGGAGAGGATGTTTTGGGCAATGGAGGAGGAGAGGATGGAGAGATGTGACATGGTGGGTGATGGAAGAGGAAAGCAGGGAGGGATGGGATGTGACGGGTGATGAAGGAGGACAAGAGAGAAGGGAGGTGGTAGGTGATGGAGAAACTCAGAAAGGAGAGAGGGGAAGCAGTGGGTGTCAGAGGAACAGAGGAAAGAGAGATGGGAGGTGGGGGGAAATGATGGGAGGGGTAGGGGAGTAGTGAGGGACCACCAGAAGGAAGGATGGAAAGTGGGGGCTGGAAAAACAGGGAAAGGAGGGACGGGACATGGTGGGACATGGTGGGTCATGGTGGGTGGGAGGGCCATGGAGCCTCCCATGGGTGGGAGGAGCAGGCCAGGGAGGGATGGGACAGGGCAAATGGGCGAGGGGCACAGGAGGGAGGGACAGGAGGTGGCGGGCGATGGACAACCTGGCAGAGGAATGGTTTAAACTACTGAGCTTGGAGGCAGCTCGGATCTGCTACCGGCAAGGGGCAAACAGGCAGTGATGGGGATGGAGATGCAGTTAAGAGACAGGCACAGGGAGTGCTGGGGTGAGCGGCCGAGTGGGATGGGACAGGGATGGCACCTAGAGGTGCAAGAGGACACAGAGGAGCAGTGCCATGAGGGCCATGCAGGGCGACAGGGCCTGGGGACGCAACATGAAGAGCTGTGGGCGAGGAGGAGCCTGGCGGGTGGCACAGTGCAGCCCGGTGAGCCGAGCACGGGAGTCAGAGTGTGGAGACGGGGATGGGGACAGCATGGAGATGGGGGAGGTTGAGTGACACAGCAGGCTGGGTGGGAGGAAAAGCTGGGACCAGTAGGATGGGGCCACCATCTGATACCCAAGCAGGCCGGGCACATGGGTGGTGCGGGACGGGGCCGTCATCAGGGGCAGGAGGACCCTTCATGCGACCTGGCGCTGTGCCCACAGGACAGGGGACCAGCCGGAGAGGGACAAGGACACACAGGGCTCTGGTACAGGGTGGGCAGGACGTGGCCCAACCCGGCACCTGCTCCCGCTACAGACAGAGTAAGACAGAACTGGCGGGTACCACAAATAATTAAAAGGCAGTCGTAAAAATGAGAAACCACGTTGCAAAAGTAGAGTCCTTAAAAAAAAAAAAACACAGACCCAAACCAACCCGAGTTATTGATGAAAATGCTAAAAACCACCCCAAAAGGAACTATGTACAGCAGGAGGGATTGGCCGCATTGGCCCTTGGCCTCCTCCACGCATGTGGGGCGCCGCAGGCTGCTGGTGAGGAGGGCAGCGCTCCCCACGGCGCATCCCGCGTCCCGCTGCCGAGGGGCCCGGCGCCACAGGACGACAAGGCAGTTTGTGCTGGGTGTCCCAAGCCCCCGGCACGGTGCGGCCGGAGGCTCTGACGTGGCAGCGGCGCTCGCCTGGCGCGGGCATGGACAGGAGGGGGCAGCAGCCTCTCTGCGCCGCTGCGGGATGCAATGGCAGTGATGCACGGGGAAAGGGCGCAGCGTCCGAGAGCAATGGGCAGGGCCCTGGGGCAATGCACAGAGCCCTCTGGTGACATCCAGCAACCTGCAAGCAGCTCCCCATGGGCAACCGCGTCCCTGCTTCCCCTGGCAGCCTGGGCAGAGCGGCCGCATCCCACTTGTGCCCGAGACGTCCTTAAAAGCAGGTCAGGTCCACTGGAATTGCCATCCTCTGCCCAGCTGTGAGGGAGCGCGGGTGCCCGGCGTGGCGTGGGAACGCTCTGGGGTGCAGATCGCTCCCAGAACAGCCCTTCACCCCTGTGAAATGGAGCAGGGCGGGCGCCCGCGGGAGCCGCATGCAGGTCCCTGGCTCCAGCAGCGCCTCTCGCAGCTGCGGGTCGTGTTGAGATGGTGTGAGCCGCGCGGAGCCCCGCGCCGCTCCGGCGCTCCCTCCGTAAGGCTTGTTTGTCGTGGCTACCGACCGCTGCATGGCGGGGAGCGTGGCTGCCAGCCCACAACCCCACACCCCGATTGGTTCTTCCCCAGTTTCGCTCTGTTTTGTTACTTTTAAAATGCACTTGGCGTTACATTGCAGGCTGTCTGGAGATGGGCACGGCCAAAAACAGGGGAGAAGAGGAGAGGGCTGTGTTAGCTGCAGCATTTGGATCAGCAAGTAATGGAAAGCGGCTCCAGGAAGGTAAGTGGGGGGCCCTGCTGCTGGGAAACGCACGCTGGGATCTGCAGGGCTGGAGCCAGAGGAGGAGACTGGACGAGCGGGGCCTCCGGCCACCCCAGGGATCCTCCCGCTGCTCCTTCCGGCGTGAGGAAGCGCGTGCTGCCGCGGGCTGATGCAACCGCGCAGCAATCGGGGGCCGCGGGCGGCGCTGCCGGCAGCCGCCGGAGCGCGGAGCCAGGGAGACGGCGCCGACAGCGGCCACCGCACGCACGTCCATGCACTCGGCACAGCAGGCCCTGCTGGGCTCTTTCCACTGGCCCTGCCGCTACCTACATTAAGGTTAACAGCGTCACTTGTGCTCCTCCATGCCACCGGCTCGCCCGGTGCTCCGGGAGCCTCCGAGGCCTGGCTCGAGCACGACATCTGCTTCCTAAGTATCCCCGCGGGCGAGGGAACAGTTAGGAGACAGACATGGGCACTCCCGTCTCGGCTCGCAGGGCACGGCCGGGCGGGAAGGGTGCTCTCCGGGCGGGACAGCGGAAAGAAGACGCTCAGCCTGGCGCCCTCCCTCTGTCCTCACTCACTGGAGGGCCCCAGCTTCTCCTCGGCCCGGCTGGGCTCGCACGGGTGCAGTTTGCACTTGGACGGGGAGTGGCGGACGGCAGAGCGGGACGGCCGGGCGAAGCACGACGTGAGGGACTGGGAGCTGCAGTCGCACGCGGTGTCCTGCAAAGACAAACGGGGTGGATTAGAGGGGCTACGCAGTCCGGAGCTGCCACCGGGGCAGGAGGGAGTCTCCAAGGGTGCCCTGCTCTAGGACACGATGCTACAGCCAGGACAAAACAAGAGCCATTACCTCGCCGGCTATAGCCGAGATGAGGTCCGGGTCCCGCAGGATTGTGTCCTTACTCCCTTGGCCCGGGGATGATGGTTTGGGGTCCTCACAGCTGCTCTGCTTGAGGATCTTCTTGTTCAAGACGCGGGAGACGCTTTCGGACTGGTGGTAGATGACAGGGCCAGGATGTTCTGCTTTCTTGCTGCCCTCCTCACCGATGGCCTCCTTCTTCTCGGCAGTGGCTGTGGGGCTCTGCGCCCGCCCGCAGACATTCCTGAAGAACTCCTGCACGATGCCGTACTTGGGGGCTTCAGGCTTGGCCCTGCTTTCCGGGCAGCCCGGTTTCCAGATGGACTCGGTGCTGCCGGAGTGCTCCACCACGCTGAACAAGCTGGACAAGCCGTCGTTGATGTTGCTGAGGACAGGGCTATCCCTAGTCGTCGTGGACCGGGCCCAGGCAGACCCATTTTGCTTGCTCTGGTGGAGGTTCCAGAGGCTCCTGTCCTTGGTGGCATCCAGCTTGGAGGAAGACCTTCTCTGGAGCTTTGGGGAGCCGTACTTTGGGGAGCAGCACGGCCGCTCAATCCTGGAGTGGACCTTATCCAGCGAGGAGGAGATCTGCTTGCTGCGCACAGACATGAGGGAGGAGCTGCGCGGGGACCAGCTCTTGCTGTGCAGGCTGCTGCGGGGCAGGTCCGTCTGTAGCCCCACGCTCACCGTCTGGATGGTCTGCGTCCCTACGGTCGCCAGCCCCACCGTCTGGCTGGAAGTGCTGTTCACCTTCCTCTCCAGCGAGCTGGAGCGGATGGCCTGGCGCACGCAGTTGGTGATCTCCTTCATGTCATCGCTCATGTTGCCGGAGATCTCCAGGTCGTGCAGGGAGGACGGGAACCGGGGCACCGGGGACACCGTGCTCTCCACGGCACCACCATCCAGCAGCTCTCGGTGCTGCTTGGAGAAGTTGCACAGCCACTGGCTGTACGTGTTTTCAGCGCTATCTGACTCCTCTGGCTCTTTTGGCTTGGCCATCGTAAACAAGAAACCGGGTTCAATCATAATCTTCCCCTCCTTGTTGTGGACCAAAGGTGCCTCCAGCCTTCGGACCACGGGGGGACTGTAGTAGATCCGGATCCCCGTCTTGTCGGGTGCCGTGTAGCTCCTCTGCATTTGCTTCTGGGATGGGTCATGCCCAGAGAGGTTGCTTGCCCTAGAGTAGTCCCAGGAAGAGATGCCCAGCTTCTCCTTGGCCAGGCTGTCAGGGGCAGGTTGCTCAATATTCACATATGTACAGTTCGGGGGAGGAAGGCCAGTGCTGTCCCGGATGCCATTGGGCAGCAGCTGTGCAGCCGGAGGGGCTTTTTTGCCTCGGGAATGGTCGACCAGCCCCGGCGCAGTCTTTCCAGGGAGATAGGGAGAACAGTCGAGCAAGCTTTCAAACTCTGACATGGAGGAAACGGACTTTGTCCTGGTGGGGGGGACAAGAGAGGACAGGGGTCACAAGATGCCTGGCCGTGAGACTGCGTGGCAGGGGCTGCGCTGCTGCAGCCACCCAGCCAATGATCATCCTGATGGGATCCCTCCTGGGCACCCTCAGAGGGCAACGGGGGCTCTTCCTCACAGCGAGGGCCCCAGCCCTGACCTTCAGGGCAGCCGTCCCTCTCCCCACACTGTCACTCATCCCCACTTTGTCCCTGCACCCAGTCAGACCTGCACCCAACATGTGGGCACCTCTGCCCAGGCTTGCAGAGCTGCTGAGCCCAAGGACGTGCTGGCTCGACCCCTTGCAGGCTGCTCCAGGCTCTGTGGAACAACCAGGCACCTCCTGCAACACGCACGGCGCTCTCACCGTTTTAAGTTGGTTCCCACGGCGTCTGCTTCAGAGATTGTCTCTTTGTCTGTGATTTTTTCATTGAGAGCCTAGGAGGAGAGGGAAGAAAGCTCTGGCATCAGCACTCATAGGACCAAAATAGGCAGATGTGCTCAAAGAGGAGCTGCACCCTGCTCTTCTTCAAGCTGTAGCACCTCCCGCTGTGTGCCGTGGTCCTGCATCCTACACCCAAGGCTCCAAGGAGCTCCCTGTGCCCACAACCATTGTAAATTATCTTTCATTTTTTATGCCCAGGGACCCAGTGAATCCTCCAATGCGTGGGAAGGCAGGACGAGTTATCTCCTCTACCATCTTCTCCCTAATTCTTGGCACGTCTCTCGCAACCACAGCCAGCGCTGTTCGCTCTTCAAGGCAGTGATTACTTGGCCACGTGCCAGCTCCACCTGCCTTCCAGCAGCCAAACACAGCAGAGCTCTGCCTGCCAGCGGAATGAGCGCAAGACACCTGCCCCAGCGCAGACAGGGTGGACAGCCATGAGAAGAAGTGGTGGGACCAGCCAGGCTGCCCTCACCCATCCCTCAGGCCTCTCGTGCCCACCTCTTTCCAGTTGCTGCCGTGCTTCTCCATTTCAGAGTGCTTCAAAGCCCAAGGGTTGCCTCCTTTCTGCAACTGGAGAACATGCTGGTCACTTGACACGCACGAGGCACAGCTGTGTGCCTCTCTGGGCAAGCAAAGCAGTTGCCACTTGCCACTTGTGCGTGCCCCAAGTGCTCTTGGGGCACTCACAGGGGTTAAGCAGCAGAGGCCAGAGCATGTTTGCATATGCAGGGATCCTGTACCTGGTTGATTTTGTTCTGCAGGTCCTTTGCTTGCTGCTCTGCCTGCTGCTGCTCTTCCTTGAACCGCGCCAGCAGCTCCACCTTCTCCTGGTTCCAGTTCTTCTCACTGATCTGGAGCTGCTTGGTGAGGTCCATGACGGCACTGTAGGACTCAGCCAGGAGATGTTGGTGCTCCTCTCGCTCCCTTTTCAACGCCACCTTCCAGTCCGGCAGCGCTCGCTCCGCGATCCCTTTGCCTGCCTTTGAGTCCAGCTGTGAGGACAGAAGAACATGCACATAAGTCTCCAGGACTGTCTCCATGCAGGGATTTCAGGGACTGTGCAATATGCTTGCTGCACCCAGGAGACAATTAGGGACATGTTACCAGCCTTCCCCATCCTGACAAGGCCGATGTTCCACCAAAGTGGAACGCTAACTACTGGCAGTGGCTCATGCATGGAAGAGGACAAGGGACCTCTTTTTCAAGGAGGTACTATGTGGATACAGGGTCTGAACAAGCAGGTGGACATCCTTTTCTTTGCAGATGTTTAATGTCCATATGAGGAAGAACTTCTTTCCTGTGAGGGTGCCAGAGCCCTGGAACAGGCTGCCCAGAGTCTCCTTCTCTGGAGATCTTCCAAACCCACCTGGATGCCACCCTGTGCCACGTGCTCCTGCTTGAGCAGAGGGGTTGGACTAGGTGATCTCTAGAGATCCCTTCCAAACTCAACCATTCGGTGATCTGTGAAGATACCCCTGGGCTCCTCATAGCAGGGAGACTGCGAAGGGCTGCAGCCATCACGGGTACCAACTCCAGCTTCTCAAAGGCAGGACTTTGTGAACGCTGCAGAGGCAGTGGGCTGAAGCAACATGCCAGTGCAGAGCGCCCTGCTCACATCCTTCCACCTCCCTCACAGTAACTAGGGAGAGGGATGGAGGGTTGGAGTGGCCATGGGGGTGCTGCCTCCTCCAGCAGCCCTGGGAAGCAGGGCTGCAGACCACGTCTAGCACTGGGGCTTTGGCCTGTGTTACAGAGAGGTGCAGGGCAGCAACGAGTCCTCCTAGCACCTGCAGGGAGGAGGCCCTGCCACAGAGGACACATCTGAGCCTGGCCTGGCCCATCCTGTCACCATGTACATGCCAGACGGGCCAGCAGATGGCTGACTCAACGCCCCTCCTGCTGGCAACCCTCGTCCCTCGTGGCTCCTTGCAGCCTCACAGCCCGTTCGGACCCACGCTGTGATCCACGGTCATGCAGGTGGGCCAGGGATGCACTGAGCATCTCCCGCCCCAGCACAGCCCTGCAGAGCAGTGAAGTGCATCCTTGCTCCCTCCAAGCGTATCCTCGCTCCAAGCGCATCCTCCCTCCGCAGGCAGCTTTTCCAGGCAGCCCTGTTGCTATGGAAACTAGCCTGGCAGAGCTGGCTGCTCATGGCCATTCCCGCTGCGCCACCCCTTCCTTCCCGCTCCCAGCCCTGCAGCGCCGCGGAGCCCCGTCCTGTCCCGCAGGGCTCTTACCTGGGCGATGTGGCACTTGAGTTCGGCGCGCTCCATCTCCCAGGCGGCCTTGGCCTTGGTGAACTGCTGCTGCAGCTCGTGGGCGCCCCGGCGCTCCTCGCGCAGCTCCGTGCACAGCTCCTTCAGCACCACCTTCATGTCGGCCAGCGTCTTGATGCACTCAAGGGGCTGCCGGCAGGGAGGGGACGCGCGGGTGAACGGAGGGCGCTGGACTCAAACGCTGCGATGGGCAGGGTGGGACTGGCACACACTGCCTCCCCCCGGAGCTGCACCCACACTGGGTGTCCCCCGTTACCCAAAGACCCACCCAGAGTCCCCTTTCCAAGGGCTGTTGGAACATCCACATGGCCACGACCACCCACAGGGCACGGCTGGGAAGATGCCTCCATCCACGCAGCCGTGGTGGTGGCGGTTGTGCAACGGCCCTGCCTGTCCCTCTGCATCCCCCATGGGCCCCCTGCTCACCGAGTTGGGGGTCCACGCGTCTCCGGCGCATGTCTTGTTGTCCGCTTGCTGCTGCGGGGCCAGCTCCTCCTCCTCGAGGAGCAGGTAGAGCTCCTTCATGCTGTTCACCTGCAAGACACAGGGCACACGGGGCGGCTGAGCACAGGCACTCAGAGCAGCGCAGAGGAACTCAGCTCAGCGCAGGCAGGTGCTGGGCACCCTTCCCCGGCGGGCACGAATGGCGCTGGCATGAGCACTGAGCAGCTGCCTTGGTATGAAGCCCAAATGCGGAGGTGGGCAAAATCCCAGGGATGCTGGGCAGCATGTGGAGAAAAACTGGTGGGATCCTCCCTGCCCCGCGGTGCCCAACCACCCCTTCCCGGGCTGCCCGGAGCCCACACTGTCCACGGTACCTCCAGGAAGTCATCGCCCTCGCTGTGCACGATCTTGCCCTGGCGCCAGCGCTTGAGGAACCACTTGAGCTTCATGAAGAGCAGGAGGAAGTTCTGCTTGAACTGCTGGGATTCCTGCACCAGGAGGTTCTTCTCCTGGCTCCAGAACTTCTGCTCGAGCCGTCTCTGCAGGTTCAGGCTCTGCAGCTCAAACTCCCGCCTCAAGAGAGCTTTCTGGTGGTCTTCCTTCAGCTGTGGGAGATGCAACTGAGCAGCTGAGGTCTCAGCCCACCACCCGCAACTGCTGCGGGAGATGTGACCTTGGGAGGGCCGCTTGGTCGGGGTGGTTTGCTGCCTCCCAAGGGTTTTGGCTGGCAAGGGCTGAGCCTGGAGTAAGGCCTCATACGTAATGTCCCCAAACCAGCTCAAGGAGCCGCAGCCTCCTGGCAGTGCTATGACCCAAGGAATGTGGGGCCCTGTGGCAACATCTTGCCTGTCTCCATGCAAGAAGAACCTCCCTTGGCCCCTCCAGCCTTTGGGGATGAGATAAGCCAAGCATCAACCTGAGTGACTGCTAAGAGGATAACACAGGAGGTGCTGGTGGTGGCATGGCCGTGACTGCTGGGAGTTGTCTCTAGGGGCCATAGGAGCTAGGGCTGCTGCCCGCTCACCTGGCAGATCTTCTGGGAGAAGTTATCCACCTCGTCCTTCCTCAGCTGCCTCTCCTGGGAGAGCTGCTCCTGCAGGCCCCGCAGGCTCTCGTTGGCTTCTGCCAGCACCAGCTGCAGCTCCTTCATCTACAACAGTAAGAGGGGCACGGTGGGTCCCCGCTCACCCTTGCACCCTGTGTGCAGGTCAGCAGCAATGCAGAGCCTGCAACGCAGAGTGGGCAGTGTCGCACATCTGCCTGCTTTCCAGCCAGGCCAACGGGTGGGTCACACCAAGGGTGGAAGGAGATGGCTCCCAGAGCAGATTTTGAGCTTCAAGCGCTCAGGGGAAGATCCTGACTCATTCCTGCAGTCTGGAGCCAGGCACTGAGCCTGGCGGGAGCTCCCCAGTACAGGGACCCAGGGCAAGGGGGTCTGCATCAGGTGCATCTCCCTCCACTCTGTGCAGAACTCATCCCATCCCCATGGGAATGATCCATCATCTGGGAGCCTGGGCTCCTGCTCATTAGATAAAGCCGTGGGATTGAACTGCAAAGCCCCCAGCCTGAGAGAGATGGGGCTGGAGCATGAGTGAATGAACACTGAGGAGCCTGTTTAGTCCAAGATCCTGAGGCCACGCAGGAGGGCCAGGACACCTGGCACGTGGTGCTCTACTGCCAAACAAGACTGCAGCAAATCATTTTTCTAACCAAAGCAGAGAAGACTCTGCTGGGTGCAGCAATGACCACCTAATGTGTGGTGCTAGTAGCAGGCAATTTAACAGGCAGATGAATCCTTGCAGATCCTTGATCCAAAGACATCTCCAAAAATGCATGCCCAGATCCACACTGCGGTCTGAGGCTTGTCCCCAGCTCTTCTGCACACCACCAGCACTGAACATTGTCTGCAAGACGTGGATGCAGCTGGACTGCCTTAATTTGCAAAAGAGAAGGCTATGGGGTGACATCCAGCAGCCTGCAACTCCTCAAAAGGCAACCAACCTCTGCTTAGTAGTGCCAAGTGATAAATTAAGCTGCAACAGGCACAGACTGTGGTTTGGGAGGGTCAGGCTGGTCACCCCAGTGGCATTTTGTGTCCCTGTTGGGAACACGGACCTCACAGGGACGCTGGGGGAGCCCTGTCCCTGCAGCACTGGCTAGTCCAGCCCAGGGAGATCTCGCTCCTCTCCATGGCACCCGGTGCCCAGCTAGGAGTGATCGTCCCCGGCCACCCCGGGGAGCTGCTCTGTACCTCGGAGGCGTAGGAGTCGTTCTCCTCAGGCCGGCAGGGTTTGTAGCTCCGGGGATGTGCGGCACCGGGGTCCGGGTCCTTGGCGTGGGTGATGCGGTAAGGGTCGGCGTCCCTAAAATCAGGCTGCTGCATGCGTGGGCGAGTTAATGAGAACAAACCAAAAGAGCGGGAAGAAAAGAAAGCCAGAAAACAAAACAATGGGTCTCCGAAACAGTAAAGAACTACAAGACAACAAAAAGGATGAGGAGGAGAAGGAGCTTCATCACCATGGCGGGAGACAATGCGGAAACCAAAAGGAAACACAGGATGAGGAGACACGTGGCCTGGGTTGTTCGGGGAGGGGGGAAAAAAGAGAGAGAGAGGGAAAAAATGTGCAAACACCAGTTACGGTGCCATGCAGTGACTGGGGGAGACCAGGACCTGGGGCTGGAGGGACTGTGGTCCGGCAGCATGCAGAAAAATAGAACTCTGAACAAGTGAGTGTGCTCCAGAAAGAGGCCTGACCCGTCATGGCACGAGGGACACCTCCCAGGCCAGTGACTGGGTCTTGCTTTCCCTCCCGACGCCTGTCCCGAAGGGGATGCACCTCCAGGCAGGAGACGGCCCCCTCGGGAGAAGGGGCGGGGAGCTGCTCTGCACCGCTCCAGAACACCCATCATCAGACACAAATTTGCCTTTGCATCTTTGCTCTACAGATTTTCTCATCTGGGATCTCCTTCCTCAGCATGAGTAGCTCGGGGCTGCAGTTTCCGTCCCCGGGGGCCGCTATCCTGGCCGTGCAATCTGCGGTGTCCTCCAGGTCCCGCATGCCCAGCTGGGCTCATGAGCCAGCCTTATCCCTCGGATAAGGGAAGAGCTTCCAAGCCTGCCTAGGGATGCTCTGCTCTGCAACAGGGAGCCTGGCACCAGCTTGTGCACACATGAGGGACAGCAGCCAGCCCCCTGCAAGATGGCAACAGGGAGGTGGGACTGCATTTGGGAGCCTCTCTCTATGACATGGTGCAATCAGCGGGGGCTCTGTGGTTGGAAATGCTGAAGCCCCAAGCCCAGCTCAGACCCTCCACCTTCTGTCCTGCGCACACTCTGTTGGAGCAGAGTCCTATTTTGTCCTTGGTTCCACCGGCATGCAGCGAGTTGAGTGTTAGTTTGGGTTTTGCTCTAGAGAGGCACAAGGAGGTTACGGTACAGGTTGAGGGTTGCTTTGTTAAAGCAGGGGAAAGAGCGTGGCAAATAAAGCAATAATTGCTGCAAAGGAACTGCAGTGACATGGGAAAAGATCCGTACCTGGAAGTCAGAGCTGTGCTCTTTCTGCAGAGCCTCTTTGGTGGAGTCCTGGCCACTGGGGCCAGAGAAGGGGAAAGAGTCTGTCTGCTCCTTAAGGCAGTCGGCGAGGTGATCCACCTTCCTCATGAAGCAGCCCAGGTCCTGCTGCAGGACCCCGAGCCTCATGATGAGAACGTTCATGAGCTTGGAGTCGCTGGGGCTCTCGCTGCTGTTATCCATCGCCTCGCTCAGCATCCCGCCCACGCACTCGTTGTCCAGGCACAACTTGAGGCTGGACGTGAAGCCGTTGGCGTCCGAAATCAAGACATCGATCGCTTTGCTGACGAGCGCTGCCTGGTCCCGTATGCCCAGGAGGGTCTCAAAGTCCTTGGACTTGAGCAGCTTGGTGGGGCTGCTGTCCGGAGCCTTCCCGCTGCCGGGCGTCCTTTCCTGCGCATCGTTCTCCCCGCCAATGGGCCCATCCCTCCAGAGCTCGGTGGGGATGCACTGTGCGGAGTCCCCGGCCTCAGCGTCGGTCTCCAGCATGGGCCTGGTGGTCTGGCAGGAAGCCAGGTCACAGCGCTGCAGGTTGGAGAGCAGCACGCGGTTCTCGTACTGCAGCTTCTTCACCTTGCCGCTCAGCTCGCTGATCTGCACCTTGGCCGTGGCCAGCTCCTCCTGTGAGGGCTCGCTGATCACTGAGCAGCTGTCCTCCGACAGCGTGATGTCCAGGTCGTGGTCTGACTTGTACTTATTGAGCTCGTTCATGAGGAGCTTGTTCTGGTCCTCCAGCTCCATCAGCGACCGTCGCAGCAGATCGGCCTCCTCCTCCACAAACTGCAGGTGCCGTCTCAGCTCCACGAGACTCTCCCCGGAGTCCCCGCAGTTCGAGGAGGACGACAGGAACCGAATGTCCTGGCCAATGAGCTCTCTGTCCCCCTGGCCCTTCATGTCATCCATCTCCGCCCGCAACCCCCGGTTTTCAACCTCCAGCTCCACTATCCTCCGACTCAGGATATTGGCCTCCTCCTCCACAAGCTTCAGATGGACTTTGAGTTCGGCCTCCCGGGAATGGGGAGAGTCGGCCAGCTCCTCTATGGACAAGGAGCTGTCCAGGTCCCCGTACAAGGACCTGTATTTGAGCAGCTCCTCCTTCATGCTGTCGTTCTCTTTGGCCAGCTTGGTCAGCTTCTTGCACATGAGGGCCGACTCCTCCTTTGCAAAATGCAGCTGACACTTCAGGTCTGCACTGTCCTCCTGGAAGGAAGAGGGCACGGGCATTAGAAACACGGTCAGACCAGCTGAACCCACTCAGACTGAGCAGACTGGGCGCTTTTCTGCTCAGCCTGAGGGCCATTTCGAGCCCAGGAGGCAGGAGAACAGGACACATGGGACCCCTCTTTGGGACACACCGCCCTGGCACCCCAGCAGCCCCTCCAAACTGGAGCTTCATCCTAGAGGCTTCTGGAGAAGCAGCAGCACGGAAGAGCCCAGAAGGAAAGCTGTCACTAAGGAAAATAAAAGCTGCAACTTGGTTTCTTCCCCCATGCTGGCACGTGCTGCAATGATTCGCATGCCTGGGGATGACACAAAACCCTCCTGGGGTCTCGCTCCTCCCACACGAGCCCCAGTGGGCAACTGTCCCGTGACGGAGCTGCGTGTCTTCTGTGCTCGCCCTCCGCACGCACCCCCTGCCCCACGGCTACGGATCCCCTCGGCCGCAGCACGCTGGAAAAGAAGGGCTGGGGCTGCTGCTGGCAGGCACCCAACATCCCAGCCCTGCTCTCTCCCAACAGCTGCCCTTTCTGCTGTGGCCTCCGCACGTCACAGCACGAGAAACGGAGCCAAAAAAGCCCAAGAAGGCTCAGCAGCCTCTTCCCAAGCGCCTTTCGGTGCTCCAGTCTGTTTTCCAGGGTTTTGTTTAAATTTAGGAACAAGGATTCCAGTGCTTTGCGCAGGGAGAGCCTCCCTCCGCTTCGGGAGGGTTGCTGGAGCAGAAGGATTTCCTGAAGCTCATGGCTTCCCATGCTGCGGGGTCACTCGAGTGCCCTGAGCTCCGGCTTGCTGACCGCTCGGCTCCCGCATGGGTTGCAGCAGGGCCGGAGCCCGCGCAGGGAGCAGGGACAGTCCCGCACACGGCCGCGAGGAGCAGTTTTTCCAGGCAGAACATGAGGAAGCCGGGCAATTCAGTGACATCGGGCTCGGCACCGGGTGCTCCAGGGCGCTTTATTCCCGGCGCACGAGCTCGCTTGCACAAAGAGCCTCTTGCCCGCAGATCTCCCAAGCTCAGCGCGTTTCCTGTTTTCTCGGCTGGGAGCAACAGGCTCCCGGGACTGCTCTGCCCTGGGGAGGGCTCCCGAAGGAATGTGGGAGCACGGCTGACCCTCGTGCTCACATCAACACCAAGCCCACAGTCCTATGGTCGTGGCTGCTCACGTGCTCCTCCTGCTCACGTCAAGAGCCGAGGGACACGCTCCAGCCTGCTGCCCTTCTCCTGTATGTGGCTCTGGGGACACAGCATGGAGCCTGGGGACCAGGCACCCCCTGCCCCGCTCCTAGGGCAGCACCAGAGCAAATGCAGCTCCCAGAGCCTCCGCTGCAGCTGTGTGTTGTGCCTGGATCTGCAGGAACACCATCCAGGTCCTGTTTTTGCACAGAGATCCAGGCGAGGGCTGTGTTTTCCAAGGCGTTTGGGGTGCCGAGCCTTTTCCCAAGTGTGGAGCCAGCATTATGGGAGCAGAAGCCGGCGGGAGTAGTCGGCTCCTCTCCCGTGCCCCTCTGCAAACGGGGCTCCCCCGACCGCGCTCGCGGAGCTGTGACCTTGCTAAGGCGCATTAAGGCTATATTCTGCCTCAGAAGTGCGCCCTTCCTAATTGGCTACGGAGATTAACGAGGGCCAGGGCCAGCTCCGTGCTGGCCGCCCGGGGCAGACGTGACCTCAGTTCCTGTTTTCCCAGGAAAAAGGCTGCTGGCTGGATTTTCTCCCTGGAATCTTGATGCTGCCAGTGCACGGCAGGAGCACAGGGCTGCAGAGCACCCAGGCTGGGACCAAATCCATAGGGATCTCCGCTGGGGCTCGGGGGAGAGAGCAGAGCGCTCAGCTTGGGGTCTGTCCCCATCCCCATGTATTTTAGTGGTGGCGGAGCAGGAAGCGGGCCCAGGAAGCCACCATGAGTCATGAGGGGCCACACTCTGCGGGAGGCGCCAGCTGGGCAGGCTCAGCCCCACAGCAGAAAGCCACAGCTTGGGGCATTTATGTCATATTTATGTCTCAAGAGCCCCAACCACCACCGGGCTCTTGGGGTTATTCGTACTCAGCCCCAGGTCAGAGACGAGCATTGCAAGAGCACGCAGAGAAGAGCCCAGCAGATACCAATTGGAAAGGGCAGTTTCTGCAGTAAAACGAGTGCTCCCTGCAGCCCCAGGAAGCTTGAGGTTTTCCTTCCAGCGCTACCCACAGCTCTGAGCCTGCACCAGCTCCTTCCTGCCCTCTGAGGAGGGCAGGACCCACTGCAGCCCTGGGCCACATCCTGCCCCGTGTTACAGGCTGCCTGGAGAGAAGCAGAGGGTTGTGTGATGAGGCCCAGGGCAGCGCTCGGCTTCCTGCCCCTCTCTGGCTCCTCGGCAGGGGAGGCAGAGGCTGGTCCCTATTTCAGCCTCTGGACGGGCTCCAGGAGCGGCACATCCAGCGCCACGGACTGCGCTGGTCACTGCGAGCCGGGGCTGTGACACAACCCTGACACCACCGTGACACCAGCTGCACCTCCCTGCAGCTCCCCAGGGCCAAGGACCAGCGTTTCTTCACCCGGCGCCCCGGGCAATGAGGTCTTGGCATCGCTAGGAGTAGCCCATAGACACCAGGCTTGGCTTGCCCAGCTGGAGCCCCACACAGTGTATGAGATGCCCATCTCTAGACAAGAAGGGAAGCTCCAATTTCCTTATCCTTTCCCACCCTAGAAGTAGATCTTTCCTACCTTTTGCCCTTGGAAGTGGGTTTCAAGAGCAATAAGGTACTTCCACATCTATTACCAAAACAGCAGCTCTGTCCCTTCAACTCCTAGTAATAGAATTAGCAAGTCACGACCACTCATCTCAACAGCAAGTGACAGGTGAAATCCTTCCCCTAGTTGACAAATAACCGATGTCCTGCATTGTCCAGCAGCCCGTAGCATGGCTGGGACAGAAAATGGTGACACCTGCACCCCTCAGTGGCTCTCAGGTGGTCCCTTGAGGATCACTGTCAGCACAGACAGGAGAGATGGAGGTTGCAAAGCCCCAAACCAGAGCAGGGGCAGCTCTGCACTGTGAAAGCCAAGCCCTTCAGCTCATTGCTGCAGCACCAGCTGGTGACAAAAGCAAAGAGTTAATGCTGCTGGCTCAGCCACTGATGCCCCATTGATAGAGGAGACAAGAGGGTGGTTGAGGACGACAGCAATGCCCCAGCGCATCAATTCCTCCCCTGTGAAAGGCAGGAGAGCCCTGCAAGCGAGGGGATGTCACCGCCATGCCCGGGATTGACTCCTGTGCCAGGCACAGTCCCCAGCACCCCCAGGTCACGCGCAGCGCAGATACCTGCACCGACGGCTTCTTCTCAGTCTTCCCGATGGAACGAGAGCTCCTTTTCTTCAAGGAATTCTGCAGAGGGAAGAGCGAGACATTATCCACAGCAAATGCCCAGGGCAGCAGGAGCAGCTCACTGCACCCAGGGCCCCGCTTTGCAACATCCTTCAGGGCCAGCCTAGAAAAGTGATGCCAGCCTCGCCAGGAGCTTGCAAAACCCAAGAATGTGCCTGAGTTGTGGCCCCAGCAGACCACAGTCCCCAGTTTTGGAGAAGCAGGATGGCCAAGCTTTATACCGTGCAGTTTAGCCAGAAATTCTCCTTGCTGGCATCGAGCACCATGCAACCGCCGAGAACAGGAAACGAGAGCCGGCAAGACTGAGTCACGGGGCGCTGTGTCAGGATGGATGGAGCAGGACATCCAGTTCCCAGCCCGAGTGACAGCTCTGGGGGCATCTCAGGTGATGCAGATGTCCCTCATCGCCTCCTCCTTCCACAGGGGCAGCAAAGGCCCCAGGAGGGCCCCGTGCAGACAATGCACAGGGCAGCAGGGCTGGGTAAGGCAACCCGAGAGCTTCATTTTACCTGTTTTACATGTGCTCAGCTGAGCCCTGGGGCCAGTGCTTTTGGCTGTGTCACTCCTTAAGCCCACAGCCTCCGAAGCACCCAGAAACCCAATTCGTGCTACTCGCGAGGCTGTGGCCGTGTCACTCGGCTCCAGACAGGGATGAGTCACTGCAGTGGAGCTCGCAGGGAGCCTTCCCAGATCTGCCCTACGGAGCTCTGCCTCATGAATCCCAGCAAGCAGCCCCGCTCCAGAGGCGTTTGACGCTGCTGGATCTCTGTGTGGGCTGTAAATCCCTGGAGCACAGAGCACCAGTGCTGGAGACCAGCTGCACTCCGGGCAATCATCCGTCTGTCTCCCCGTCAGAGCCGCAGGGAGTAAAAAAGCAGGTGCCCAGGGCCAAGGCAGGGGGAAAACCCAGACCAGCTACTTGGGAAGGGAAGGTAGGGGGAAAACATGGAAGCGCTCAGCTGTCCCAGCCCCATCCCAGCTCCATCCTACCCTGGGGACTCCGGAGGCCGTGGACACAGGGAGATCTGTGCAGCCTCCGGAGATGGGAGCTGGAGTACTCAGGAGAGGAAGCAGGAGCCCAGCACCATCCTGCACCCACCAAGGGCAATGCGGGGCCCCTCGGACACCAGCCCGCGCGCGCGGACGCCCTCCAGTTCCTTCCAAGCTGGCGCAGCAGCCAAGGAAAGCAGCTGTGAAATGCAAAGTGCTGCCTGTGCCAAGGGACCGAGATCCAGGCTTTCCTATTAAGGCTAAGACCATTGCTGATCTGCTGCCGCTGCAAACGCTCTCCCCGCGGCAGGCTCTGCTGCATGGGCATCCCTGGCCCTATAGCTGGGGAGAAGAGGGCATGGCCTGGCCCTGAGCACCCCAAAAGCAGGGCCCTGGGCCGGGTGTCACTCATTGCTCTGGCTGTGCCAAGGCCCTGGATCCTCCCGGGCAGCTCCATGCACCCGGCTGGCATCTGGGTGCCTGGTGCAGCCCCACTTTCTGCTGCCTCCCCAGGCTCTGGGGAGATGCCACTAGGAAGGATCCCACTGCTACGGTGGGGCAGAACCAGCGGCGCAAATACCCAGTGATTAACCACCCATCCCCACGATTATCCAATTATGGGAAAAGCCTCTTGCAAGGGAGAATAATCTGCCCTTGGGGGCAAGACCAGCCGTGCCCCAGGAGCGTCAGGTTCCTGTTTGCTTTGCTAACAAGCTCTGCTGCTGCTCGGCTCCCTGCAGCCAGAAGAAAGGAGGTGCCCGCAGGCCGCTAACCTGCTCGTTTGTCTAATTAGTGCTCTGGAATAAGGGAGTGACCCCGAGGGCTGCACTGCTGCAGGGCTCTGCTTCACCCACACGGGCTCCTCGCCAGCAGCACCTGGTCCGTGCAGCACCGCAGCTTGGGCTCCTTCCGCGAGCTGGAGCGCTCCTCTCCCGAGCACAAAGTGGGGCAGCTGGGTTGGCCCTAGAGAGCCCAGCTCATCGTCCCTTGGGGCAAGAGACTTTGCTCCAAGCAGGTCCCATGCCAGTTTGCTGCAGCCCCTCTGGCCTCGTGTGCTGTGGGAAGGAGGCGCTTCCCTTTCCACGCTCTACAAGCCAGTGCAAACAGCCCAGCTGCTCCCCAGGCGAATCTACTCTGTGCTGCAGCTGGGCCTGGGGAAGGTGCTACCAGGCATCCATGATCACTCGTTTGGACTCGTCTCCCTTGCTCCCGCGCACAAGGATGCTGCCCTACACACCCTGGCGCCTTCTGAAAAACGCACGAGGAGGGCAGGCAAGAGTGGCTTTTGGCCAGGGCAAGACACGGCTACCACTTGGGTACCCCGTGCACAGATCCCACGGCTGCTTTCTCCGCCTCTGAGATGCAGGGTGCAAACCCAGCGAGGGCACAAGCAGCCTTGGCCACCCCAAGCCGCATCCCGGCCTGCTGCCGCGCCCGGCGCAGGGAGTGCAGCCTCAGCAGCGAGGCAGGGAAGGCAGGCGGGCAGGATCCTGCCTCCCTTGCCCACGTGGGGTTCGGCAGCAGCATCTCCTCCAACGCTGCCACGACAGCGCAGCCAGTGGCGCTGCTGGAGGCTCCCAGGGACGGCGTGTCCGGGGCACTAGGGAAGTGGGTTACGAGCGCCGTGACGGATTCGCTGTCACCAGGATGCCTTTCTGTCACCAAGGACGGAACAGCAGCCAGACAGGCAGCTCTGCTGAACAACCTAAGACTGCAGCACATGGGCAACCCAGCCTGCCCATTGCCTCCCACAGACAGGCAAAACCCGGGCAGCACTGGGCACTGTGCTGCGCGAGGGAACAGCCTCCACTGTGGATAATTCACTGGGCTGCCAGGCTTAGGAGAGCCATTCTTGCTGGGGATGTGTTAAGAGAGGCCGTGGCGAGCCCCGCTGCAATCAGAGACACTACGTCCCTGCTCACGGGCCTCGGAGGAGCTGCTCAGGTTTCAGCTGCACCCCGGCGGGGTAGCTTGGGTTTCAGCAAAGCGAGCGGGGCCAAGGCTCCCGCGGCGCGGGGCCGGCGGGCAGAGCCGCGCTAACAGCTGGGCATCGGGCTGCACCGCTCGGCACGCGCCCAGGCGACGCCTCAGCTCCCCCCTGTGCCACCATCCTCGCCCCAGGGACGTGTCCCCGCTCCCTGCATGCCCCTCACCTCCCGGAGCTTGTCCATCTCGTTCTGCACCACTTGCTTGGCCAGCTCCGTCTCGATGAGCCTCTGGCGCAGGTCTTCATTCTCCTCCTCCAGCCTGATCCTCTTCTTCTCCACGGCCTCCAGCTCGTTGTGGAGCCGCACAGAGACATCCTTGGCCACCTGGGGACACAGCACAGCTGTGATGGGGCTGGGCGCAGTACGCTCAGAGCCAGGACTGTAGCTGCCTGGAGCACCGGGGCAGGACCTTGAATGTAACTGTAGCCCGTGGATGGTGCCCAGGGAGATCTTCAAGCTGTTTCTGAACTGCTGATGAGCCCTCCAGGAGCAGGGATCTCCTCCAGGAGAGGGATTGCATCCCTCCGTGCAATCACCTATCCTTACTGCCACAGGCTGCAGATCTTAACAAATGGGCAGCTGGACAGGACAAGGAGCTGGGAATGGCACGGGGGGCAGATGCTCCAAAGCAAACATCACATGGGGAGCCTGTCATTGGCCCACAGCACACCAGGACTGGTGGCAGTGGGAGCTGGAAGGTCACTGGCCATCATCTCTCCACCATCCAGAAGCAGCATCATGGCAAAGCACCACAAGCCCACGGTGGGCCTGCAGCCAAACCACAGAAATCGGCAGATCTTGTGCATTTTTGGTGCATGTCCTCTCCGTCACGCACAGTGACCACCCTTGCACCACGCTCCCCTCCGAGGTGCCTGCTCCTGCTCTAGCCCTGCTTCCCCAGGAGTGTCACCAGGCCATTGGATGCTCTTTGCCTTTTAGTACGAGCCCAGGCTCGAGAGAGCAGAGCCCGGGGAGCCACCGCACGACAGCCGGCGAGGAGGCTTCCCGGCAGCCCCACGGGAGAAAGGGGAGCTGCTGCATCGGGTTACGGAAAAAACGCCCAGCTGCTCCTCGCATAAGCCCTGCCGCTATGTGAGCGGGGCCGGGGCCAGCAGCCGCGCAGGAGCAGGCAGCGAGCGCGAGCTCTGCCCGCTCCCCATGGGAGCGAACAAAGCGCTCGCTCCCGCGCGCGGGAACCAAGCCAAGGGGCTGGCGCTGGCCCCCAGGGAGCGCGCCGGCTGCTGTGCCTGTGCTGTGCTGCCCTTTGAGATGGGTGCTGAAGTTTGGCATCCTGTATCCCTGTCCCGAGCAGCCAAGAGCTCCGAAAAGCCCACAAGGAGCAGGGACTGAAGCTGGGCAGGTCCAGGTGACATGAGACGGGCTCCAGCCAGGCCGACCCCACTGAAGGAGCCTCTCCAGCTCCACTTACGGTGCGTTTCTGCTCCTGCCCAGGCTGTTTACTGCTTCTAGGGCACTTGGCAGCTCCAGCGCTGCTTTGTGCAAGGACCTTGCTGGCTCCGGTTCAAACTCCATCCTGCCTCTGACGGCAAAGATGGGAGAGCCCGGAGCACCCCCCCTTGCAGGCAGGACGGTGTCTGCTCTCGGGGGAGCCAGGAAAGGGGTCGAGCACAGGACCGGGCATACGCCCCCACTGCCCAGGAATCTTGTGCTACTCCAGCCTGCTGCATGGAGCAGCCGGGAGGGAGCAGCTGCCCCAACGCCTCCTGTTCTGCCCTACTGAAACCACGACTGGAGAGGGTGGCACCTGAGCAGACACCAGGAGGGGATGGTGGAGAGTCGCGGAGCGCAAACAGCGCGGGGCCCCTCCCCAAGGTGCTCCCAGCGCTCAGGAGAACCTGTTGGCTGCTCCTTGAGCTGTTCTCGAGCCAGCCCCGGCGCCACCACAACCCCCTCAAGGCGGCCGTTCAGCGGGAGTGCTCAGCCAACACTCACAGGTGCAGGGAGCTGTCAGCAGCTCCGCAAGACACTGCCGAGAGAAGGCCGCCCTGGTGCGCTTCCCTTGGCCGAGGTGGCATTTTTGTCCCCTCCCCAGCCTCCTGTGTCTCACTTTCCAGCTCCATCCCGCTCCCCTATTCCAGAGGCTTGTGTGGCTTTGGGGCCCCGCAAATTCCTATCCTTTGAGGTCAGGGAGCTGCGCTCCGGGTGCTGCAGCCGGGGGGTTGCCAGGCCCGGGCTATGTGCACCCGCGCTGCCCTCATCCTGCTGCTGTGGGGAGCAGCACCGTGGCCCCATGGCAGCCCCTGGGTGCGCGAGGAGCTGCCGAGGACATGGCTTGGCCCCCAAATGTGTAGAAGGGATGCCCCGTTGGCAGATAGCTCCCCCAAACTGTGAGGAGCTTTTTGTTCTGCCTGTCCTCTCCTAGGCCACCCACCATCACCAGGAATGGGGGGACCCACCAACGTGCCTGTGCCTGGCTGTCCTGCGCCCCGAACCATGGGATGCTCAGGCTCTCCTCCACGCCCCCCTGCCATCAAGGAGCAGGGGCACCAGGGGAAAGGAAGAAGGGGATGCTCAGCTGCCTGGCCTTACCTTGACGTCCTGCTCAAGGCTGTGGATGAGCTCGCCGTCCACCTGCCCCGTCTGCGCCACGCGCAGGCTGCGGCGCTCCGCCTTGCGCAGCCGGTATTGCAGGATGCGGCACGTCTTGCTGGCCTGGTCCAGCTGCTGCCGCAGCTCCTGCAGCTGGTAGACATCCTCCTCCATGTAGACGTCCCGCATCTCCAGCATCTCCGCGCGCAGCTCCTCGATCTCATCCTGAGGGGAGATGCGCGTCAGAGAGCCCCACAGTCCTGCACACGTGACTGGCTTTCCCTGTCCCCTTTCCCAATGCACCCAGTGGCTCCTGCACCTCGAGATGCTCAGACCCTTGCAAGCTCCTCGGCTAGTGGTGGCAGTGACAGCCCCAGAGCTTGGGGTGCTGCCACGGCTTCTTGGCCATCCTCAAAATGAGCAGCCCCCTCTCTATCCTCGTGCCGGGGAAAGAAGCTTGATGCTACTGCCCGAGCACCCGCTATCTGCTCGCCTTGGTGCCCCAGCTCCCAGCCACAGAGCGAAGGCTGCAAGAGGTGGAAGCGGCCAGGGAGCAGCAGGCAGCCCCAGAGCCACAAAGCACCGGGGTTTGGGGACAGCACCGACCCCACACGTCACCTCCCTGCCCAAGCGTCCCCAGCGGGTGACATCCTGCTGCACCATGGGCCTGCTCACAGCAATGGATCCTTTCTCCTTAGATCACAGCTTGCTCCTTGCACTCATCAATGTTCTTCCTGAACAGAGCTCCCAGCCCCCAGGAACATCCCTGTGGAGGGGTGCACTGGGAATGGAGCAAAACTGACTGTTTGTAGGCTTGAAAGGACAGCAAGGAGAGAAGCAAGTCAAGCCCTCCCTCCTCTTTCACAGGGGCTCAGAGCCTGCTGCATCCCAGCGGCCCTACCCCTCTGGCGCAGAGCACAGTTGCAGTTATCACACAGAACGCGGCTCGCCCAAGGCCACCACGGCCCTGCACCGATCACGCCAACCCCTCAAGCAGCTCCGTGTTTGGCAAATGGAGAAGCCCACCAGGCTCCTCGACGGCGCTCCAGGAACAGCCTGGGCACCTTTTGAGCGGGGCGTCAGGTTCCTGGCCCGAGCAAAAGCTGCCCCACGCTGCCCTCAAGCCCCTCCGGGGCAGCAGTGACCCCGTGACGGGCGCTAAGGCTTCGCCTGCCCAGCTGAGCTGAAGCTGCGAGGCTAGCAGCCCCGGGGAGCCGGCACGAGCGCCTGTAAATATTTGAAGAGGAAAATAAAGAGGATGATGGGGGCAGGGAGAGGATTCTCTGCAGGCGGCAGCAGCTCCAGCAAGAAAAAATGTAGGTCGTCTTGGAAAAGATGTGTCAGAGGAGGGAGCCACGCGGGCGAGGGAAGGAGCGCGGAGAGGAGATGGGAGGTGAGGAGAGAAGAGGCAACACGGGGACAAGAGCCTGTGCCAGGCCCGCCAGGAAAGAGGTGAAGGACCAGCTGGCCCCAAGGCCACTGAGCATCCCCAGAGCCCTGATGGAGCACGGTGTCCCTGGGCCAGCACATCCCAGCAAGGGCAAGCTGCCACCAACAGTCCTGGGTGGGCAAGAGGCACCACGGACGGGTCACTGCGCACTGGGACACTGCAGAAACTGGGCCACCGCTTAGCTAGACTGGACCAGGCCTGTGGACGGGATGGGGAAGAGGGTGCACGCGAGGAAGGTGCTGGTGAGACCCAGGCGCCATAGCGGGAGGGAGAAGGATGTAGCAGCTCCCTACAGCCTGGAGGGCAGTGAGTGACACCCCAGGAGGCAAAGCCCAAAGCACCCACCTCTGTGGGACCTGCCCCCACCTCTCTCTGCCCCGGGAAGCTGGCACAGAGCAGCCCATTAGGCTGTGCTGGAATTGGGCAGCCAAGGAGGAACACAGACAATAGCCCCATGGGCTGCGCCGCAGCCAGCACGTCAAGCGCAATGATAAAAATGAGGCCTCATCTCTCAGGGCATCAGAGGTTTCAGCTCCTTTTGTCACCAGGAAGGAATTGCAGAGCTGGGAACACCTCTCACATCTATGGCCTCATTAAATTACATGGTGACAAGTTTCTCGTTTGCCTCCGCCAAGCCCCGCTGAGGCGCTCGCCAAGACGTAGGGACCCGGCGGGGCTGTCGCTGCAGGGCCGGGAGGAGCAGGTTCCCTCTCAGCACCAATGCCAACCCAGAGACAACTCCAGGTTTTCAGCACACAAACACCATGACACCACCTGCATCCCCAGGTGACACCCAAGGACTGTCCCCTCCGGGCTGTGAAGGCCCCTATGGAGCTGATGGCACCGACCAAGGCTCCTTCCAAGTCCCTGCTAGTGCAACCTCAACTCAAGTCTTCCAAGGAAATCACGCTCCTATCATGGCTGTTAGCCTCAACATGGTCAAACCTGGAGCCTTTCTGAAAACAGATTGTTTGTTTTCCTGCCAAAATGTCCATGCACCTAAAAAATCTCCATTTGCTGCTCAATGCAGTTCCTGCTTCCCAAGCGGGCAGAGCTGAGGAGAGGGTCTCCAGGCTGCTGCCTCGCAATGGGATGAAGCCCCTCTGCTCCCAGCAGTGCTAGTGATGGTGGCCAACAGCCTGAAACATCAGGCCAACATGAGGAGAGGTGCCCAGGGCGAGTGCACGTTGCCTCAGACCAGTGCACGCGCCCTCTGACGCCACAGATGGAGCGAGTGCCGGTTGAGCTCCACGTCTCTGCCAGCGCCAGGCAGGGATGCGGCTACAGGTCCCACAGCACCTGCTGGCCCACGCACAGGAGGAGCGAGCCAGGCAGCAGCCGCTGGCCTCCCGTCCCCTAGGGAACAGGGACACAGCCCTGGGCGCACACTTGGCCAGGGGGAGATCCAGCATCCCGGATCCAGCCTCGCCGCAGCGGGCTCAGCGCCCGGCCAGGCTACGGGATGCCCAGCACCCCACGCACCCGCACAAAGCCCCATCTGCAAGACGCCCAAAGGGCCAAGGCAGCTGGGGGGATGTCACAGTCGCTCACTGTTATCTTTAAATGCTCCAGGACAAATAAGGAGCGTCAATTGGACAATCCGGGATTATCTCCCGGGCAGACTTCAGGAGCTCGCGGCGACGTCGCGGTGCCAAGGCGGCCGTCGCGGTGCCAAGGACGACTCTGGTCCGGCCCGCGGGATGCAGGGCTGGCGCTCGCAGGCACAGGATGCGACCGGGAGCCGCGCAAAGCCCAACACACACACACCACGACAGACAAACACTAGCACCAAGGGCTGAAAGCAGAGGACTGGTGGCTGCATCCCGCTTCCGCTCCGCTTATAGCCCGGAGCCAGGAAGAATGGAGTCATGCGGAACGGCAGCCAGCGCGGCGAGTGCCCGGGACAAGGCGTCCTGGGGATGCCCAGCCTGGCACAAGGGCCTTCAGGCACTTCTGCACAGGATGGGGTTGGGGAGTGGGATATCCACAGCAGGATTCAGCAGGAAGTGGCTGCAGGAAACCTTTTGCCATCAAATTTGTACAAGGAGTGACCCGAATATAAACACAGAGGCACATGGGGCTGCTTGGGTCCCACTCAAGTGCTGACGGTATCAGCTCCTCTTTGCAATTCGTGTTCCTCAGGCAGCTTAGCAGGAGCGATGGCTCCATCAAGCAGTCATGGACTCAGCTGGTGCAGGGAGCAGGAGCTGCGCATTGCTCCTTTCCATGCTGCTCTGAGCCCCCAGCTCAGGAATCCCAGAGGATGGCAACAACCATCACACTTAGGGCGCTTGTATCCAGTGCAAACAAGTTGCTCCTTTCGTGGAGTGCCCAGCCCAGGAGCATCCCAGTCGGAGGGTTTTTTGCAGGGTAGGCAGGGAAGGGAAAGAGGTGCCTCCCTTCATTCTGGCGGCAGGAATTTGCCTGGACCTGTCATGACAATAAATCCGTAGAGCAGCGAGCAGCAAACCTGCAATTGCAAAGCGCAGCTCAAGGTACTGTATTTTTCCCTCGGAGGCAAGCTGTTCGCTTAAGCCATAATAAATGGATTAGGATTGGAGGCCAGAGAGATGCCAGCAAATTGGAAGAGAGCTTAGAGCGGAAAAGCTGACGCTCTGCACGGGGCCGGGAGGCCAGATTGCAGCAGCAAAACAGCTCAGCGGCACCGTTGGACACGACTGGAGGCCCCGGCTGTAATGAGCTGCCAGGAAAGCACAAACACAAAAGGTGTCGGATGAGAGGGGAAGCTGTCAGGAGTGAAAATGCAGGAAAACCTTCCCTGCAGGAGCAGCTCCAGCCATCCCCATGGACGAGCCCTCGCACCACCTTTGCTGGAGATGATGCGCATCATCTCAAAAGGCAGAATGAAAAAAACGCAAAAGAAATCAGTCAAATAAAGGTGAGTGCAGAGGCAGGAGTGGCCATCAGAAACACCTCAGATTCAGGGCATTGCAAGGAGGAAGCATCAGAAACGGTGGCAAATCAAGACAGAAGTAGAGCGAGGGAGGGCAGGAGGGGACGTGGGAGGGCAGTGCCACCAACACACATCACAAGAGGCAGCTGGAAGGAAGGGGAGCGGAGCCAGCGAGGCCTCCACGCGCTCCAGGAGCCGGGCAGGAGGAGGGAAAGACACCGAGGAAGGAAGAAGTGGTCTTTTTCTAACACGAGAAGGGAGCTCAGGACCAGACTGCAGAGGAGAGCAACGCGGACACGCCGCTCACCACCTGCAACACGAGCGCGTTTATCCATTTACTCAGTCTTCTGCCTCCTGCACGCACACAAAGGAGCAAAAATGTCATGTTTTTTTCAGTAGTTACTGGGGAAATCAGCCGTCTTGGAAAATCTGCAGGGAACGGGCGGTCCGAAGGGGGATGTTCCAGCACCTAATGGCACAGGGCTTGGAGAATCAAACCCAGCCCGTTTGCCCAGTGAACACCCACGGGAAGGAGGTGAGAGACACCCTCACCCTCCTGCAATCCTCAGAGAAGCTGCAGAGCGGCAAAGCAGGGCACGAGCAGTCCCACTGCAGCTTGAAAAATAAAAACAAATGCCATTTTCTGAGTGGGAAGAGGCAAGGAGGGCACGCGTCAGCCTGGTGCTCGCAAACGCACAACGTTGAGGCCCTGCCCCGCTATCTTCCAGAGGCAGAAAGCAGTGGTGGACTCGGAACCAGGCAAATAATGACGACATGAGCGGCTGTCACGCCGCCGGGAGCAGAAACACTGCAGGGCCTTGGCAACGGCTTTGGGACACGGCCAAGCAGCGCCCGCCTGCCCTCGGGGACAGCGTGGCCCACGGTGCCACCGCGGGCACCGTCCCCTCGCCGCGGCACACTGCGCAGCAGAGGAAAATAGGCATTTTTCAAAGAAATGGAGAGGGAAGCTTCGCGTGTTTTTGCATCAGTCCCTCTTGGGATGCTCAGGGCCGTGGCATCAAGCAGAATCCATTGGGCGAGATGGGGATTATGGTGCGGGAGCAACAAGCAGCCTCCCCGGCCCGAGGCTGCAGACCACAGGCAGCAGCTTTCCATTAACACCAAGCAGCCACCCGACTGATAAGGGAATTAGGCTGCAAATTGCAGACAGAAAAAGAAAAGAAAGGAGAAAAACAACCACCCAGCACACTGGGCTCCCACTGGGAAATGGTGCTGGGCTGGGCTGCACATCCCCTGCCCCCTGCACAATGTCCCACCAACCTGGTGCATGGGGCTCAGGGGGACATCCCTGTGCACAGGGGCGCATGGGGAAGGGACCCCGCCATGTGTCACAGCTTTTTTTCATACACATTAACCACAGCTCCAACATTGTTATCCTTCCCTCCCCGTCAGTGCAGTGAGCAGAGAGGAGAGAAAAAACAACATTTTTCAGCTCTACACCTGCCCCCATAAATTATCGGGCAAACAGCTGGGGCTGGCAGCGGAGCAGCACCAACGGGGCAGGAAAGGGGCTGTCGAGTCAATCTGGACGCCTGTTTGGAGGGCATGACGGAGCCGGACCGGGGCCGGGCTGCACCGCGGGCTCCCGGTGCCTGCGGAAGGAGCGTCGCGTGTCCCCTGCGCCAGCTCCCACGTCGCCCCGATCTGCTCTTTGTCTGCCTGTCCCTGCGCAGCGGCTGCCGCCTTTCGTCTCGCGCGAGCGGGGCCACGGCTCCTCCGCGCTGCGAGGAGGGGAGAGGCGCCCAAGCACCTCCTCGCCCTGCAGGGCTGCCCACCTGCACGCAGGATGCTGCAAGGAGGGGCTTTAGGCGAAGCCTTTGCTGCGCCCAGGCCCAGTCCCTCGCGTTGGTGACGGAGGAGCGAGAGGCACAGCCCAACCAGACGGCAAAGAGGAAGAGGGAGCAGCCGCAGGGTTTCCAGGGTGCCCTCCTGCCCCGCATGGTGCAGGCTGCGCTGGGCTGGGGGCTGCCTCTGCACCGGCCATGCCCAAGCACGGGAGGGTCCCCAGGGACAGGACCGAGCTGCAGGAAAACCCACCCCAGGGGGGAAAAATAAATAAATCCAATTCTGCTGATTTAATCAGCGCATCTAGCAGCTTAAGGCGCAGAATCTCAGGAGTCTCATTTTGACTCATCGCCCAGCAGAAGAGGAAAACACAGCCCCAAAAGCCACAGGGAGGGTGAAAATACGCAGCCCAGAGGTCCCTCCCTGCACCGCCACCCTTTCACCAAAAGCCTTTGTCAAAACCGCCCCTCTTTAAGCCTGAGCAAATCTGTGCTGCAAAGAGAAGCGGGTGAGGTGTGCTTAAATATGTACATTTTATTATCGCAGCCGAGGAAGGAGACAACACCAGCTGGCAGGACGACAGAGCGTCGCGATTTGCTGGGGATGGCTCCATTTTGGAGCTCATCGATAACACAAAAACGTAGTGGCAACGCACGCGATGAGCATGACAAGGGGTGAAGCCACTGCAGGACACCAGTCTCACTCACCTCCTGCAGCCTCCCCAGTTTTACCCTGCTCTAATGGGTAAATTTTGATCCTCTGCAGTTTTCATGACCCTTAGGAAAATCTGTCACCCCTGACAAGCCGGATTCACCAGCATCCAAAGGGTGGGGAGCTGCCAAGGTCAGACTCACCTCCAGCACCAGCCTCTGGCCCTGGGGTCCCCAGCTGAGCTGCTGCAACCTGGGCTGACCTAGTTGGGTTGAGTTGGATTTATCCCTGTGGTGCCTTAATGCCCCAAACCCATTAATTTGTAGAAGAGCCAGAGCATGTGAGCTCCCCACACCCAGACAGACGTTCTCCTCCTCCTTGCAGGAGCTGAGCAAAACCCACACTGCAGCTTCCTCCTTTTTTTGGCGGATGAGGGATGCGTGCGGCCATCTCCTGCCCTGCTGGAGCGCAGAGCACTTTCCTTCCCTCCAAAACACGTTCACGAGCAGAGCACACACATCAGGATGGGGACAGCAGAAGCACCAGCGCCGTGATGCAGAAACGCACCATGCTGTACGCCCACTGCAACAGGCACTACAGAAACGCGAGGTTGGCACCCTCCACGATGCTCGAAATACGCACCGAGGCATGCGGGAGGATGCAGAAACCCCTATCTGCCAAACAACACGGCAGCAAATGGCAGGGAGTACCAAGAACATCACCACCGTGATCCAGTAGCACTTTCATGCCTGCTCCTGGCTATGGATTCGTGTCACTATTTACACGGGTGCAACACCCAAACCCCACTCCACCTGCAGTTTGCTATGAAGATGATTGTGCGAAAATCTACCAAGCAACCATGCAACACACAGAAACAGGAGCATTTTCAGCTGCATTCTTGCAAACTGCAGGGATCTCATCTGTATTTTTCCAGCTCTCGGTAAATCAAAGCCCTTAAGCTCTTGGTGCTAATTCTGGCAGGAGTTTGGACACCAGCTGTGAACTAGGGCTTTGCTAATGGACAAAGGGCCTGATTGAGCATCTCCAAGTCTGTTACCCAAAGCCTAACGTTCACCTCGTAGCTAAAACCCCTGTGCATTTACAAACTTTGGCATCAGCCTTTGACCGTTTTTCTGACCTTTGGTATCAAAAGAGCAGTCACCAAGGCACCGTATCTGCTCTTGAATCCCCACCCAGGTGCTTCTGCAGTGCAAAGCACTGCACAAACATCTCCGGAGCTGCACAACACCCAACAGCAAGGGATGCAACGCGCTGCAGCCCCTGGGGACTCGGTATCTCACCCAGCCCTCCTGCAGGGGCAGCTCGTCCCCTCGACCGCCCTGCTGTCCCTCACACTGAGCCACCTAGGTTGGACGCAAGCACGTGCAGAACGGCTCTGCAGCCCTGTCCCCATCGCGTCACCTGCCCTGCCTTCGAAATACGCCCGTGAATGAGACAGCCAAGCTGCACGCCTGGAAAAAGGCCCCAGGGAGCAGACAGGCACTGCGCTGACAGCACGTACAAGCACCGACGGAAAAGCAAATGAGTTGGAAAATCCCTTCCCCAGAGGCAGGGCAGCGTGAGCGGGCAGCGAGGCGAGGAGCTCTGCGGGAGCAACTATCCTGGGCAGGGCAAACCACGGCCAGCCGTGCCCGATGGAGCTGAACCACGGTGTCCTCGGCTGCGTCAAGCCAGGCTCGGCCGTGTTCGCCATGCCGTGCTGAGCCACGCTGTGCCAAACCACGTCATGCCATGCCACGCAAACCACATCACGCTCTGCCATCTGAGGCCTAGATGGGCCGTGCTGGGCTGAGCCAGTCCACACTTGGCCAAGCTGGGTGAGCTGTGCCATGCCTGGCCATGTCTGGCAATGCCATGCTAGGTCAAACCGAGCCATGGCAGGGCATGCCAAGGGATGCCAGGCCTGGGTTAAGACAAGCCATGGCAGGCGATGCTATGGCAGGTCAAAGCAAGCCATGCCAGGCTGCCCCATGCCACGTCAAACCACATCACGTCAGGGATGCTACGGCGGGTCAAACCAAGCCATGCCTGGAGATGCCAACCCAAGTCAAGGCCGATCACGCCCAGAGATGCCAGGCCCAGGGATGCCAGCCCTCGTAGGGCCGATCCTTGCCGCGCGCCGTGCCCACCTTGAGATAGTCGTTCTCGGAGCGCAGGTCGTCCAGCTCGCGCAGCAGCCCGTCGTGGCCGCCATCGAGCAGCTCCTCGGTGAGGTCGGAGAAGGCGAGCGAGGTGCTGAGGTGCAGCCGGCTGCTGCCCATGGAGGCCGAGGGCTCCGACGGCAGCGGCGACGCCTCCCCGGCCGAGGGCGGCGGCGGCGGCGCGGCGCTGCCGGGCGACTCGCTCTCGCTGCCGCTGAGCTCGAGCGCGAGCAGCTT
>JAWLRI010000170.1:151833-162082 GCA_034781795.1 Crypturellus tataupa | reverse complement strand
GCGCTCTTGCAGCACCAGCGACCCCTGCGCCCGCTGCCAGCAGCGCACCGGCACTGCCACCCCCACCGGCACTGCCACCGCCACCGGGACCGGCACCGCCACCGGGACCGGCACCGCCACCGGGACCGGGGCGGGGGACCCTGCTGCGGCCTCCTGGCGGGCCAGGCTCTCCGGAACCCGCCTGGGGCATCCTCGGATTGGGGTCGCTAGGGCAGCCCCGGCAATGGGGGGCCTGGAGCGCCCCTGTGGTCCCCGCAACCACCCCTCCATGGGTGGGGGTCCCCCCGGGACAGCCTCATACAGGAGGGTTCGCAGGGGCGCAGGTCCCCGGTGACATCCCTGGGGTCTATGGGTCATCCTCAACACGGAGCCCTAGGGCGCTCCCATGGGGGCGAGTGCCCTGGGGCCTCCCCAGGGCTGCGGGTCCCTGGGGTCCCATGGGGCTGAGGTCTCTGGGGCCCCTGTCCATGGCAGCTGCTGCTGCCCGCCTGCCCGCACGGGCTTCTCTCCCGCTGCAGACACAGCCCCAACCGGCTGCACGCGCCCAACGGCCGGTTTTGAAAAACGCTCCCCCGCGCCTCCCCCCAGCGCCTTCTCGCAGCCAAGCGCTGCAGCTGCAGCCGGCGCCTCTCGGCCTCCCCTTCCCTGCCCGTCCTCCCCGCCGCAGCTCCCGCCCCGCAGCACGAGCCTGGGGCTCTCCTGCAGCGGCTCCCGAAGATGCCGTGAGGATGGGGCACGTGTTGCATTTCCTAACCTGCCCCAAGCAGCAGTGGGGATTGGTCTAACATCGGGTATCCGGGATGGAGGCTCCCTAGATGCCCTGGAAAGCAGCAGGGTGGCACACAGCGCACCCAGGACCTCCTCTGCCACCCCTGGTGCTGAGGGGACACAGTCAGGATGAGGAGGTGCAAAGGGCAGATGGGATGGGGCAACACCAGGGGCACGTGCACCCCCGCACAGCGAGGCCCCGGCACCACGGCGGGGGATCAAGGGGCTGCAGAGCGTTTTTCCCAACCAGCAGCCCCGCGGCAACCGTGATACCTCGCATCCCGCACCGGTGCCCTGCGCTCCGCGGCCTGACTGCAGCTCCCGCGCTACCCAGGGTGTCTGGTCGAGCGGCTGGTCTTGCGCCAGCTGCTCCTGCGGGAATTATTCAATAAATGTGAATTAAGTGAGGGCGGGCGGCTCTCGGAAGCTCTGAAAGACAAGCAATGAGCTTAAGCAGCCCCCTGGGCCTGGTGAGCCTGGTCGGCGGCCAGCCCCGGCGCGGTGCATCCCTGAGCACCGGGATGCTCTGCTCACGTGTGTCTCTGTGACAGCGAACGTGGCTATGGGCACAGGAGCCCATGGCCACCGCACAGCCAGGTCCTCCCGCTGGCCCCATCATCCCCATGATTTTGGAGGGGAGAAGTGGGGTGGCCGTGGGCATGGTGGGACGTGAGACGTGCCCATGAACACCAAGGAGGGGTTCCCAGTGCAGCCAAGGCAGCAAAGGCGCCGGAGGCACCGGTCCTGGCGGATACACCCCTAACTTGTCCTTAGCACGAAGAGATGAGCCCAGGCAAGCAGCAGTTCAGGTCCCCTGAATGTCCCCCTGGATCAGGCCCAGACCTGGAGCGGCCCTTGCTGCTGCTGGTGGCCCCTGGCTCTGCTCCAACCCCTGGCTGAAGCTGTCAGGTTCATTTTGGGTTAAGATGCTGAAAAGCTCACAGCGAGGAGCCCTGTGTGAGCAGCACCTGGCAGCAGCTCCCATCCCCAAGACCCTGAGCATGCAGGGGTTCTGCCCGAGCATCCGTGTGCCAGCCCAAGCCCCAAGTTCCACATGAATCCATAAATTCTAAGGGGGACATATCTATCTATCTATATCTATCTATATCTATATCTATATCTATATCTATATCTATATCTATACCTATACCTATATCTATATCTATCTATACATATATTTACGGATGCTTCTCATACTCAGCCCATTGAGGGGCTAGAGGGGCTGGCACCCCCTTTACCTGTGCAATATTTGGGTGTGATGCTAAGGGCTTACGAGCGGTGGTGGCAGCAGAGCAGGGGTGAGCGCTTCCCAGCCCAACCACACGCATCCTCCGGAGCAGCTCCGGCCGCAGCCATGGCAACGGGGCTGCTCCGGGCTTTCCGCCATCCCCTGACAGGGAGCGCCCTGCCTTCTCCCCGGGCTGCTGCAGGGTGATGGGGCTGCAGTCAAACACGCAGGGATGAGCAACCCCCTGGGGCTGCCCCTAAGCCGCTTGTACTCCAGGCAACAGCACAGCGCCGCTGCGGATGCTGCTGCGACAGCCAAGCCTGGCAACAGCCTGCAGAGCCAATCCCACTGCCTGGCATCCCTGGATTTGCTGCCTATGACTGCCTGTGGCTGCACCTCCTCGCCCTGCGTCTGCACCAGGCACCTGGCAACACCAGCCCTGCGTTCTCAGGGTTGTTTTCATGCTGCCCCCCTTTCCTGCACTCCCTAGAGCAGCTTTTGCAGCACAGGTCACATATCTTCTTGCACCATTTCTGTATCCCACCATGCCAGGGAGATCCTCACAAGTCCTCAGTGAACTCCTGAGCCACAGGAGATTGGGAGATTTCAGCTGTAAAACTTAACTTTCTTAGCTGGCATCAGAAAACAGATTAATTGCCCCCATCCTCATCACCTGCCTCCCCTCCGTTGCCACTGCTGCGTCCCCCCGGACCTCTGCACTCATGCTCTCCCTGCACTTTGCTCACTTCATCTTTCCCAAAACTGCAGGATGCATCCGGAGCAAGAAGTGCTACAGGCAGCTCAAAGGCCACTAAAATGTCCTTTGCCACCAGGACGCAGCTCAATGCGGCCCCGCGTGGAGCTCACCCGCTCCTCGGGCATCACATCCTGGGGAGCAGCGCAGGGAGTGGGATCGGGTGACCCAGCAAGTCCTGGACTCTGCTGGCTCAACACCCCCAAATCCAGGTCCTGACCCCCAGTCACCTGCTGGACAATCCAAAGATTTGCCTGCATTGCCATCTGGTGCCTGCTGGAAACAGCGCAGCTGCTTCGCTCGTGCTTGCTGCATGCAATGAAAATCACGGCACTGGGGAAGCAGAATGAACTTATTTTCAGTCTGTGTTAATTAATCCAAAAACCTGAGTGGGTTAGAATGCTTCAGGGCACCTGTACTCCATTCAGATGTGCAGTTCATAGAAAATGGAATGCCAGGTAACTTCTAAGGTCTGAATTAGGGCAAAAATGCTTAGGATAGAAATGAGTATATATGATCTGTGTATGGCAGTTTACAGGGTTTGACACATGCACTGCCAGGCTGCCTGAACCTTGACTTCCAGAAACCTCCCACACATTCACCTGACACATTAACCCCGGAGCCCTATCCAAAATAATTATTTTAGTGGACCTGGTACAAGGGAGGAAAGCCAATCAAGGCATCCTGAGGCCACATCAGCGCCCAGGGCTCGAAGCCCTGACACAAGCATCAGCCTAGTTGTGTTTGCGCTCACTTTTTGGAGAAGACTTTGTAGCCAGAAACAGCCCTTTTTTAGGCAGCCCTTCTAGGACATGGGAATGGGTTGCAGACAGCCCTAGTGATTTGCTTAGAAAAGGTTCCCCAAGGAGCATGAAAGCAGCACCTTGGAGCTGTGCAAATGGACCTCATGGCACCAGGGGACATAGGTAGCAACTGAGCAGAGGGGGACCTCACCCAAGCACTGTTATCTGGTGGGCTAAGAACACTATCAAGCCTTAAGATCTCCAGGCAGCCTCAGCTGGGGTCTCCATGCTCCATGCACGGTCCAGGAGCTCCGTTTAAGCTGATACTTGGGCTCTTGTGGCAAATTGTCTCTGTGTTGGATCATTGCTGCATCCTTACCACCACCCTAGGAGACGGTAGCTGGGAGGCCAGTGCTAGTAGCCCGTTTGGAGGCAGTTGCTGTTGGGCGTAGAGCTCTCTGCTGCTAAGTGCTGTGTGGTTGCCCACCACCCCGAGTGACCAGCAGGTAAGTGTGTGCATCCAGGGCAGGTAGAAGGGGGAGCTTATTTCCTTGGAGAAGTTATTGCTGGTCAGGTTGAATGAAGAAACCTGGCCTCCCTCGGTAGGAGGAGAGGTAGCAAGGGGGGTTGTGTGAGGAGGAAGAGACCTGGAGCATGTGAGAAGCAGCTCAACAATTTCAAATAATTTTACACTGTAAAAAGGCTTCTTTGATCAAGCCAGAAAGGCTTTTGCTGCTCCACATGCTGTGCCCTAGACCTGCAGCTTTTCCTTCCTCTTTCTTATCTTGATATGTGTTTTTTTAAAAGGGTTATTTCTAATTAGCAGAGGGGAGCTCAGGTCACAAAACCCAGAGGAGAGCCACTGTGCAGACTAAACCCCTTTGCATTCAAGGGAATCTGGTTCAGCCAAAAAGAATGGCCCACTTACAAAATCCCCATGAATTCAGGTTTTACACAGTCCCTGTGCCCAGAAGTACTTTCATGAAGAGTCTCAGGAGGGTCTTACCTCCAGCACTTGGTGTTGCTCCTCTCTGCACTTCTGCTCCCTTTCCCCTTCTGTCAGCAGGGGCCATAGACCTATAAGCGCTGTCCCTGCAGCTTTTGGGCCTGCAGGGTTAGTTTTGCTCACCAAGCTAAGCAGCCTTGTGTTGGGTCAGTATTAAAGAAGAGATTTAGGATTCTTCTTGAGAAGCTCTTCAGAAATAAAAATTTCATGCATCATTTCTAAATCATTTTTTAAATAAAATCATATTTGTTCACTTACAGCACTGTAAAGCCCTCAGAGCACATGATTTCAGTAAAATCAAGCCAAGTTTTTAAGTAGTGGGTGCTGTGAAAAAAATCATATTGAATAAGAAACAAATGTTTGTCACAAGATATAATCACAGTTCACTTATTTTTAGCCTGCAACCTAGATTGCCTTGTCTCAGCTGTATTACTCTAGTCTGTACACATGGCACCCTTTCTATATGGTGTGGGAGATGAAATGTTATGGCAAGAAGTGATATTGGGTGTAGCATCAATGTGCTGAATTCTGTGTCCACGTGGACTCTCAAGGAGATGTGCGGGGTGGTGCACAGTGGGTCTGTGAGGGAGGACAAGCGTCCTCCTCCCTTGGCTTCTATATCCAGCCTTGAGATGGGGTTAAAGTTGAGCTTAGACTTCCACAAGGGTTTTCTTTGTGCTGGTGTGGGGTGTGATATATATATATATATACATATATATGCATACATATGCACATATGCATGTTCCTCCTGGTGCTCTGCCTCAGCAGGGAGCTGATGTGCAAGGCCTTGGTGTCACCAGGACGCTCCTGACAGAGGGGGCAAACTGAGATCCCTTTAATTCTATCTGTCTGATAGTTGTCTGAACAAAACAACTGCAGGGAGCTGTCTGGAGCACAAGAACACAGCTGCTGTCTTCAGATGGAGTCAGGATCATCTGGCTCTGCCGTAATGGCCCTACTTACTAGTTGCTGATGGAAAGCCTACTTCAACTTAACTGCTAGGCATCTGTAGCTCTGAAATAGAGGATCTCATATTTAATCTTCCCTCAGCTATAAAGCTCTAAACAAGTCCCACAGCCTAGTTAGAAGTTTTGGTCTGCTGGCTGATCACATGTTGAAGTGAAATGTTGAAGTGTGATTAAGTTCTTTTCCGTGTTTGAATCCTGAAAGGTCTGGATGCCAACAACAAACTCCTCCAGTCTTTCCCTCTTAGCCACACTTCCCACAGAGCAAAGCACAAGCTAGGCTGGACTGGAATATTTGGCATGTTTGATGCATGGCATTCCTGGGGCTGATGGGCCCGTTACAGAACATGTAGCACCCATAACACAACATGCAGGATAACTACTGAAGAGCTCCTGAGAGGTGGAGAGGGATCTGGAGAGCCTCTGCCAGTGGCCTCCCAGCACATTTCAGGAGGTTTAACTTTGCAGTCAACCTCCTGGGCAGATGTGATTGCTCATGGCCATGCAAATCAGCCTGGGGATCTAAGCTGGGAGATGTTTACTGCAGGGCTTGGTTAGCCACGGGAATGGATAGAGCAATGGGGTGAACATTTGCCTCTCACGCTGATCTCAGTGGCTGGGAATTGCTGTAAAGAGCGTTTGACAAATGGAGGGAGGATGCACAAATACCAGCCCATATTCCCCTGTCTGCTGATGGCCACCTCAGAGGTTGAGGAGGACTATGGAAGCCAGAAGTACTTCCCCTGTGATGCTTGCTCTGGACCAGAGCAAGGGTTGCTTTCCTGTCTCTAAGCCTGTCATGGGAACAAGCTTTCCTCTGTTTTGGAAGATAAATCCAACTGGATGTTAGCTCAGCAGGAGGCCATAATTTTTAATAGCTGTTTGGTACACCGCACTTCCAATCTGCCAGTATAAATCAAACACACTAACAACCCTGCAGGGCTGGTATCGAAAGGAATTGGAAATACTGAGCTCCTGCATTTGCAAGTTGAAGATGACAGTTTTGGAGCTGCATGTGGAGATGTAGTCAAACATCTGGGTCTCCTCTCTTCACTTGCAGCCTGGCTGCTTCCCAGATGTGCTTCCCAGCGCATGGTGGAGGGCTCCGTGTTGCTGGGGAAGGCACAAGGCGGTAGTTGCTGAGCTGATTTGATACGCTGGATGGCAGATGCTTGTAGCAGGCAGCAAGGCAACAAGCTGTTCGCCACTCCCCCTATTTTCTCACTGCATTGCTGGCTGGAAGGGTGATGTTTATGAAATGAGGCAGATGTTTCTTCAGGGACGAGAACTGCTCCAAATGCCTGTGAGGGACAGCAGTGCTATCAAAGCCACCTCATGTGATCCTCTGCAGGAACGTGGCAGCACTGTGTGTCTCTGCCCTATGTTTTCTTTGGTATTTTTTCTCCCTTGAATCCCAGGACTGGTCTGCAGATGCAGGCTGACTTTAAGACAGGAAAATGTATGCTTTTTTTATAGATGTAGGTGGAAAACCAGCTGAGTTTAGTTGGGTGGGGGAAGTGTCTGGATATCAGAAGTGTTTCTTCCTCTGATGAGGAGAGGGGATTACACCCGCCATGCTCAAGGGGTGCTCAAGAGTAAAGCCCAGGGCAAAGGAAGGGCTTGAGTAAGCCTGGCACCTGTCATGGGCTCAGCACCCTGTCCCTCAGCACCAGTATCTGGCCCAGGTGCCCTCTGAGCTCTCTCCCCATCAAACCACCCTTCTCCTGCCTTTCATGGAGCAGCCAGCATGTTAGAAGCATGTTAGAAACCTCCCAGGTTCAGTTTTTGTTGAAATCAGTATTCTCATAAACTCTTTTGCTTTTGACAAAACTGAAGTTCTATGGAAAAAAAAATGTCAGCTCTCCTTGTCTCCCTTTAGGCCTTGACCTGCTTCTCTTTTCATAGACAGATTTCACAAATACTACTTTGGCAGCTGCTGTGTGTATTTAAAAGCTGAGTTTGTCCCCAGGCAAAAGGAAAGGTGTAAGTTTTTTTTTTAATATACTGGATAACTGGCTTTCCTTTTCCTTGGCATTTGGCTGTTCTGTTGTGGGAAGCCTATTAAATATGGGGGAAGTCAAGCAGATGATCCCCTTCAATCACTGCCTTCAGGAAACACAATTACAAACGGAACTTTTTTGAAGCTGGTGGGGAAAAAAAATCCTCTGCTCTGATCCAGACTTTGATTCTTCCATATTTCTGAGGTCTATGCTTTTGGGTCCTCTATATGATCTCCTGGCCTGTCCAGAGATAGTTGAGAACACTGGAAAAACAGCTTTATCTGGGAACACTTTTGGGGGGATATTTTATTGGAAGTCGAGAGCAACTCTTGTTGTCACTGATCATGGGAGGCTGCAAATGTTGGACATGAGCAGGCGACATGGAGGACGTGTACAGGAGAAACTCTTCCACTCTTTCTTGTCCTGAGAACCAAGCATGCAAACTTTGAGGGACTCTTGCACAGGAGGAGGAACTGCAATAGGACAATTCAGATGGGCTAAATGATGGGACACTTTAGATGGACTAAAGGCTGGCCAGCCGGGTAAGGAGGGCTTTAAACTAACCAAGAAGGGGAAAGGGGAATGTTACATGGACAGGGCAATCGGTGTCACACTGCCAAAGTCAGAAGACAGAAGTCCAGTAGGAGCATGGTAGTGGGGAAGTGAGTATAGGATATGACGAGCGTCCTCTTTTACCCATCCCAGGAAACCTGCGGGCTCGACTACTTCCCTTAAATGCCTGTACACCAATGCATGCAGCATGGGGAATAAACAGGAGGATCTGGAGATTTGTGTGCGGTCCTGGCATCATGATCTCATTGGAATCACAGAGACATAGTGGGACAGCTCGCACAACTGGAGCGCTGCCATGGAAGGCTATGTGCTCTTCAGGAAGGACAGGAGGGGAAGGCGAGGTGGTGGAACTGCTCTTTATGTGAGAGAGCAACTGGAATGCATAGAGCTCAACCTGGGGGTGGATGATGAGCGAGTTGAGAGCTCGTGGGTAAGAAGGGCAGGCTAATGTGGGAGACACTGTGGTGGGTGTCTGCTACAGGCCGCCTGACCAGATGAGGAAGTTGATGAGGCCTTCTACAGGCAGCTGGGAGTAGCCGCATGGTTGCAGGCCCTGGTTCTCATGGGGAACTTCAACCACCCTGATATCGACTGGAAGGACAACACAGCCAGGAACAAACAGTCCAGGAGGTTCCTGCAGAGCGTTGATGATAACTTTTTAACAGAGATTGTGGAGGACTCAACAGAGATTGTGGAGGAGCCAACAGGGAGAGCTGGGCTGCTGGACCTCGTACTAATGAATAGAGAGGGACTTGCTGCAGATGTGAAGGTGGGGGGTAGCCTCTGCTGCAGTAACCATGAATTGGTGCAGTTCAGGATCCAGCGAGGAGGAAGCAGGGCTGTAAGTAGCCTTGCAGCCATGGACTTCAGGAGGGCCAATTTGACCTCTTCAGAGACCTACTTGGAAGAATCCCATGGACTAGGGCGCTAGAAGGAAGGGGGGCCCCAAGAGAGCTGGTCAGGATTCAAGCAGTAATTCCTCCACGCTCAGGATCGGTGCATCTCTATGAGGAAGAAGTCAGGCAGAGGGGGCAGGAGGCCTGCGTGGACGAGCAAGGAGCTGCTGGTAAAACTCAAACAGAAAAAGGCATTATACAGAATGTGGAAGAAAGGACAGGCTCCTTGGGGGGAATATAGGAATGTTGTCAAGGAATGCAGGGATGTGACAAGGAAAGCTAAGGCACAATCGGAATTAAATCTGGCAAGGGATGTAAAAAATAACAAGAAGAACTTTTTCAAATACATCAATGGCAAAAGGAAGATCAGAGAAAGCGTGGGTCTTCTGGTGAACATGGTGGGTGCCCTGGTTATGAAAGACGCAGAAAAAGCAGAGTTACTGAAGGCTTTCTTCATTTCAGTGTTTACCAAGGGCAGCCCTCTGGAATTCCAGACTCTAGAGACAAGAGAAGGTGCCTGCAGAGAGGAAGACTTGCCCTGGAGAGAGGAAGATTGGGTCAGAGAGCACCTAAGGAAACGTGATACCCACAAATCCATGGGCCCTAATGGGATGCACCCAAGAGTGCCGTGGGAGCTGGCAGATGTTACTGCTAAGTCACTCTCCATCATCTTGAAAATGTCCTTGAGAATAGGAGAGGTGCAGGAGGACTGGAAGAAGGCCAGTGTCACACCGGTCTTCAAACATGGCAAGAAAGAGGATCCAGGCAACTACAGGCCAGTCAGCCTTACCTCCATCCCTGGAAAAGTGATGGAATAGCTCATCCTGGCTGTTGTCTCCAAACATGTGGAGGACAAGAGGGTGCTCGGGAGTAGTCAGCATAGATTCACCAAGGGGAAATGATGCTTGACCAACCTGATAGCCTTCTATTATGGAATGATTAGCTGGATATATGAGGGGAGAGCAGTGGATGTCATCTATCTTGACTTCACCAAGGTTTTTGACACCGTCCCCCACAGCATCCTCTTGGGCAAGCTCTGGAGGTGTGGGATGGATGAGTGGACAGTGAGGTGGGTTAATGGTGAGGCTGGATAGCAGAGCTCAGGGCCCCTCAACAAGGGCAAGTGCAGGGTCCTGCACCTGGGGAGGAATAACCCCAGACACCAGTACAGGCTGGGGAGCGGCCTGCTGGGGAGCAGCTCTGCAGAGAAGGACCTGGGCGTCATGGTGGACGACAGGGTGACCATGAGGCAGCAGTGTACCCTCGTGGCCAAGAAGGCCAATGGGATCCTGGGGTGCATTAAGAGGAGCATCTCC
>JAWLRI010000170.1:61176-139032 GCA_034781795.1 Crypturellus tataupa | reverse complement strand
TTCGGGATTCTGGAATGTTCTGGAGTGTTCTTGTTAGGTGTAATGAGTGCGTCGGGCCAGGCCTTCAGCCTGACTGGAGCATGCCCATTTTACACCAAACATACATCTTTTTCCTCCCAAAACCCTCCTGTACCCAATTCCACATCTTCCTACATCTCATAAAGAGTTAATGCCTGAATACCCTTTTAATTATGCTGCTGCCAATCAGGATATGAGTGAGCTCTCTTTGCATGTTGACCACACTGAGATACTAATGAACCCAGGATGCTTTTTATGTAGCAGAAAAAGAAGCATCTGGAAAATGTATCTACAGTGTTTTTCCAATTACTGCTGCCCTTTTTGTGTTTTGTTCCTTTTGCATTAATTTAGATGAGTTCAGAGATATCAGGTTAGCCAGCATGATAAATAAATTAACCTTTATTAATTAGACTACTTAGAACTGATTCATTTATTTAGTTTCAGTATTTGTGATTCACCGGTTCTATTTTTTACTCTGTATCTCTGCCTTGCAATCTGTTTGTATGTGTCTTGAATTTCAGTTTATTGTTGCATCTGTTTGGAATCTTTTAATATGAGAGAGAGTTATTATTTAAAGATTATAAACACACATATAAACAGTGTATAAATAAACTGAGAGGCTTGGCATATTACCTTGGGCTCGATGCCATGCTATCATAGCTATTAGGACTATCTGTCCTAGAGTTGTTTCCTATCCATGGGCTTTAGCAAATAGGTGGTGATAACGGGCATCTGTCTGCATCTGTCCATGCTGATATACCCTGAGCTTGACATCTCCAACAGCATTTTGGGTGCCAAAGTACCAAGTTGAAGGATTCCTCCCTACCAAAAGCAGAGGAGGAATTTGTATTTCAGCTTCCTGCTGAAATACACTGGTACCTTTCCGTGAAATCCCATGTTTTTGGGTCACAGAAGCACAGCATGAAGTTTGTCTGCTGGACATCTGATATTGAGCAGAACTTTGTGACCTCTCCTGTTTTGACTATATTGAGGATAGCCTCTGTGCTGAAGTGCCTTGAAGACCAGACCTGTTTGCCCTATGGAGTGTAGGACGTGGTGCTGCTGGTGCAGCCAGCCCTCCAAAATCCCTGGGCACAGCTCGCACCTTTACACGACCTTCTGAAACACCCGAGCAGGTCATTTTAGAGGCAATTGTGAAGACAAAAGTCTGAAGAGTGAAATTCATGCTGAAGGAGTTTGCAGAAGTTCAATCCCAAGCCCCATTTTGCTGCTCCATGAGACCTGGCGCTGCTCAGTGTCCCGCAGCAGCTCCCGATGATGTAGCCAGTGCAATTTGGCACTGACACCAACATGCACTTAGCCAAGCTCAGCTGCCTATTTATCTTGCTACCAGGGCTGAACTTATCATTACACAGGGTTCTTTATCACAGACAGTGAAGCAGCGTCTTCACCGTGGGATCAGGTATAGGCTTTGACAGCCTCTAATAAAGCCATTTTTCATTTGCAACCTTGACCAGGCAGGTCTGCTCTGGATGCTGGATCAACAACTTACCTTTACTGGTGGGACTTGGAGCAACGCTGACTCTCTCAAGGCCAAGGAGAGAAATGTTCCCAGCATGTTTGGGGAAAACTGCAAAGATTTGTCTAAAGTTCCCACCGTACAATTGATCCTTGCATTTAAATTCTGAGCAGAGAGTGGGCAGCCTTCACCAGAACACTTTCTCTTGCAACCCCATCAGCACATAAAATATCAGCAACTGGGTGCCAATCCCAGCTACCCCCAGCTCTGCTGGGTGCAAGCAGCAGGCTAAAACAAGCTGTGATAAATATGTTTATGGGGTTGCTTTTAAATACTGTCCTAAGGAAGTGTGGAATGAAACAACAAAAGGGTTGTGCACTAATTTGCCAATTCAAATTTACTAGAAAGGGGCATATGTGGTTTGCGTATTTCTGGTTTTCTTAAGATGTTCCTCCAAAGGAACAGGAATATAAGATTAGAGCTCACCCTTAAGTTGGAGCAATTGGGTATACAATACCAATTTTGTAATATGCTACTGGGATGGCCCAATTTCTCATATTTCCTTTTGTCAGTGGATGAACTAAGTACTTTTGTGTAGTGATAGTCTCTGAGCTTTGAATCAAAGAACAGCTCCATCTCAAAATTTGGAGTGTCTATTTCTTATTAAAAAATATCATTTGGATAGAAGTAGGATAGAATAAATCTAACCTTGGAAACAACTTTCTTTCCTGGAGAATACAGTGACTTTAGAGTTGTTTTCTTTTAAATAGATAACCTAAAAATAAAAACAAGCTTGACTCAAAACAGATTTTAAAATTACCTGCAGAATGTCAAGGTTGCCTTTTGTCAAGGTAGTGCTGGTGAGGCGGGAGCTTGTATCAGTCACATTTCAGTAGTTTTGTGTGTTGAGTAGGTAAAAAAATACATTTAAGAGAGCTAGTTTTGGCAGACTTGTTAATGGGATCAATAACCTCCCTCCACCCACTCACCCTTCCTCCCTTCTTGCTCTTGCAGGCAGGAGTCACAAAAAAGTGAGTTTTTTTCCTCTTTTTGCCTGTGGTTTACAACTTATCTTGAGCCACAAAGTCATCTGGGTTTGTAAGACAAAGAGCAAATCCTCCTCAGAGCTCCCTTTGCTCCTGTGCATGTCATTTTTGATGGCAAATAATTAATGCCACTTGGGAGTTGAAAACAAAGGTGAGAGCTACAAAAATATTTGCTGGCAGGTTTTGCTCACTTCCAGCAGCTTTTGCTTTATGCCATAGGACTCAAAAAGTAGTGTTAGCTGCTTGCCTGAAATAGCCACAGTGAAACACGCCTGAGGGGCTGTAGTAGTAACGTTGAGGAGGAATTGCTAATATAGGTTTTTCATCTTGACAGTGAGTGGCCTCTGTTGTATACAGCCAGCAATTAAAAGGGGAAGGAAAGAGCTTGTATGAAGTTGGCGCCCTCAAATGCAAAGGACTCTCACATGTGCCTGTTAATGCTTCTTCTGCTGCAGCTGCTTGTGCATTCAGATAAATTTTCTGATTAAGAACTTCAATCCGCCTAGCAGAGACACAAACATATGTTACAATGCAGAAGAGGCCTGTTCTGCAGCTCCTTCATGCCTCTCCTTGCATATAGGCTATTGAAAGGATGAGCAAGATTTTGATATGTTAATTTATAGCATCATTAAAACATAATAATTACTTGTCCTTACCAGCCAGCTTGTTCTTCTGTGAGATTCAAGTAGTCAGGCCTAACCATGTGCCTTCTGTGCTGTCTTCTTGGGATCACTGGGTGAGGGTGAATATTAAAACCAGTCAGTTTTAGCTAATCCGGTTCATGTGGACCTATAATATCTCTGCTTTTGCCAAAAAGGACTTTATGGCAGCGTGTTCCAGGCTAATGCTGAGCAGCAGCGTCAGTGGGTGTTTGGGTGTTGTGAAGCGTCCTCCAGAACACTTTCTGGTCTTGCTGCTCATCTGACTTGCTAATTTGATTTCGGTGCTTTTCCATGGGCTTGGGTGGAACTGCACTTTTTTTTTTCTTTTTTCTTTTCTTTCTTTTTTTTTTTTTTTCCTGTAGGAGTCAGAGCAAATTCAAGTGTAATCTCTGCCTTCTTCATTTGATATAATTACCCCAAAGTTTTGGAAGAGCACCTCCATACCATCAGGCATTGCTACAGGGGTAATTGCAGAGGATTTTCTACTAGTTTAACTGGAGTTAGCATTGAGGTAGGAGAATAGAGCAGATAACATTGTTTGCAGGGTCTGTAAAGATTCAAAGAATGGTTGAGGTCGGAAGGAACCTCTGGAGATCATCTAGTCCAACTGCTCTGAACAACAGAGTCACCTCAAACACATTGCATACCATTGTGTCCAGGCAGGTTTGGAACATCTCCAGAGAAGAAGACACCACAACCTCTCTGGGCAGCCTGGCCCAGGGCTCTGTCACCCTCACAGTCAAGAGGTTTTTCCTCAAATTTAGGCAGAAGTTTCTGTGCTTCAGTTTGTGGCCATTGCCTCTTGTCCTGTCACTGGCCGCCACTGAAAAGAGTGGATTGATAAAATTATTTACGATCTCTAGATGCACCAGGGCAATGCAATATCCTTTCTATTGCCTCATCCTTTTTAAAGAGATCATGGTTGCCCTGCTTGTCTAATGATCTTTGGCTATAGGTCCAACCTGGCGTTCAAAATTTGGCTGACCAATTTGTAAAATTACAAGGAGTAATTCAGCAAAACTGAGTGACCTCTGTGCTGGACCTTCATCCTTTCCACCCTGTACATTTGCCCATGAATAGCCTGTGAGTTCCACTCTTGGGCTGAGCGTACTCTGCTCGGTACCAAGTACAAGTATTCCCCTGTAGCAATGGCCTGGACTGGAGTATCTGCTACAGGATGATCTGAACTCACCCCTGGCCTAACCTCTCTGAAGGTGAAGGAAAACTTTAAAATGAATTTGATCCCCCAAAATTGTATGCATGTGTATATCTGGCCATAAACTGAATCAGAGGCAAATGACTCAGAAAAACAATACAAACAGTGATGTATGTGTTTACTTAGTTCCGCATCCTATGAAAATGAGGGGAAAATGAACGGAGCTGCAGCCCTTCTTTATTTCAAAGTGGTGGACCCAGCTGCCTCATCTCAGCCTGTGCAGATGCCAATGACTAAAAACACCAGCTAATCACATCATTGCCATGCCAGATCTCATAGATCTCTGATCCTGACATCTTGTAGAACAAACTCTGTTCTAGAAAAATTTTTAGTATAGATCTGATTCCTATACCCCAAGGAACACCAGATTTCAAATTATTCTCCCAGCATAACTATTAGTTACACTTTCTTTTAGCCTCTGCTGAGATGTAGTACTTGCCTCGCATATGGCCCAGAGATGTAATGTATTTTGTCAAACTCATCCATTTGCGGCCATGCACAGCAAATCAAAAGGTTAAACTTTGCAAAGCCAGCACAGAACTGATGTGCAAAGCAGAACATTCTGTCCTCTCCCCTCTTTACCTCTGTGGAGTAAAAGGCAGCAAAGATCGTGCAGGTGATGGCACCGCTCTGCAAGTGCCTGCAGGTCACCAGGAGCCATGTGGAGATGAAAAGCAGCAGACCAGGGAGCACAGAGCTCTTGCTGGGCCCTAGCTTCCTCCTCTTTGCTTGCAGGTGGCTCAGACAAAATACCCTGGACAGAGAAACAAATGTTTTCCGGGGAGCAGTACGTTGCACGGGTCTGGCGTGACACAAAGTGATATTGATCCTTTGTTAAGGCGTCCGAGAACGGCTGCAATACAAAGAAATAAATGTCATACCCATAAATAAGAGTCAAGCTAATTTAAATTACCCCTGCAAGATAATTAGAAACTATTACAGCTCCAGATCCAAGTGCGTCCTGCTCAAAATACATCATTTGGCAAGCAAATCACTTTCTGCTCTACATGCAGTTTTTATAGCCTTTCAAGGGGCATGGCTGTAATATATATGGATAAAAATGACAAAGATACTCATGGCACGACTTGTGCTTTCCTACAAGGCACCGCAAAACAACCTCTTTCCTTCTTCTATATCAATAAACTGAGGAAAAGACAGAGGCTGGAAAGCAGAATCATAAGCTTTTAGGACCAATCTTGCTAAAATTGCTGTCGCATCCTGCTTTTTTTTTTAATTAAAAGTGCATCCTCCAAATTCTGGTTTTCGTCAGATTTTGGCTTTCGTTTACCTTTCAGACTGCTTGAGCCCTGGCATCTGTTTGAGCGAGCACGCGCCTTCGCTGTTTACCTACATCCTCCATCTCCCGCCTCTCCCGCATATGCCTGGCATCTGGCTGCTCCCCAAACGCGTTTGACTACTGTCTACAAATAACATCACTCCAAATAGAAAATAGTCTCTGACTCACGTTAATTGCAGAAAAGCAAAAGAACCAAAAAAAAAGAAAAGGGATTCTAATGAGCTGGAAGTTTTCCTGGGAAGACAAGTGAATCTATCAGCTAACAGTGGACCAACTGAAGAGCAAATAAATCCATAGAGGGATAAGAATATCTCAACTAGGGGTATATGAGGCAGTTTGCAAAGTAGTTTAGGTAGTAGTGTTAAAACTGTAGTGTGTTGGCTTCAGTGATAGCAAAACATTAGGGTCACGGCCTCAGCTGCTGCAGTGCTGTGATGGGTGCAGCTGTAGAAAGGGGTGGAAAGAGGCTTTTCTGTTGCCATGTGCAGCTGATTGCATCCCCGTGCCTCGTTCTATGTCCTGCACTGATGATGGGAGCGAGTCAAGCGCCTATTGCTGGTAGTTGTGATGGAAACCTGTTTAAATCTGTTTTGGTGGGGGTAATGTGTCTAATTCCCACAGCTCCCCTTTCTTTTATAGTCTAGGGTTAGATCGGAGCAACTGGTTTGCAGGGAAGGTGGAAACCCCTGTTAATAAATTCCTTGGTGTTTATCAAATGGAGAGGATGAGCTCAGAAATGTTTTCAAGTTTATAATCAAGAGTAGCAAACAAGCACGAAGAACAGCTCTGTATTTATGGAGTTTTGTGTTGCTTTAACTTGCGTTGATCAACGCCTGATATGTGAAGAATCCCATTAAGCTCAGTGTGAATCGCATTTAGAAATAGATCCTCAGGTGATACATCCACAGTGAGCCGGCTAAAGAGGGCCTTGTCCGTCTCGCCGACGCTTTCAGGAGGGAGGAGAAAGTACACAGAGACAACAGGGTGCTGATTCCACGGCTGCACAGCAGAAGGGCTGACTGCAGCACCCACTAAGCACTGCAATAAATACAATATGGCAATAAATATGATTCTGTGATAAATGTAATAAAATATGCTTTCTCTAAAATGCAAATGAGCTAGATGGAAAAGCAAAAATGGCTAAGCCGGGACCTGGGGAAGGTCAGTTAAAAGGGGGTGGATGCAAATCTTTGCAGGAATTTGGAGAAAAATCTGGACTGTGCTTTGCCATAGTTACTGCTGCTTGCAGAGTTGTTTCAGATTGACAGCTGGAACAGGTAACTGGCAGCTGCATTTTCATTAAAAAAATGTTATCGAGGTATCTCTAGGGTGGTTTAACAGACCTACAAGTCTGGATGAAGCAGATACAAGTCTTCCAAGTTAGGTGCTTAAAATCAGGCTTCCTCTACACATTCCTGGAGCCCTCAGCTAATTAATTTTTAGCCAAGGAAGTAACACCTGGTGATATTTTCCCACTTTCTCCTGGAAACTAGTCAAATATTGCACAGATATGATTGAGCTGCTTTAAAAGGCCATGCTAGTCGTGGAACATGCACAGCTCCGATGGAGTTAAGAGAGACTTTTGCTAGCAAAACCAGTAACATGTGTGATTTCTGTGCCATTACCAAGCAACTGAAGGTGGTGCTGAACCATCTCCATGCAGAGGCTGGGCTGGCTCCTCTGTGGATTCACCTGGTTGGATTAAGCAACACTGAGCGAAGTCATTTGTCCCTGAACACCCTTTGCTATTAAAGCATTTCACAACTAGGAGTGGGTATGAAAGTGAGGATGTAATTGGAAGTGCGGTCATCACTCATCACTCCTGCTCGTAATTGTTTTCTAAGAACACATGGAAAGGCAAAGGATTGCTCTGTTGAATTGCAGGTACGAGTCACAAATCATGAGCTGGGGATCCTGGGCTGGTCCCCGGCAAAATTTATCTCCACAACAGAATTCACCACTCAGTGTCTATGGGGGATGCAGGAGAGAAGCAGGACTGCGATAGCAAGAGAAATGAAAGCCCATTGAGAGAGATTGATGGGGGCCAGAGGAAGCACCCGTGGCCACAGGCTTGCACCAGCCTTACAGCCACTTTCTGAAATGCTTAAACTTAAAACATATACAAGGGGGAAAAGTAAAGGCTAGTAAATAAAATAATCCATGGATAACTCCAGCCCCATGCCCAGCTGCAGAAGCTCCCACCAGCTTCCAGAAGTAGCAATGCGGCTGGAAGGGAAACAGTAAACAGACCAGAAACAGGCCCAGAAAAAGAAATGAGAGATTTGCTGGTGTGAAAAGAAAGTCTTCAAGACAAAAAACAAAAATAAAAAATAAAACAACCACAAAAGTCCTGCTGAGATAAATAAATAAACAGCATTCTTCCTCCTGCAAGCAAAGCAGAGCAAAAACCAAGCCAGAACAAATAAATAAATAAGTATCTGTACTGCCCAGTAGCGCTGGACTGCAGCCTTTCCTTCTTGCAGGAGTCCTCTTGGATGGAAATCGATGCACTGGACAGGGCAGGCTAACGCGCTCCTACTGCTGCTCGAACAGATACCGAAAAAACGCAAGATGTTTCATGATGATTTTAATCAGCTGCAGACCGCTGCCAGGGGTACAGAACACACATTGCCATACCTCCAAAATTAACTTTTTTTAGGATATTCAACCACGTGCTGTTCAAAGAAACTTGCTGGGTTTCTGAAAAAGTCGAGTTTCGCACAGCGCCTAAGTGCAAAGCAGCAAAATTGATTCCTTGGGGAGGTTTCCTTATTAGTGAACTCTAATAAGGTATTGAGCAGTGCTCAGTGCCGCAGCCTGATGGCATCAAGCCCCTTGCTGGACCGGCCGCGGTGGCAGGGGACAGCCGGCCGTGCTGACGGTAGATGGTGCTCTTGCTGTGCGCCAGGCGCCCACAGCACGGCCAGGGCACCCCAATTCCATCCTAGATGAGTTCAGCAAGCAAAGCTGGAGATGCTCAAGCCTCTCGTTGCCTGAGCTATGTATTCTGGACGGTTGCAGCCCCCAATGCTCTGCACTTAACCTCCAGCAGGGCCTTTGAGGAGGCTCTGGGGCTAAGTGGGCTTCCATGCAGCAGCTTTGCCTGGCCCTGGGCATCCTACGGAGCACCAGCTCCCGGCAATGTCCAGCTGCAGAAGAAAGATGTGGCTTCAAGGAAGTGCAGCCTCAACATTTACCTGCAAACACACATTGCTTGGCTGTCCTGCGGGCTGGCATTGCCCCTTGCTGCGAAAGCACCACTGCTTCACTCAGCAGGCGCAGCTTCCAGCCCCGCAAAGCCCTTCCTAGCTCAAGCACAGCTATATCAGCGAGTAGGAGAGATATAGCCCCACCACAGATGTTTTCCAAGAGGAATAACCCCTGTGTATTGCCTTCTCTGGGCACAGTTCAGGCTGACTGAGAATTTGGTATGGCCTTAAAAAAACAGCACATGCTATATATAACCTGCTTGACTGCCTGACGTTTGTATAACCAACTCCTTTTCAACCAAAATGTGCTTTCCAATCCAAACATATGCTGCAACAGTGTTATTGGTTTACAGAAACTATGTGCACACGCAATAGCTCGTAGCTGAGCACCACCAGTTCAAGATTATATATAAACTATGAAAATACTTAAACAAGCATGGTCAAAAAGAGTAGCTCGGCGTGGCTATAAAATAAAAGAAAATAACAACTATATGCACGCACACATGCACAAACATGTGTCACAAGCAGAACTGGGGTGTTGTTAATATGCCCTGCTGCCTGGGCATTAAAAGGTTTCAAAAAAAAAAAAAAAAAAGAAAGAAGAAATTAATGCTTCTGCAGTTTCCTCTGCACTAATTGAATTTCTGTCCCTAACATTTACAGACTGTAAGAAGTGCCTGCATAATTACCTTTTTTTTCCTCTGATTTTTTTCTTCTCTCTGTTTAAAGCTCATTGTATTGTGTCATTTTAGAGGAGCCAGGAATAAATCTTTTGTCAACTCTATTGCATTATTATGCAAAGTACACAAAAAGTATAGGAATAAAGCAGCCCGAGAGAAACCCAAGGCTGTTTCTTTCAGCCCTTCTTTTCTGGCCCAGTGCAAAGCCTCCAAGTTTGCTAACACAACCTTTTTCTCACAGAAACTTCCTCGCCCTCGGCCATGGAGCACAAAGGCGCTCACTTGACCATACTAATGCCTGCTGGGGGACGTGTATTTACTTAGAAAAGAAAGACTTGATGAAGCAGCCATCAGTTATCTCTGCAAAACTGATCCTGGTGGGAAGCGAAGGAGTTGCTGAGCGCTGGAAAGATTCTTTGGCACCAAGAGAGAGGTCAGCTTGAAACCATCTCCCTCCTCCCCGTGCAGCTCTGGAGAGCTCCAAGAATAAATGTTTTAATGGAAATAAAGCACTTGATGTTCTAAAACGCCCTCAAGAACCACGCTCAAGAGGCATCTGTGAACGTGGCAGCTCCTTCAGGCCATCCCCATGGGTATTAATGAATATGAGCAGCTCCCAGCGAAAGCCAAGATGGGGAACGTGGGACCTTTCACTGCCACCATCACTGCTGGGCCAGGAGCAGAAGGCAGGCGTCCTGCACTGGAGGGGAATCTCCCAGCCTGAACTAATTAAAACACATTAATGAGGGCTGCAACTCCCAGCTCAGGCTGGTCAATGCTGCTGAGAGGTCGCTCAGCCCAATGGAGGGAATTGACCTGCTCAATGAGGTGGTGTAAAATGGAGAGCAGCTGGAGGGCAGGGCTGGCCTAGCAGCTCCTGCGGAGAAGTGGATCTGCCCGGTGTAGATCCACTTCTCCGCACTTCCATCTGGAGATGGAAAATCTTCCCTCTGGAAAGCGGAGGCCGCGGCTCTGTGCTCATGGAGAGCGGGGTGAGGGTTAGGCCCATGGCGCCCTCCCGCCCCTTCCCTCTCCTGCCCTCCTGGTTCCCCCGTGAGCTCTGCAGGAGGAGAGCGCGGCCGACTGATGTGGAAAGATGCTGCTGTGTCTCTAGAGACTGCAGGCAGCTGGATGGGAGATCCTGGCAGCATAAAGCAGCCCTTGTTGTTCCCGCCGCTCGTGGTCATGGTTGTTACCTGTGCTCCTGAGGCACCAGGCGCAGCGCGAAGGCGAGGGAAGGCGCCAGGCGAAGCGCCTCGCTCACCGTCCCGACGAAGCACCACGCTCCATGGAGATGTGGTCCTCTGGGAAACGTGGTGCCCGCATGGGATGCGAGGCCTGCTCTGCCAGCCGGCCCCGGGCTGCCCCACACGCCGCGACACCCCAGTCATGGCTGGTCTTGGCCTGGGCCCGACAGAAGCTGCTGCAATGGCAGCACCGACGTCTTGGCGCCCATCCTGCTGGAGTCACCATGCCCGACCATGACTCCCGTCCCACCAGAGCCGCGATCCCGCTGCCTCCGAAGGTGCTTGTGTCCCTGCCGCACTCCACATAGAAGATGTAAACACTAGCACCATAGTGCTTGTACCTTAGTGCTAGTGCTTATATTGTCTTGGGTCTCCTGTCGCTTCTCGTCTGCATTTACACAGTCCAGCTTTGTGTAAATAGTGTCATCCTCGCCACAGCTTTGACGATTCTTGGATTTCAGATCGTATTTCTGCTGTGCTGGGCTGCCTCCCAATAAATAAATAAATAAATAAGTGTCCTCATGACCCTACCTTAAGCAGAGTGACTTATTTTTTTTTACTGGGCAGTGCTCCAAGTTGCAAATCCCAAGCTTTAACTCAGGATTATCCCCTCTCCATTACACAGAATCCCAATGCCCTGGGTCCCATCCCGCTTCACGGAGATGGGAAGAGACTTGGCGCCCTGCCTGGTGCCATCCCCCTGCTCGCACCTCTTCTCCCTGGATGCGACTGGTGGGAGGACGGGGTGCACAAGCAGAGCCGCTTGTGAGTGTGTTGGTGCCAGCACGGGCACAGCGCGTATTTCTGAATTATTTACATTTCTTTAGTTGTGGCTCATCATTTGTTGGAGGTTTTTTTGTTTGCTTTTGCTTCTTTTTGTTTTTTCTGTTTAAACAGTTTGTCCTCCACTCCGGTAGCAGAGAGGATGCCAAAATAACTTCAGTGACAAGGCAAATATCCACCGAATGACTGGTAAGTAGGCAAAGTAAACAACTTAGGAAGGAAACGCAGCCAGAGAAATTACTCGTCTCCTCCATACAGTGACTTGTTCAGCAAAAGGAATTTCTGTAGTGCAGAAAATCCTCAAGCTGAAAAGCTGGAGAGAAGATAAAATGGTGACCTTTTCCGTCAAATGAAAATGTTAAGAAATAGTCGTTTGGAATTGCTGCGGTGCTTGGTTTCTAAAATGTGAAAACCTCAGGATAGCAAAGAAATGGAGAAAGGAATTGAATTGAGTCAGCTAAATAGATAATTTGGTACTTTTTCCTTATCAAAAGGAGAGAGCAGAAATGCTTCATTTTGACTTTTCCCCATCAAAAATGTAGTGGAAATCAGCGGTTTCCTGTGCCAGAAAAAGGAAACCGTATTTGCTAATAAAACCTCATTCCAACACAACTTCCAGCAACTGATTACAACTTACGGGCCTGATCCTGAAGCTGTTTTTCCCTTGCTAAAACTCCATTTGTTTAATTGGAGCTGCTCAGAGGCTACATAAGGTGCAGGGATCTTGGAGAGCCTCTTGGAGGCTTCCTGAGCGTGGAAGGGGATGTGCCCCCAGCTAGTTTATTCTCCATGAATAATTCAGTCACTTCTTGTCATTGCTTTGCCACACATGTTTCTGTCATGCACCACATTTGTTTTATCACAGAAACCTTAAAACTGGAGAAGGAGAAAATTTCACATGTTCCCGTTCCTTCTGTCCTCCCCCTGGCCAGAAGTATCCCCTGCGCTGCGTCCATATGGGGCATTTCTGGGGATGAGGATACACCCCCCTGCAAGTGGCAGAGCCCTTCCAGGCATCCTCTGCGAGAAATCCCCCAGATCAGAGGGGAAACATGGATTATTGAGAGCAATAGCATTGCTATTGCATAGTTGGAATATTTGTATTTCACTCAAGGGGCTTGCTGAAAAAATAATAACTTATTCTTAAGCACAGACCGAGTATATCTATAGATACAGATAAAATTGCATTTTTATGCAAATAAGAAATGCAGAGAAAACTCAACTCTTCCTCTGCCCAGTTTAAATATGAGAACTTACTGTGAGATTTATTTCCCAAATGAAGCACTGGAGCTTTAGCTCTATAAATAAGCCTGGCTCCATTGATCTCAATGGCACGGTGCTGATTGACACCTACGGAGGATGCACGCAGAAGTGTTTTTCCTAATGAGCTCCTTCCGAGCCCACGATTGCCAATTGATGTGGCAATTACACATTAATATGTGTAACTGTGCACAACCCAACCGGCCTGCAAGGGATGCAACCTTTTGTGTTTTGGTTTGTTTTGTTTTTTAATTGATAAAATATTTATTGCAATTGGCTCGTATCTCCCAATTTGTTGCCAATTAGCTGAAGTGGTTAGTGTGCAGCTGACAGAGGTGGCAGTGCCAGGGCTGCACGAGGGAACAAACTGGAAGCTTCTTGAATTTCTCTCTCTCTCGTTATCTCTAGATAGCAGCAGAAGAGCAGGAGCGGGGCGACTGAAAGGAACTACCCTCTAGGGAAAAGAAACATCAAGAAGAGAAGAAACCAGCAGATGGTTAAAGAAGAAAAGTACAGATCAGAACTCAAATACATCAGAGCAAGCTTCTGTTGAATAAGGCCAGCGGATTCTGGTCAATTAGCTGAGATGGCCTTTTATATTATGTTGATTCTTCCAGGAATACTGATGAAAGAAGGTGAGGGAGGGATGAGAAAATATTACAGGACCTCAACACATGGCTGCAGGAATACTGCTTTCTATAAGCTGAGTCCTGCAAAGTCCAAAATGTGACTGAAAATTAACCATTGTTTGAGATACTGATATTCTAAAACTAGTTTCTGTTTTCCTGTTATCTACCTGTGCACCGAGAGGCAGAAAAAAAGAAAAAACACCAAAAAAATCATGTCCTGGCCATTTTGGCCTTGCTGCTCCTGGATGGCCTGAGTAGTACAGGCCACCAAAGCCAAGGGCAAGGGGTTTCATGTGAACAGGGGCCCTTAATGGGTCCCCTCTTCTGTCCAGCGCTCCTGGTCCTTCCTGAGCTTTATGTTCCCTCCAGGGACTCAGCAGGCGCCATAGGGCTAAGGATCCCACATGCCGGATGAGAAAATAATAGGAAAAATCACCCAGGTTCTCCCAATGTCTGAATTCTGCATCCCGTAGAAATCGCTTATTTAAATTACATTCAGAGCCTTATTGTCTTGATGAATCTTCTCCAGAACTGCTGCTTTTTTTTTTCTTTTTTTCTTTTTCCTTTTTTTCTTTTCCGCTGACATATTTCTCAGCTTCAGAAAACAGCAGAGATTCATTAGGACTGAGGCAATTTCTGGAAAGTGGCTTATGAAAGCTTTGCCTGGGATGTTTTGGCTGGGCACGTGCCCTGCTCAGCACATGGATCCTGTGTGGTGACAGAAAGAGCAGCCCCTCTTTTCTCATGGCTCTTGTGTTCGGCGTGTTCGCTGTCTCTAACGAGCCACCGTCTCTTCATAAGATGTGTCTAATAGCGTCTTTGATCTCCATTAGGGCCCGGAGCACAGCAAGGAGGGGATCCACATCGGCACGGCGTTTCATGGGAACGGAGCGATGCTGCGGCAGGAAGGGTGATTCATCACCCAAGTAGGGCATTTCTTCAATGAGCCGATTCGCCATTCACAGGAATTAGGTCTAGCGCAGGCAGCTCGCGTCGTTATTATTAAACCGACAGACGGCATCTAAATTAAAGCAAATGGCACCTTGTTTTGTAGGAGCGGAAAGGCAGGACCCAGCTGATGTAATTCTGGCTAAGAGATGATAAGAGGTGTGGGGGGAAGGTCTAGCACAACACAGGCAAGCGCGAGGAGACCCCAGTCAAGCCCCATCTTGCAGATGTCCCCATGCTCAGGGTCTCTGCCACCAGGTGTTTTCCATGGCTCAGGGAGTGCTCACTGGCTGTTTTCCATGGAAAATGCTTGGGAAGAGAGATGAAGACCTGGGCAATGAGGGAGAATAGCTGCTGCCAATGTCACTTGCGGCAACTCTGTTTCACCAGCTCTCTCCATCTCTCATTTGAGGAGGCCTTTCTTTGTGTGTGGGAAATTGGCACCTGTAGGCAGGAGAGGACTCCTACCCACATCCATGAACATCTCAGCGTGACCTCAAGATCTTTCCAAATCATCAAGGCTTACGTGGAGCCGAGCACATTTCAGCTCTGTCCACAGTGGGTATTTGTGATCCACGTCCGCGTTGAGACTGGACTCTGGCCAGTGCCACGGTTGGAGCCTTTGCTGTGTGGGGGGTTTATCAGGTTCCAAATCCCTGAGATTTATCAAGCTCTAAATCCCTAGACACAAGCATGGACCTGCTCTGTGGTGCACGACTCACTGCAGCACCACGCTACCCTCTCCAGCACATCCGGATCTGCCTGTTGCTACTGTTTCATGGCAGTGGATATGGTGCGGACACCAACAGTATGTAGCAGGGGGAAAAGAGTATTTTTCATCAATTCACCAATGCCAGGGAAAGTTTTGGCAATAAAAAAAAAATCCTCTCCTATCATCATTTAGAAACACTCTCATCTGAGGTTTTGACTGATTAGCCAAGGAAGTTTTAATCATCCAGTCTCTAAGGGACTATGCAGCATTGCTCTGTATGAAAACTCTGCAAATCCAGCAAATAATGTTGAAGGACGGTGGACATGGGTTTCCTCAGTGCTGGTTTTGCAAAGTCACTTTTCTGAGAGGAAATATTTTTTCCAGAGATCTTTACAGTTCTGAAGAACTACATTGCTTGCACGGGAGCTCTCGCAGCAAATGCACTGCAAAAATCAATGTGAGCATTTAATGTTTAGCAAACTCTCACCAGGTGTATACTTTTACAGTCCACTGCAATAGAAAATAGAATCAATTTTCCTTTTTTTTTTTTCTTTTTTTCCCCCCAGGGAAATAAGTAAAATACATAAGTAAAAATAAGTAAATTTTGCACTAGCTATAATGTAGGAGAAGGAGTTGATTTTTTTTTTAAGGAAAGAGAGAAGCAGCATATTAAATAAACAAAGACTTTCAAAGATGGTATTGCAGTGGATACTTGCAGCTTTGCTCCATCAGGGTGCAACCCTTTGTATACTTCCCACTGCAGCTTTATTTCTGATAAATTATTGAGATGGGAAAGATATTTTGCCCTCCCAACTAGCTCAGGCAAATCATTAAGTGCATCAAACCCTCTACTATTTTATTGAACCTGAAAACATCTTTTAAAAATGAAAGCTGCATATCTGCTTTTAACTCGGATTTTATCCTTTTTGCATCCTTCCCAAAGGCCTTTCAGGACTTGGGAATTTTTCTCCATTGTTCATCGGCCTTTTTGTTTTGTTTTGTTTTTAAGACAATGTTGAATTATTGAAAAACAGTAAAATATTTATTATCTGATCAATAATACATTGGATGCTCTGCTACTTATTTTTATTATTGACAGAAGCAACCCGATTGCCTGAGATGAGACTATGCTAAAATGAGGCAGATGTTGCTGTAATCAAAGCAATGGGAATTGGATATAAGGTGGCCACAGGCTGGGTTGCCGATATCCTTCTGCCCTGCTGAGTATTCAGTCTGTTTGGGATGAGACGGTTCATTTTCCTTGCAGGATGGGACGGGCACACTCATGCATTCAGCTACATATTGCAGCTAACATGGTTTCAGGCCAGGCAGCGAGGGGCTGGCACAGTGGAATATGCAATCTCTGATATCGGGCTTCAAGGAGAGAGGTGTTTTGAGATGGTGACATCCCTGCCAGTCACGGGAGACACGTCTCATGGGTGACACAGCCCCAGGTTCACCCACTTAGCTCAGCAGAGGGACACTTGCGTTTGGATGAACTTCTCTGTGCAACTACATAGGTTTGAGCAGAGATACCTGGTTGGATGTATGATGTGTAGAGCTATATGAAAGAACTAGATTCATTTTCAACTCTTTTTGACACTATAAGTGAAAACAAAGCAAAAAAATATAGAAAAATAATATAAATTAGGTGAACTCTTGGAAAACTAAAAAGCAAAGCACTCATCTACTGGGAGCAATATGCATCCTAGGACGGAGGAGATGAAGTCACTGCTTTGACTGGACTTGTTCCTGAGGAAGTTTAGATATCTGAGGAGCACCAGAGGAAAGCAGGAGCGCCAATATTGCCCCGCTCATCAGAAAATCAGAAAAAGAATGACACAGTCATTTTCCATTCCATATATTGAATTTCTAAATCTGAAACAAATATTAGGAGATAAACATTTCTTTGAGGGTGGGTTTGTACTGAAAAAATAATAATCTTGCAGACAAATCCAATATCTTATTAAAATAGAATTGCAGTTACTAGCTGAAGGGAATGTGGTGGGTGTAGCCTATTGAAGTTTTAGAAGAGCATCTGATGCAATATCTCATAAAATTTTAATCTCAAAATAAATTAAAACTGGCTTTGATATAAGCACAGCTACATGGATCCATAACTGGCTAAAGAATCATAAAGATAATAATGAAAAGTGGCATTTACATTGCACTGGAGGAAGTGGAGCTTCTTGACGCAGCTCCGATATGAATAATTGGCCTTATTTATTGTCTCCCTAGCAATAGGAAATGGGGAGTGCACCATAATATTGCCAGACTAAACTGAAAAGCAAATCAGACATCGACACTGGCAAGGAGAACAGTTTTTTTCTACCCATAGTGGTCATTTGCAGGAGGCAGCTAAGGTGCATTAAATCCGTAGATTTAATGACGCGGGGTCACCTGGTCACATGCTGCTATTGCAGGCAGCTCTCCTACTTTTTACCATGCAGAAGAGTCAAATGATTGTACTTCAGAAACAGTAATGCACATGATATTCATAACATTTGCCCTTTTTTAGTGGCATTATCCCTTGAAAAGTCATAGCAAGCACAAACAAACCTGCTGTGACTTGTTGGCAGGTCCTGGGGGACTGGTCTCCTGTTGGAGCTTGGGGTTGGCTGGCTCTCAGCCACCCACTTTTTAGGGGAAAGCTGAGGTGCTTTTTGCTTATGGTGAGTCCAAGCATGACGGGATTGGAGCCACCAGCAACTTGCCTCCTAAATATGAAGCCCATGTCAGAAGGGTATTGGCGTGTTATTTGATAATGCATTGCCATGATTCTTGGATTTGGGCACTGTTTTAGACGTCCTTGCTCTAATTATTTCATATACACAACAGACACATCCCTTGCTAGTCTGCAGCTGAAAAAAAAAACCCAAACTTCAGGAGGTTCTGGGGAAAGCAAACATGGAGCCAGAGAGTCCAAATGAGACAGAAGTAAGAATTGTCTTTGTAGAGTGGTAATTGACTTTGAAGATACTATTCATCTGAATTGCACAGTTCACGAGGGTTCCCATCCTTTCTGTTTCCACCGGAGAATTCAATATATTCAAGAGTAAAGCTATGCAAAGAACTGATTTTTCTGTCTGTTGCACAACCTGAAAAAGAAAACACAAAATAAATTTGTTTCACATCAACCTGAAGCAATTTATAAGATTCATTTAGTGACACTAAAATAAAAAATATTTCTCACAAAATGAAAGACTGTCATTATCCAGTTTTTAATTCTTTTAGTGCAGAATGGATGTCTTGTTGTTATACTGCTTAAAAAATGCTTTGTTCAAAAACACTCTAGCTTGTATTTTTTTCCTAAGGATATGTTTTTCCAAAACAATTTCTCAAACTACCATAAAGTCTTTCCATCAATTAGCATCTGTCTCTTTCTGATGGAAAATGTTTAGAGAAGAGTTTCCCCAGCTGTAGACCGCTCTGGAGTTTTCCAGGTGCTTGTTTTCCTGTGTGCAATATAATATCTATTGATAGCACCAAACTACTCACCATGAAAGAGCCTCACCAGCTCCTTGGCTGCGGATGTCACTGTGTCACTCAGGCTGGAGCTCACTGGTGCTTTTTGGTGCGGTATTTCTGCTGGTTGAGAGAGCTCCTGGGTTGCTGCAGTGGCTGGAGCTCATTCTGCACTGGTGGCTGATGCTGCTGCTACCTCTTGTTCCATGTGTTGTTACAGGTCCCAACTATCGCCGTGTATTCCTCCATCTGGACAGAATCACACATGGTGGCTGAGTGTGCAGGGATTTCCGGAGATCATCTAGTCCAGCTCCCTTGTTCCAGCAGGGTCAGTACACAGCTCCCAGCTGGGATTTAACCACAGAAAATACCTTTATGTTGGAGATGTCTTGGAGCCTGGCTGTGCAAGAAGTAGCTATTTCAAATTTGATGGGACCTTCACAGAGGTCTTCCCTTCCCACACATCCCCTCCATGCTGGGACTCTCATTGCAGTTTCATAACTTGTCCAGAAGCAGAAATTGTGGGAACCCACAGGAAGCAAGTTTGTTAGCTCTTATTTAGTTGTATGGAAAACAAGGTGCTTCGTTTCTTGTATCTTGTCCTGTACTGCAGCTCTGTGCCAGCTCACGTGTCTGGTGCTGAGTGTTCTCCCTCTTCCTGCACCATAAACCACCCCTTGTCACATCTGGAGCTCCCTGCTCCAGCAGTCTTTACTGCATTCTTCATTTTGATGCCTTGTTCCAGGTTTTAAATAGCTGCGAGTCCCCTATTGCTTATTAGCAGGCTCACAGAAATGGCTTTTATGGACCCATGTATTAAACAAATAAGAGACGTCAAGGAAACTTAAAAACACATCCAGCTGCTCACAAATTTACTGCACGGACATTAAACTCTCATTAAATGCACTTTTGTAAAGAGTGGCTTTAGTTTTTGAATCTGAATACCTGTGACAGCGGGAAGTAGGGTTATCGAAATATAGTGTCTAAATGAGAACACTTACGGGCGTAAAGTTTATTGGCCACATCCTGGTGCCAGTGCAAAGCACGCGGGGTGTTTTGTGGGCTGTCACACGGGAAGGTGCTCTCGGCTCCTCTAACGGGGGATTCATGATGCAAATAAGCATTTGCTTGCTGGCTGCTTGCTGGTTTTCTCTCCCATTTTATCCCCTCAAAAGGGATGCTGAAAATGTCAGTACCTTGTCAAGGTGGGGCACGCTAGGGAAGAGACATTCCTTCGGTTCCATGCACCGAACAATAAAGTGGGTGATAAAGTACCCACAGAGCACCCAGTCCCAAACTTCCACCCGGTGAGCAGCCCCAGTGTGACAGACATTGACTTCTGCAGTGCGAGATAGGGAATTGTCAGCAGCGTTCACCGGAGCTGCACAGAAACACCTCGAACTGGGGTGTTCCTGTGTCTCTGGTCCTCACAACAGCCAGGACAGGGTGTCTCATGAGGAGGCTCTGTGGAAGGGCTGCCTGCGTTCCAGACGTCTTTACGGATACACAAAATCCAGCGGTGACACCTTCACTCCCTCCCCTCTGGCTTCTAGGGACGAAGGCAGCAAAGGAGATCTGCTCCCTGAGGCACATTTACTTGTCAGACGCTCTATTGATATGGACAAATGTGAACAAACAGAATTGATTTATTCTGTATTTGAATTTTTATCTGCTAGAATAATCCACTTATTAGAGAATAATCCATGCTATTAAATACTGAGATCCCTCCTTTGACTCTCAAAGTCACTGAGCCACGAAGTGCTGGAGCCCAGGTGAATATTTGACACATTCTTGCCATGCTCTTTCACCTCTCCTTACTGGCAATGGGCAGAGTCAAGGTGAGAACAGGGCAGACTTGCAGTCTGATCTGCAGTGGCCGTATTCATTTTCAGATATATTTTTTTTCTGATATGATTCATATATTTCATTTCTGTTTGCAAAATTAAAAACTGATTTGATATCAGAAGTAATTGTTTATGTCTTTGGGGACCAATTTTCTAAATATTGCACAAGTGTGCATGCAATTCTTGGCAATAATTAAGATTTTGTATGCAAATTGGGTAGCTGTATATGTAAATGTCCTTTCAATGCAAAATTGCCACAGTGCAGTTTTTGCAGGAGATTGTATCAACTGCCTGTGCAGATAAGGCTTGCAATTCCATTCACTTTAGTAAATGTGCAGAAGTGTGAAATTTAAACCAGACACTCAAGAAGGATGAGGACTCTTCACAGCAGGGTTTATTTTGTGAAGACGATGAACTCCAAGAAAGGAAAAAATAATTTTGGTGCATATTATGGCTATCTCATAGCAGAGACAGGCACCTGGAAGAGGTAGCACAAGGTTTCCTTGACCTCCCTTGGCAGGGCTTGTCCTTGGAAAGCAAGGCCCGTATTAACCATCCCTCCTCTGCACCTGGCAACCAGGTGCAGACAACAAGGAAACCCAGGCAATGCCCATTCTTGGATGGCAAAGCCTAGTGTGAGAGCTGAGTTTGGGAAAGCTTGAAGCAGTTTCCTATTGACTTCTGAGAAATGACTTGCACCCAAAGGCAAGAAGCGTTCGGGCTCGGGGACATTGCAGCACTCTGTGCTTTCCCACACTGATCTGAATTCCGGGTTACCTTGCAGAGCTGACCCTCCACAGCAGAGATCTGAGCCTGCAGACACTGCACTTAAGCCCATGCTTATCTTTAAGCATAGGTTTATTTTCTGTTCAAACTAATACAATACCCGTTATTCAGGAGTTTTGTTGAAATGAGCCCAAAGGCCAGGATATGACAAGGGTGGAAGAAGCATTTGTGATAATGCAATTGGAGAGGTGAGGAAGATATTTCAGTGTCTTTAAGGAATTTTCACAAACTTTTTTTTTTTTTAAACAAACCTCAAGCATGTTTTTTTTCCCCTTTCAACAATTTTCCCATCTAACTTCTAAAGCCCCTTTTACTGAAGATTTATTGATAGAAACCTTCTGCTGAGTGCATTGATGGCTCTATATTTCAGAAACAAGCACCACTGCAAGAATCTCTTTCTTTAGGCTCCATTATCTTGGATGCCTTTTGTTGGCGCCGAGTTATTAAGAACCAATGCTACCCTTAAAACACTGAATAGCTTAACTGCTGAAAACATAAAACGAAAACATTAAACACACCAGGGTTGAGTAAAAATATATATATATAAAAGCACCTATTCCCTGGTAATAAATAGATATATAACAGCATTGGCACTAAAACAGCCTGCTGGACCGAACTCCTCTGTGAAAATACAGCACCTGCATTGACTTTAACCTTGATACAGGGGACAGGAGTCACTGCGGGTACCCAGGCAATCAGGTGGCCACGTGGTTGGTTTTGATTATAAATCCAGCAACTTCAGGGCAGTTCTCCCTCTGAAACCAGGGCCCTGCTGCGGGCATTTCTGTGCAGACCTAGCAGGGAGCACGTGTTGGTCTCCAGCCTCCTGTCGTGGTCACAATCTTGCCGTTGGCAAATAAGGTCTTCTGGGCAAAGATTATGACTATCTGTGATAAAAAAATGATAAGATAGATATATTTTTTTTCCTAGACAAAGGCAATGCACAGTATCTCATCTATCTGAACCAAAAAAATCGTTTGATCTGTAGTGCCCCATGAGAAATTATCAGTTAAATGGAAAGCGCTGAGAATTTAATTCAGGAACTGTAACGCGGGGACAGTGTTGGCTACAGGGATGCCAGTGACAGGAAACACTGCAAGGAGAATTATCAGTCTGATGTGAGGCTAGTGGGATCATCCCCGAGGATCAGGAACAGACCTGAACATATTTCATTTTGGTACTGACCTTGGGAGAGAGCATCGGAGTGTGCCAAGGACTCTTCTCAATGTCAGCAGCGTCACCAACACCAGACGGGCTTGGGGTATTAACTGAGCACCAACCTTGAGGACCGAAGGGAATAGAAGCGGGATGAAATACGGTAATGTAAAATGTATGGAAATGCACTTAGGGAGCAGCAGCGAGGATTTCGGCTGTCTGTTAGGAATGTCTGAGATGGAGAAGGAACTGAGTGTAGCAGGATGTCACAGGTTAACCATTAGCTGCCAGTTTGCCATCAGATACATCCCAGTGGGATTCCCAGGACTCCAGGGAAGTTCTCATTCAATTGTGCAAAGGGCTGTATGAACTCATTGGAATAATGTGCACGGTTCTCCTCCTCTGAGTTTGAGAGAGAAGAATTTAATGCGGAAATGATCCAATAAAGAGTTTAAAGACAATCAAAGGAATGCAAAAACTATTCCTCTGAGAGAGAAATAAAGTCCGTAGTTAATGTAATAAGGAAGGGGTGCTGAGAGTAGGATGTATGGAAAGGAAAACACCCAAAGGAGAAAGCTACTCCTGAAAAGAGATAACATTGGTGATGGGTACAAGGACATATGGTCTAATGATGCCCAGAATTAATTTAGGTTCCAAATGAGAAGAGTAGCCACAGGAAGAAGTGGGGCATAAAGCCCCTAACAGCTCTTCTAGGTAGAGCGTGAATGATGTATGATAGAATTCCTCTAATGGTGTCTAAGTAGCCATCAGGAACTGGGTGTTAGGGCCAAGAAATATGTTCTTATTTTATGTTTTCAAGAAGAAGCAGGCCTGCTGGGTGCTGGAATAAGCTGTGTAATGGCAATGCAGGTGCATAGAAAGAAGTTTTTTATCCACAGGACATCTTTGCAGGTAAGCAAGAGAATTCTTGCCTGGAGAAACCAATTCATTATTTGTCATGATGCTTTTCCACTTGTTCTTAAAAAAGTTATTTCATCCAGTGAAGGAGACAAAAAATCAGACCAAGAGATTTACCTGTTGGTTCACGGGCCATGTCCAGCACGAAGCTGCACTGAGCAAGCCAGTGAACAGCCCCTAAGCTCAGTCTCTTCAAAGGGCTTGCAGGATACTTGCAGAAAACAAATGTATTTGCCAAAACCGGGATTACTTCATGAATGATGCATGAACAGAAAACAAGGCTACATTCATCAGATAATTTATATGTAAGCCACTCGTCCTATCAGCTACAGAAATAAACCCAGATACTAGCAAGTCGGAGCTATAATGAATCGCTCCTGGTGGGAAAGAGGCATTTATGGCCTGGGATATTTCCCTATTAGTCTGTGGCCCCAAAAGCCATCGCTTGGGCTCGTCCTGGCAGTGTTGGAGATGCCAATATCACCCACAGTGTCAGGGGCCGTGGTTGTGGTAATCGGGGCACTCTGCGGCCGTGGGCACGCTGCCCTGGCAGCAGTCATGGGCAATTTACTGGCACCCAAAGAGCCTTTGAAGCTGCCTCTGTCTGCAAACCCACTCTGTGACTGCGATCAAGGCTGCGCGTGCAGGAGGAGAGTGTTTCTGAAGAGATTTAAGGCTGTTGGTTTAAGCCATAGCCTCCGCGCTGGAGGGTGCAGGGGCTCTGCAGCAAGAGGGTGCTAATTGCTGAGCTCTCTTTAGGTTCACCGAGGTCCATTACTCATCACGAGCACGGTCTGGGGTCACTGAAATGCCGCTTATGATTTCCACAATGCTGCAACACATAATTAACTGCATACAGTGGAACAGAGGGGAGGTGACTTCAGCTCTACGTTGGCGTTTTGGCATGTCCCTGCCTAGGACAACCCCAGGCTTATTCAGCTACACGGTACCTCTGCAATTAGTCATCCTTCCTGTCCTCCCTGAGGTGTGTTTATTGGCAGCCTCTTTTTTTTCCACTCTCTTTCTGTGCAATGCAAGCATTTGCCCTGTGGCTAGTTGATCAGCACAGGAAAAATTCTATTTAAAAGTGTGTTTGGAATAACCTGCGCTAGGATTCATCCAAGAGTGTAGTCAACAAGTTGTCCTGAACCTGCTGAAGAGCATAACGGAGGGCAAAAATATATTTTGCCTTCAAGTAAATATTCTGAAATCCATGAATTTAACTGAATGGGCTCAGCCTGTGCCACTTGACATGCAACACCAGCAATTAGTTGGTTTAGATTTCTTCCTTTGATAGGAGACCAGGCTAAGTGGGCACTTGGTCTGACCCAGTAGCACTGCTGTTGTTGCTGTTATTTTTTTTTAAAGGTATAGACTAAGCTAATAGAAAATTTATACTAACGTGCAGCTCCTCCAATGTTCTCCAGCTGCTGAGAAAAGGTCAGAGGTTCACACATGTTCCGTGCAAGGAGGAGCTGTGCAAGAACCCAACATCCCTCCTGCATTGCTTCATCTGCCTGATTACTTCACAGGACAGAGGAAAAGATTTGTGCAAAATAGGCAAAGCAATGGGCAAAACAGAAAAACCTGTTGCTCAGACCTATTTGGAGCTCATCCATCTTAAACTTAGGAAATCAGCCAAGGGGTTTTATGGGCATTAATAATGAGGATGTGATCTAACCCTGTGCTCGCTCCTGACCCTGGGGCAGAGGGTGATGCCCCTGCTGCACAGCCTGAGCTTTGCAGGCAGGTCAGAACTGCTGCCCTGAGCATTTGGCCTGCCTTATCCTCCTTGAATAATGACTCAAAATCAGCTTAGTCCCATTTCATACCTGCAGGACTGACTGCTGCAGTTCCAGATTGTGCTCCCACCAGAGGTACTCTGTATATACTGCCATTTTTTGTTTCCTTTTTTTATTCTCCTCTTATTCTTGCATTTACATCCATTGAAATGTCTCGGCTGACCTACTTCCTACTCATTTCTTTCTTAGTATTCCTTTCTGAATTGTTTTCCTTAATATTTCTTCCTTCTCTAGGTAGACCTTTTCTTACTACTTTCTCTCTGTCCTTCTCTATGCTTCTTTCAAGGGTTCTTCTTCCTCTTTCATTATTTCTAGATTTCCCTTACTCTACCTGTCCCTCCATTTATTTTTAAGCCCCTCACCATAGTTTTTTCTCACTGGTCTCTCCATCAATTTTTAAAAGGCATCTTGCATCCAGACTACCTTTGCATGGATGTTGTTAGATGACTTAAGTTCACCCTTCTGCATAGAGGGTGCATAGAGCTAGGGTTGAACTCTTAGTCAGATCCTTTACAGGTGTTTCTTCCACCTAGTCACAGGTGGGACATTCACTTTCTCCTTAGCAGATCTGCTCATCTGGATAGTTTGAGAGAGATGAAACCCTCGGCTGGTTTCAACGGATTTTCAGACTCTCTAGAAATTAATTTAATTTAATACCGAAGATTTTCCCAAGGCATTTGCTTTCAAATTTCATCTGCATGGTCTTTGCCTTGTGCCAGCATATGCAAAAAAGGATCCTTTTAATGTAGACCCTGCTTACTAAAGCTATTCTTGCTAGGCTTATTTTGTTCAAAGTGGGTAATTATCAGGATTTTCCTCACAGTTCTGCATTGCCTTCTGGTCCTCACTTCAGTGTTGGTTAAGCTGTCACTTACAAGAGTGTCATTGTAATATTTGATTTGATTTTTTTTTCAGCATAACTATCTTTGAAATCACATTATATATATCATAAGGAAACTTGCTAAGTATTCCTTAAAGTGCAGTTGATGGCAGTGCAAGGCAGTGGGTATGGGAGAACACACCTTTGGCTTCTGAGTTCCTGGAGAACCAGGCGCTCAGGCTGTCATTACTGTCCCCTTGACCTTGGAGGGCCAGCCTGGCAAAGGGCACTGTATGTATTTCTGTGTATTATAAATCCAGCTATCACAGATATACTTGCAATGGATACTCTCAAATGCTTCTTTAAAATGAAAAAAGTATTTGATGTTCCTCTGAGCCTCTAGAGGTACTTTATTGTGATTATTGTTTTTTCTTCTTTTTTATTTTATTTCTACCAGTGGTTTTTTCCTTTTTTTTTTTTTTTTTTTAAAGATCAACATATGGTCTTCTGGGCCAAACATGACTGTCCTCCATCAGGGTTTACCGTAACCAGTTCTATTTTGCCAAGAATGTCACTTCAGAAAACCTTCTAATTTTCCCTAATGTATTTCTTTGCTATAATGACCATTAGGCTGTTGTTCCATCTCTTTGCAGAACTTTGCTGGTTCACCTTTGCACAAGAGTTGGGGTTTGTTTGTTTGTTTTTCTAATCAGTGCTTCCATCCCAGAAATTTTCCACCATCTTGATAACACTGAGAGATTTTGATGCTGGGAAATCTGCTGTTGATCTTCTATTTTGTTGCTTTTCACTGGTTTTGTGTGTTTGTTTTAATTCTAGTACTTAATTTATTTGTCAAAGTCAATTATTTAATGTATTTTCCATCTGTTTAGTGCGTTTAGAAAGTGTTTTGGCTACTGCTTCCTTTGTTCTTTTGCTGTTAAAATCTTTGATAATCCTTAACAGGCCCTTCAGCTAGTGAGAACCTCACAGCCAGGACCTTAGTGAGGCGATGAAGTGTTTTTCTGTCACTTCTTTGGGAAGCCACTTCAGCCTCATTATCCATACGCTCGCTCTTTTCTATCCTCACGCTGTGTTTCACAGTATTTGTTCTTTGTTTCATGGAGAATATTTTCAGCTACTATTATGAGAAGTTGATGCTGCTGTTGCAGCTCTTTCACACACATCCTAGGCGACCTCCCTCACCGTGATTTTAGGTTTACGTGCCTGTAAACGGGTCGTGGTTGTTACTGGTTGGTGCCATCCTGCAGGAAAATCCGTGCTCTGTCAGTCAACGCCTTGTAGCGTCTCATTTATTCAGTTCAAATTGAAATTGATTCTGTGTTTGTCTTACAGCCTTTCACTGTCAATTTTCTTAATGAATTAGGTTTCTATTTGTTTTTGAGCTTAATCCTAAACCTTTCCATGGAAATTATGAACCCTTCTGGCATCATGCAGTCCCTATCAATGCTCATTCTGAAATCCCTGTTGTGACAGTAGACTAAACGCTGCCAGTCTTTCACCCTTTGCTCTTCATTATCAAGACTGTGATTTGACTGCTTTTTTTTTTCCTAACGATGTTTTTTCTGGCTGAAGCCTCTCATTGCTTAGACTGCTTGCGTTTTCAATGAACACTGCAGACAGCTGAAGAACTGATCATTAGTTTTATTCCTTTTCCTTCTTGTAGGTGTGTGATATTACACAGATTTCAGCTAGCTAATTGGCTCCCAGATTATAAACAATTCCTACTGTTTGAATAATTATAAGCATTTTTTTTTTTCGGAATCCAGATTACTCTTATAAGGAAAAGTGCTGAAGTAGTTATAAAAAAGGCTGAGAGCAAATAACAGTTGGTACTGAAACTTGCAGAATTCTCTTCTACTGAGATTCAAGTCTCCTCTAAGGGTGAGAAATGTTTTGAGGTCTGGATGCAATATCTGCACGGACTTTTCTGACTCCTCTAAGTCCCAGTGAGTGCCCACTCTGGAGAAAGCTGTCAAAGCTGTCACTGCTGCCTGCTACTCAGACCACTGAATGAAACTTAGTGGTCCAGCTGTTGAACCTGTAGGTCAGATCCTTTAAGTTACTTAGTCATGCGGTTGGGGATAGTAAAGGAAATGCTACAAAAGGCTGTCTCTGCCACACCTGCCCTGTTGATAATTTTCTTTGGTGAAAGTGGTCCTTTCCCCAAGCCCTAAGTGCTCTTCTAAGCATGTCATGTCCCTCGAAGCGATGTGCTCAGCAACTGCCCTCCGCTTTCTTGTGTCATACGCACACGTCCTATTTATAGCAAGGAAAAAATCACATTCTGGTGCATCGTTCGAGCAAGCAGAATGGGAGAAGCCAGGCAAGTGCACATGCAAGTCAGGTTTCCAACAGGGAAAGGAAAAACTGACTCCTTCCCCTTGCAGCCTTCTCACAGCCCAGCCCCAGAACCTCATGTTGGCCATTGTGCAACCTCTTGGAGGCCACCATAGCACAGTAATGAGCACATCTGTATTGAGCCAAGTGTATTTGGTTTTCAGAAGACTGGCATAAGTCGTCTTTATTGAATATAATTTAGTTTTAACATATTGCTCTGTGCTTGAGTTATTATCTTCACAGTGCTTGGAGAAATAAATTACATTGAAGCCTTTATTTTTGACCTGTGACATCAATACACGCCATGGACAGATTCCAAAATCTTATCAGCTTTGGCATGGCTATTAAATTACAGTAGTGAACAAACCTCTTTAGAAATGAAAAATGCTTTTGGAGCTTTGACCTTTTACATTTCAATTCGTAAAGAGCCCAGTGCAAATGGGAAATGCTGATCAAAATCCAGTTACTTTAATCTCTTGCAGGGTGTCCTTTCTGCAGAAGGAAAGAACAAAATGTGTCTCCTTGCTTATTACCCCTTCAGATCTCTAGACCAAAGTTTGCCTGCAACTATGAGATCTGGCAAGGAGGCACTTTTAAGGATATAACATGTCAAATCTGCTAGAGCCACTGCAGTGTCAAGAAGAGGACAACTCCAAAATAAAAACATGTATTAACGCTGGGCAAAGGCAACACCTTCTGCCCTTACCCATGCTCTGCCTTAACCGATGTGCAGAGAGCGCTCTGCAATATCTTATCCTGCATTCTAGATCCTGCTGTCGAGTGACAGACCAAGGAATGGAAATTTCCACTGTTTGTATTCTTAAGCCACTTAGTATTTTCCCAAAATTTGGGCCATTTTCTTCCGCTGTGGCTTCTGTCTTAACATAATCTTTTTTTTTTTTTCCCCAAATTCTACATTACGCCATGTGCTACACACAGTGTTGAGAAGCCTGTTGAGTTGGAAGGGGAATTAGATTAGGGTCAAGGGACAGAGTTCAGAAACTGGATTGCAAGGTTTTAAATAACAGGCTGAGGGGCTGTAAATAAAAGTCGAGCTAGGAAAATGAACAAGTTTACAGAAAATTTTATTTAGCATTACCCATTTCTTCAAACTTCCTCTGCTCATTTCATACACTTGAACCCAATGGTTTTTCTGTCCATAGCTCTACAGCCAGGACAAAGGAGCTTTCAAATCTTTACAGGTTTCAATTCTTTACTTTCTTTCAACAGTTTTATTTACTTCTGCAAATTGCTGAGAGGCAATTTTTCTACAGTAGATGAGCCTCAAAAGCAGGAGTTACACCTAAATTAATGAATACAGCTTAGTACAACTTAATTTCTTGTTCCATTTCAAGCTTTAATGTAATAGTAGCACTAAGGGGATGCAGAGGAGTTTCTGGATTGTTCACGTTTTTCCAGGAATGTAATTCTACCCTAGCACATTCATCAGCAATGCTCATTTAAATGCCTTTTAATCCCACATTACCTTTTAATAGCTAATGAAAATGTTGACATTGAAAGGAAGGAATTAGCTAGTTTACTGAATTAGAAAAAGGTTTGGACACAACTGTTTGGGATGAGCAAAGGCCTTTGCATTTGCTAAGACAGAGAAGATAATTGAGTATACTGGTACGCTGAATGGATCTTACATACCTAAATGGGTAATTATAGTCAATAAACTTGTAAAGAGAGAAGTTTGCGGTTTTATCTATTGCAGGAACAATGTTGGACCGGAAATTATGGACAGTAAGTAGTTAACAAGTACACAGGCCTGGCCTGCTAGCCAGACAGTTAAAATAAAGCACCGTGTTGCAGTAAAAGCCTAATGTATGTTAATTGAATGCCAATTGATTAAACATATTCATTGAGGTTTCACATCTAGGTCATAAGTAATCTATCTATTACATACTTGTTAAACCTCATTACATAATTGCCTAGTGGTATTTAACATGCAATAAGTATCCCCCAAAATCCAACTACAATGTATTCTCGCGTCTGCTTAGGCATTTGCTTAAGTGAATCGATTGAAGAATGTCCAAAAAAAGAGAAGCTAAATAAAATACTTCATGCAAAGTTTTTAAATAGATCTGCTTTACTGTAGTGCAAGATTCTCCAGTAAGTCTGCTAAAAGACATGTAGTATCTTCACAATTATCCATGTAAAACTCTGAAGAGAAAAAGGATTAGTCACTACAAAGCTCCGTTCAGGAGTGCAGAGGACAGGAGCAGAAACTGTAGAGCTTGGGCCCTGCGAGCAGCCAGATGCTTTCCCAAGATGAAAGGAACAGGGGTTGGAAACTCGACATTTGTTCTCTTAGGTGAAAAATGTTTGCTAAATTCTCAGTGTTTATCCACAGGTACAAAGCTCATTTGTGCCACTTGTCCCTTCTGAATCATTAATAATATTTTGTCTTTACAGTGTCTTGAGTGAAAAAGCTCAAGTCATTTTATAATCATAAAGTAAAGACTCTGGGTGTGTGAGAGGGAGTTGCTTTATACCACACCTTGCTTGATGAAGGCATGAGCAAACCTAGGCAACAGGTTTAAACGCTTTGCCTAGATGGAGAACAGCAGCAGGAAAATTCAGAAATCCTTATCCCTGATATGTTTTTATTTATTAAATCATATCTTTCACTATAGCAGGTGACAGATGAATAGAAGAATACACTTCAGCCTAAATTTGTAAACTGTTACTGTTTCTGCAGAACAGACTTGAAAACTTTTCCTATCATTTATCCAAATACAAGTGGCTGCCCTGAAGCCATCATTAATAATGGGCAGCAAACAAAAAAGAAAATTTATCAGCAACAGCTTAATTTTTGATCGATTACCAAGGCATCTGGTTGTAGCACACGTGTCCACAGCGGGCGATTTATAAAGTAGTTTTTCACTGTGCGACACGGGGAACCTGGCTTTGGGCAGGGAGATGCAGATTTTATTCTTCACATGGTCCCCTTGGAGCCCCTGTTTCTGGGAGACATGGGGTCCATCCGAGCTGGAGATGGGAATGCCACTAACCCCTCTGCAGTCTGCAGCAGCTCTCATCATGTAATTAAATGGCTTGAATCAACCCTTGGAGCAATTTAGAGAATGAATCCTAAAGGGATGATAGAGCCAGTGATATGAAGTTGATTAAGAAACCTTTTATTTTTTTTTTTCCCTGAGAGATATTTTGTGTTTAATAGAAGTGGGTAGAGTATTGCCTGAAATCTGCTCTGTTTTTTTGTTTTTCCCCAAGATTTTTTAAGCTTAGAGGGCATTTACAGTCCAAACTAAACAGCAAACTAATGAGAGCAAACGCATGGGGGAGCACTTAGACAGCAACAACCAGTAACCAGGCACTTATTACAGTCAGTTACCTTTCTTGAAATTTCTGTTTTAGAGGAAAATCTGGCTTTTCAAAATTCCATTTTGTACAAAATAACTGAAAATTTCTCAAGAAAAAAATGCAGTTTTCCCAAAGCAGCTGCATACCTAGGGCCTTGGCTGACATGGGAACAGGGATGTGGGTGAAATCTTCATTTCCCTCATGTGAGTGGTGGCCTGGACCAGACAGTCACAATCTTTGTCTCTTTTTGCTTAAAAAGAGAAAGAAATAAAAATTTCAGAAGGTCTCCGTATCTTCCAACCCCAAACAAGTGTCAAATTTGAAACCTGAATATTTTCACTAATGGGCATCCCTATCTTACAGGCAGGTATAGCACTTGAAATATATCTGTGTAATCTTTTGCATTTGCCTCTTTGCCTAATAATTGCCATAAAGCTCAGTGAGGATGTCTCGTTTGGAAAGGTACTTTCTGAGGCTTCCAGGTGTGGTTGAGATGCCCATGGTGCAAATGAAGGGCTTGAACAGTGGGTCCACTTTCCTGCACTTGTTATTGTCATGTTCCTGCAGCAAACATATATGAAATAGATTTAATGATTTAATTTCTGTAGTACTTGCAAAGATAGGACATTCAGGAATGTTGCTTAAAATGCGAACAAAACAGAAAGCCGGCATTGGGCTGTGTTAGATGTTTAAGTTTCTACTTAATGCTATTAATAAGTCTATTTTTAAACTGGAAAAAATTATATACTCTCACACTTCATAAAAGGTGTTGTAAGATTAGTCAGAGGAAACGTCGCTAACACTTTGAGTTTCTTTAATTTTCACGTTATTAAAGAACCTTTTCTTCATTGTCCCCCAAAATACTCCAGTGAGCCCTTTGTAGAGGTAAAAAACATGAATGCAGGAGCAACCTTCCTGCTGCTCTGGTGCTCCCAGAATAACTATTGCCTCTTTTGCAGCTGCCTGCTGTGTTGGGGTAGGAAAAGCTGCATTGTGCATGGAGGGGAGAGCTCTCCCTCTGACCCCAGCAGCTACCACTGAGAACTGGGGGAGCATAGGGAGACTCAGGAGGGAGCCCAGGGCAAGGGAATGCAGGACGGCACCAACGCGGGGGCTCGTGCGGCTCTGCTGCGCGGCTGGAGCGCAGGCGTGATCCATGAATGCGGCTGAGGAAGAGTGTGCGTGAAGGCAGGAAGGCAGCATTCTTCTTGCATATGAAAGTGGGGAGTTGATTTTGTTGAAATCAGTAATAAATTTGAATTTACTCAGCTAATTGGTTATTTTTATTCATGTTAATATGATTAGCAACATGTTAGAAATGAGCTGCAAGCCCTAATGCAAGTGACCTCAGATACAGGCTGCCTACATGGAGCCTGTGAAGCCATTGGAGCTGCAGTCCTTGGAAACCCATGAGCAGGTGCTTGTGCCTACACAGTCTCCCTGGATCCTTGTAACACTGTGTTTGCCCTTAGGATGTTTATGGCAAAGCCAGACTTTTGCTCCCCTCTTCCCAGGGTTAGGTAAAGGGGGACAGGTTTCTTACAGTTCATCAGTTTGGTTGGTCATTGGTACAATGAAGGAGGGAATTAATGGAAAGATGGGAAGGTGTGGGAGCACGTGCAAGCATGAAGTGGTTACAGAGAAAGAGCTTTATGTAGTCATTTGTGCTAATGGTGTCTATGTGCTTACCAAGTAGAAGTCCATATTCCTATCAGCATTATCTATACAGGGAAACTGACACAAAGTATGTGGTTTCTTAGAGCTTATGCCTTAAAAGAGTGGCACCATACAAGCTGGTGGACAGTATACTCAAGGGCTGTGGTGCATCACATATATGAATTTCCCATTTCAAGACTCACCTGGAGAGCCCAGAGCAATAACACTCCCTTTAATCAAATACGTGAGTTAAAAGCACAGTAGGTATAAAACCTGCTTAGTGTTATCTCATGGGCAAAAACTGTGTGGTTCTGTTAAAAAAAAAAAAAAAGAAAAAATATCTTTCCAGCCTATTGTAATTCTTTGTGCTTGAAGAAGAGGAGAGAAAACACCACCTTTCAAATACATTAATGTGCAAAGGAGTTTTAAAGAGCCTCCCCCCAGCTCTTCCTAGGAGAGCACCGTCACGGGCACTGCTGCTCGTGGGGAGAGCGATGCCGCGTCGGGACGCAGCTGGCGGCGACGCTTCGGGATCAGCCCTGCTGCTGCTGCTGCAACTCAGCCAAAATAACGAGCGAGAGCGCCAAGGGTGTCACCAAAATTACACAGCGTTTCACAAGTCTCTTAAAGAGCTCAGCAGACACTGCAGGAATTGGATCAGTTTGAGTAAACATGCAATGGAGGCGTATTGATAGGGAGAAACAAAAAGCAATAGTTTAAATTACTCATTTATAGAGCTGGTGCTGCATTAACTGTCAGCACTCAGGAAAGCAAAAAGATGCCATTGCCAAGGGACCATCTATTCAGTAACTGCGGCCAGAAAAGCCAACAGAATTTTGGTTTGTGTTAAGAAAAGGCCAAGCAGTAACACAAAACTCTTCTATAGCTGTTATATGACCTGACACCTCGACACGGATACCTTGCTAAGCTCTGCTCTCCAATCTTAAAGAAGGATAGAGCAGAGCTAGGAAAGGTTTAGGGAAGGCAGTAGAATTGATTAAAGGAATGGAAGGCTGCAGTGTGAGGAGAGATTAAAAGATTAGGACAATATATCTTACACGTGAGAAGAATAAGAGGCACTGATAGATGTATAAACTAGCAAAATGTTTAAAGACGTTAAGATCTCCTATTCCTTGAGCAAGAGGCACATACAATGAAATTAAAAAACAACTAGTTGAGGGCTAATAAAGCAAATTCTCTTAGCAGTTTACAGTGGGACAGCAATATTCAGAGGAGGACTGATGTCTCCCCAAAGGGAATCCAGTGCTTTAGGATGATGATGGGGATGAGCAGAAATCATCACAATTCTGAGCTCAGCCCAAACCTGAGCTCGTGAAGTCTTGAAGCAAACTCCTTACAACACAGGTTGGTTCATTAATGGATTTATTGCCTCTTCTCCAGGAACAGCAGACATGATAGCGCTTAGAGAGAAATAGAGTTTTATATCTCTCTGCACTGAGGCCTTTTTTTCCCCCTTTATTTCTTTGGAACTAATGAACTAGAAACTCCTCTGAGCGAAAGCTGCAGCAGTAGGATCTATCCTCGGTGTCCGTTTCAATAGATATGTTACATGCGTTTAAGGCAGACACCATATCTCTTCTAAGACCGTTGTAATTGCTGGAAAACGATGAAGAACAGCGTTCCAAAATGCACCTCGGCTTCGGCTGGCTGAGCTTTCCCAGCCCTATCCAGAGCTGGATCCAACAGCCTGTGTGTTCCAGCGCACAAGGAGCCCACGCTCCCAGGGACCAGGGAAAATCATGTGCTCGGCCTCCTACCAAGGGCCCTTGGCATCTCCCCTGCCTTTTTCCATATGGATGAGGACACTGCTGTGGGCTCAGGGCTAAGCCCTAGTACTACCCATGTTCTTTGGTGTTTATTAAATTGCATGTCATTGCAGCACCACCATGCTGGGCTGGCCATTTCCAGGGAATTGTTACACTTCCCTGATGGTTAATCACTTGGCCTTTGGCCTCCTGCCTTATAACTCTGCTTGACATGTCCTATAATTACTACTTGGAGAGTTTTATTACTTAATTATACTATCAGCTATCGCAATTTAACATGCCATCAATTTCCCCCAGTCCGCCCCTCGCGTACCCCTAAACAAATCCCTCCCTTCAATCACAGTCTCCTCTGCAAATTTATACAAAGCTGCAGAATTTGTGCTTGGATCAATAAGTTGTAAAATTTGCTGAAGTAAAAAAATTCTTCCTCATTCTGCCTCTCCTTCTCCTCCACTTCCGAGCCCTTTAATCTCAGGGTTTTATAATATTCATGGTCACATTTACCAGAGCTGGCGTAAAACAGCCAAATCATCTCATCCTTTTTAATATGTCTCCTAAACCAAATTAGGTCTCCACCAGACAAGCTGCTGGCCTGTTGGAACATCTGCCCGGTGCTTCGTGGGCTGCTGCAGAGCGCTCGGCGCTGCCGAACCGCATCCTCCCTCCGACTGGAGGCCGGGCCCTTCCCACCGGTCTGCTTGGCTTGAGTCGTGGAGCGTTTCAGAGCACTTCAAAGACCAGTTTTGCTGTTGTGGCAAGGGATTTTGATGAAGAAAACCCTGTTAGGTTGTTTGGCAGAGCTGGGGCTTGCGATGGGCTCCCAGCCATTTACTGCTTCTTGCCTTGTAGCTTTTGCTTTAGGTGAAGCGTGAGGCTGAGGTCCTGTGATAGCTCTTGAAGGCAAAATCTTTGTGGCAATGAAAGGAAGAGCGTGCAGGGAGAGATAATTTTGAACCAACATGACACTCTGCAGCAGTCCCTGGTGCAGGAGGGCACTGATTTATGACAACCTCCCAAATCCGCCTGCAGACTCTTTGACAGGCCAGACAGACACAGATTCTTAATGGTGCTCAGCACCGACCCGTCGCCTTCCACCTCCAACATCTCTCCTGCACCAACTCTGGAGCTCAACATCAATCTGCCAGGCCTGCGCCGTGGGACTTGTCCCTTGGCCTCCTGCAGCTTAAGGGCTGCTTCAGGAGATGGAATTAGTACCTGGACGCTCCAGTATTGATCCTTGTTTGATTTATATCCTTTGATCTGATTTTCTTGCTGGCGTCATGAGGATAAATCAAAAGTAACACCCACAAGAGTCAAAGAAGCGACACTGGCTTTAAACTTGTGTAACTCAAATTCACGTTCTGTTTCCTTAATTTCAGCCTCCTCTGATGTGAAGGAATAGCAGATATTAAAAAGATTGGCTCTCTGCAGAGGACAAACGGAAGAGACACTTTAAGGTGCTGCCTTCAGACATCCATTTTAATTATTCTTGAACCTGGATTTCAGAAGAATGATTTCCTGGATTATATCGCATGGAATTAGATTTTTCTCTTGAAACATCCCTATCTGCAATAGCTAGCAATCTTCCCTCTCAAGAGTTCCATTTCAGGCTTGAATTAAGTTTTCCATGTGGAAACCTGAGGAGGGAAGGTAGTGAGGAGAAGAAAACTAGTTATAAGATATGCATGACCATTTTATATTGAGTAATTTGGATGAGGGCCAACAGAGACATCAAAATTCTGCAATCATTTTTCATTCCCAAGAATGTCCAACAACTAAGATATCTCCTGTAACTTCAGTGGTGTCTCATAACTGTAATCCAAGGGACTGATATGCCCTTGGGACTCTCCTAGGAAACTGAGGGCATCTTTCTAAGATCAGCATTTCTAAAACCTCCATTTATTTCTCCAGAAACTCTTACTTATGTCCTGGGCAGGTGCTGTGTCATGGAAAGGGAGGAAGACCAGTCTATGTGCACTATTTCTCTTCATCACAGCATATGAACTGAGGATTGATAAAGGTCTGGAGGGATCAGGCTCAATCCTTACGCTGTCGAAGTCCACTCAAAGTAATAGAATCGGTGTGAAAAATTTATAACGGAGAAAGCTTCCTCGGGGTCCCCTGGTGATTCTCGGCAGCAGCCCTGAGGTCCTGATGAGACTGATGGAAACAGTAAGTGTGTCTGAGCAAAGGTCGCACACCGTAAAAAGGCTTTGTAGACAAAATGGGCCCCGTTAATTAAGTTGTGTGGGTTTTTGGATCTCCAGGAGGAATAACTGTTCAACAGTAAGGTTTGGAGTAAACACACAGCCTGCCCCTCTTCCTCTCTCTTCATGCCCATGTTTCCTTCAGTGCTCCCTCCAGGAACTTTCTAGCAACGTACAGAGATAGTTTTAGTAAAGGCATTGTGAGATTTTGGTTGTTCGTTTATTTATTTGGAATCAAACATTTGAAAAGAAGGAACATGTGATTGCACAACCATTATTCCTGTAGAATTAGCATTACCATAATATATTTGTATTTTATCTTTACCATGGTCTGCATTTGTAACGCTTGCAGAATAATGCTAGTCATTTTAAGTCTTTTACCTTAAATTACTGCCTCTCATGCTTAACTCCCAGACAGCTAGATAAGGCTGTTGGAGTATATTCTGAATGCCAGCGTTTTGAAACAACATTCCAGTTTATGAGATTATTTTGAAGTTTTGTCTGATTTTTTTTTTCAAACAAGCTTGGAGACAACTCTGCTTTTGGAATTAAACTCACCCTGGGGGGAAGGCTCTCCATGTTCAAAAACTAACTTAAAACTAATGCACAGAATGGAGCATGCATGAGAATTTGGCAACATAATACACTAAGTATCATCTCATAGCCTTGGGGCGAAGAAGAAAAAACAGAATCAATGCAATCAAACGAGTGCCCACTCAATTTGTTTTCAACAAATTGTCGTCTCTTTCTTATATCACTACCTTCTGCTAATGAGAAAGGGGGAGGGAGATGATGAGAGACCAGTTGCTCCACTCTGAGCCTCGATGCACATCTTTCAAGCAACACATTATCTGTACTGCCTCGTACCCTGTGCACGAAAGCACGGGGCTCTTTCCTTTTGATGATGCCTTGCTTCTTAGGGTAAATAATAAGCACATTTTGTGGAATTCCAAAGAGCTTCTCCAGATTAGTTATAGTCTCTGCTGAGAAACCAATTACTCTAAAGTTTGAATGCTCTTTAAGACTGCGACACCTGCTAAATTGGGTTCAGAGAGCACGGTGTGAGCAAAAAGGTGCGTGTTTTTATTATTTTGTATCAACGCATTTGTGTGTGTTCAAACAAAGATGGGAGATTAGAAAAACCAATTCTCTCCAAATATCAGCCTCCATTCTCATGCGACATCAGATGGATCAGAAAGAAATATAGGGACAAGAAGGGATTTGAGATGAGGTTTGCTCTTTGCTGCAGGATACAGGAAGGAAATATGAACAGCTTCCCTTTGATTAATGTATGCCCAAGGTCACACATGCAACTGCAGCAGTCAATAGCAATCAGATTAGTGTAATGTATTATTCAGTGTTTATGATGGTGAATTGGTATAGCGCCCGTGAGGCAGCTTTGATCCCTTTGAAATGTTTTCCGAATGCCATTAGGGACTGCCACAAAGGCAAGGCCGCGGTGCAGAGGCTCTAGCTGATGCTCCTCCTGTCAGCTAGGTGTAATTACACACTTTTATTGTTTCTTTGTGGACACATGCTTGGTTTTAATTGTTCTACACTTGGTTCCCAGCCTGGCTTTTCCAGTCCAAAGTGTTTTAATGTGGGAAAAGATAAAAAGCAATCCTCCTAGCAAAGATACTAGATGCTTTACAAATACTGCTTCATTAGGCCTCACTATGAGTTGGTGATAGCTGCAGATATGCAATTTCTGGTCCATCTGTGAGCATGCAGCACCCTTCTGGATGCAACACTGAAGCGTGTGATAGTTAGATAACAGTTCATAATTTGCATTTTCTTCATTTAACAGCCTTCCTCTTTGCTTAGGAATGATTGTAATTTCCGTCTCTTTTGATATGTTTGAAGGAATTTTGCCAAATAATTCCTATACATAATTTCTGATTTTTTTTTCTTCATGGTTCTTTGTAGAAAAGTAAAGAATTAAGGGATATTTACTTATATATAACACAGTCTTTTGAAAGTAAACAAACTGCATAATACAACAAGTACAGTGGGAATGTTTTTAGAGTTCTGTGTATTTGCAAAAGTAGATTGTTAATGAGCGATTCATTGGGGAGTGGGGTGTGAGGTTCATTCTATATTTAGCTTTGATTAACACATAGTCACATACCCCTGTTTATCTGAGCTGCTCAGAAATTTATGACTTTAAAATAAACTTTTCATGAACGCTTGGAAATACTTCTGCAGCCTCTTGTTGACCCTTTGCCCAAGTCAGCGCTAGAGTTCAAACGCAGGTCTGTAATTCCCATACTACTACATTTTGGGCCTGGAATTCCTTCTTCCTCTCTCCGTTTCTGAGAATTGCCCTTCCGTCCCCTTGCAGCTCTTGGCCGTGAAAACAAGGGCTTGATTTGAACTTTTTAAACTGTGTGTCTCATGCAAATATCCCATCCTGAAGCTGCACCAGTGGGCAACAGATAGAGGGATGTTTGCAAAGCCAGGGTGAAAGAGGGCTCTGTACGGGATGGTAGGTGGTGTTCTTGTTGGGTTCATGGTTTTATTAACTTGGAAAGCAAAGACACATCACAGCTTTATAATATTGGATTGGCTTGCGTGCTAGTAAATATTTTTGTATTGTGGCTAAGTCATTTCAATTGCCTTGGAGGTAAGTGCTCTCTCATGGACTGGGAAGTATCTAGAGAGCTGTCACAGCAGACAGCAGTGTACGATACCTGGCTTGGAGAAGCACTATGAGGAGAACCTCAGGGATTTTTATGAGGTCCAGTCTTATTCAAAAGCGTCATTAATGACCTGGAAAAGTAGGTAAAGAACATATTAATTAAATTCCCAGGTCATAGTAAAATTGAAAAGCAGAGCAAATAACAATAAGAAAACCATCCTGGAAAGAAAGCTGATGGACCAAGAGAGAAGAAATGAGGCAGAATACAATTAATTTAACTCTATGGATGGATCGATTGGTAGGTGGGATGTACATATCAATGGGAAGAAACCTACACTCAATGGGAAGAAACAGCGCAGAAAGACCAAAATGGTTGATATTGAAAATATCTTTTCAGCCATGCAGTCTGGATTCAAGTGAGGCCATCATTCACTAGGTCTGAATGAGTAAAACATTACAAGGGAAAAGGAGGTAAATCTCGTCCAGAAATCCCCAGTTGAGCACATATTAAAAATTGCATTCAGCTATGACCATTTCAAAGTTGACAAAGGGAGGTAATTAAGGAACAGAGATGGAAAGTTATCTGACTTATAAATAAAAACTATATTATGATAGTTCAGCTGAGCTAAAATTTGAACAGATAAAGGAGAAATATGGTGAGCATCAGCACATATTTGAGATGTAGACAGATATATTTAACATGTAGGTAGAGAAGCAGTAGGGATTCTTGGTGGCAGCCAGAAAGTGCTCACTAGGGAGGATAGGAAAATATTGGCTGAGCACCAGCATCCATTTCCTATTATCTGAGCAATTAGTCCCATTGAACGATCTCTCAAGGAAAGAGCTGAGTGGTTTGAAGCAGGTGCAGTCCAAGAACGGGGAAATACACCCGAAGGCAGAAAACAATCTCCCATGGGCACACAGTTTTAAAAGTGCTCCACCTTTAGCAGTTTTATTTGTAGCTCTGATGCAGTCGAGGCATCCTGACATTCAATACATTCACTGTTAGAAGGATCTTACTATTGACCACTTTTATTTTTACACATCGGAGGGCAGCAGTTAACAAAGAAAAGCAACCCAGAGCAGATGAAGAACCTTCCCCATTCATTCCTTGCAAAGCCTGTGGGTGAAAGAAGACTCCTTCGGGATCTTTCCACTCCTTTCAGGAGTGACACATGCTCTGATGCAACGCGTTGTGCGCCCTTCAAAGCGCTCATGTAAGTTTTGGAGGAGAGATGAGAAGCATTTTAATGAAGCCCCTCAGAGGTGCTTCACAGAGCACTGGCAAGACTTGTGGGTCCTGCAAGGCCATAATGACGTGAACAGCCTCAGCTGGGGCATCTCTGTGCTCCCTGCCCTTTGCCCTGGCTCCAGGTCAGCCTCAGCTTGGCCTAGAGGTGCTCCTGTGCTGGTCTCATCCCATATGGGCTCCAGCCTGGTGGATTTTAGGACTGTGCTGGCCCCATTACTGGCCTGGGTTTGTCCTTGGCTTGTCCTGCCCTGTGGAGTATCATTGGTTCCGGCCTGTGTGACCTTGTGGCCTCTCAGCTTTCCCATGGTAGATGTAAGTGCCGGCTGGTGGCTGTCCCCTTCCCAGCACACTGGGCTCCAAACCCAAGGCTCAAACTCAAGGTCCCTCCTGCTGCAGTCACCCATATACTGGATGAGGTCATGGGATAGTGAGAGTTTGAAGGGAGAAAGGGACCTTTCTCCCAGGAATTTTTATTTGCTTTCTATGGACTGGAATTCTCTATGATATCTGCCTGCTGCAGCAATGAGCCCTCTGCTCTAGTTAGGCTTGTATTTTACTTTTTTTTTTTAATTGGAAAAACATAAAAGTATTGTTTCCTTGCTATATCGAGGAAAAGCTGTTGTATATTGTAGTCCTTTGTAAAAAGGGAGAATTTGGAGAGCTGTCATCTTCCTGTTTCTCTGTTTATCCTTTTGGTTGTCTCCCCAGTTTGAGAAGACTGAACCTTTAAAACAAGCTCCCACGTCCTTGTTTTGCAGAGGGAGATTTTGTGCCCTAAAAATGGGGATTTCAAAAGTAGCAACGTGTTTGTGTGGAAAGAGTTATTTGCTGAATCCATCTCCCATTCCTGTAGCTGCAGCAGAGAAAGGGGCATTTAGCAGAGGCGGGAAGTAGCAGAGTCAAATAATATGTTCCCAAAGGCCATTTAAAATCACTTTCTTTCCACTTTTGTGATGGTCTAAAGTTAGCCCTACTTTCCGCAATGGGTAGGATTGGGTGACCCATCAAAGGGGCTGTTTTGATCTGAATTATTTGTGACTTATATGGTGACCCTTGCAAACACAAGTGGAACAGCAGGACTCTCCTGCAGCATGTCCCACTACTTGCCATGCCCTGAAGGACAGGACAGCTTTGCTCCCGAGACTTCCAGCCCCATTCAGGAAACCATAGCAGTGTTTGTGTGTTCTGAACAGCCCTGCGTAACCTGGCAGCCGAGCGTCTGTCACCATCTGTAACTCCATTATCAGAATTAGGAGCAAAGTTGGGCCACGTAGGACTGTGTCAAAGGGAAAGTGATGTGAGGGATCAGGGATGGGATGTGAGGATCCGGCTTCCAGGTGTGAATCCTGAAGTCCAGGCCAACGTGCTGCACTTTGAGCTGGGTCGTTATCCATCCAGAGCCACAGACACTGGAGCTGCTCCCTAAGGGCCCTTTCCAACAGCACCAAGTCTCTATAAAGCGGCCAGCGTTTATCATGAATCTGTGGCATTTCTTTCCTTCTTCCCTGCTTCATTCCAGCCCATCTTCCATGACAAACCAGGGACCATCCAACTCTCCTTTACCCTTGGTCTGGGGAGAATGCCCGGCTCGAGGTGCAGGCTAGGACAGGAGAGCTGCCCGTGGGCAGGCAGTGGATAGAAGTGCTCCTGCAATCACGTTATTACTTACACAGGGCTCGTGCTGCACTGCAGCAGAAAAAGGCTCTCTGCTATCAAGCATAGGGGCCAGATTCAATCCCTGCTGTACCTTCTCACTCACTTTATTAAGTTTACTTCATTTCTGCTCTGTCTCTGTACCTCGGTGCCCCTCTGCTGTGTGTACCAAATCTTATTGACATTTTAATATTAAATTATTATGACAAGAAGATATTCCACTTGCTAAGTAATTTGTTTTATTCTGAGGAAAATTGGAAGCTGCAGAAAAAAAAACATTATGAAAGTTTAAGACAATGGAGTGATACTGACTGATAAAATATAAATTATTATTTTGTCAGCACACCCAAGTCCACTAAAATTTTAAGCGATAAAGCCAACAAGTTAGAAAATTAAATTTGAGAGAATGAGGAGAATATTATGCACACAGGAAAAGAGTAACACTCAGATATACAAGCTGCAGAAAAATGCATCCCAAAGAAACCTGAAAAAACTCAAAGGGGAATTGCAAAATGAGCTCTTGGCCTTAGTTTTGTTCAGAGCATCTTTGAAATTGTCATTGACTTTGAGATGCAATGGATTCTCTCAGGACTAAAAGAATTACTTTCAGAATAGGTATCTCTCCCATCAAGAGGGATAGATCCCTACTTATTTTTTTTTCTTTTTTTTTCCTCTCCTTGTCACCTTTTCAAAAACTCCTGAGCTCAAAGCACTCCCTGGCAGTGGGTAAAGCTCTTGGTTTTGGTAAATCCAAGCTCATAGCAATCTGAGAAATAAAGAGCTAGTGAGCATGGCTGTTAAAGGATTATTTTATATGAAACTCGTGATGCTGCGTTATCACTGCCAACACTTGCTGTACGATTTCATTTAAAATGAGCTGCCTTTTGTATAAAGAACAATTAGCCAAAATATTGCTCCCATCTGACAATTAACGTGAAAAGTGGTAGAAATCTAATCTAAACAAATGCTACTTGCTCTTTACCGTCATCATATATATAATTTTTTGAAGGTAAGGTTGCTCTTGGCTGTTTGGAAGGAAGCAAACATCAGAATTGCTTCAGATTTGGAAGCACCGTTGTGTGCTTACCTTAGATAGAGTTTTCTTTGTTCAGATAACCTTGATTGCACACAAGAGAAGCAGCTTTTCTCTGCTGCTGTATTAGAAACATTCTGCAAAGCAGGTAAATTCAGGCATAAAAACTCAGGCTCTTCCCCTTCTATTAATGGTCTTAACTGGGTACAACTGGGAAATGCTGGTATCCAGCTTTGTGCACAGGAGCCAAAAAGCTGCATCTTGACTGTAAGTTTGGTCAAGTGAAGTTAACTGCTGTGGCATTCAAAGGAGCAGGCTGGGGAGAAAGAAACATCAGTCACCCAAATCGAGCTGGATTTCTGCTGAAAACCAGACTGAGCTGTGAAGTTCAGCTGCTGCTGTGGCTATGAACGTGTCCCCCATCAGCCTGTGTTGACACCTCTTGAGAAACTGGAGGATTAGCTGCAGGGGCCTGCCCAAAAACACCTCTGAGAAAGGCTTTCCTAGAAAGCACAAGTTAAGGAAATATCCAGAAAGATTTTTATGGGCCTAATAGATTTGATGGATCCAAAATGATCATATGAATATAATCTAGTCAAGAAAGATGAGTTGATTCCACTGTGTGTGTTGTGTTTTGTTCTTTTTTCCAAGTGGGGATTCAGGTGATTATTGCAGGCAAGTGATTGCAAGTTATTGTATAAATAGCTTCTTCCTCTGCTAGCTGGATTCATTCATAATATTGCTGTAGATTAAAAATGAAGCCTCAGTACTAACGCTGTCTACAGGGTTATTTGTTCAAAATTAATGGAAACCTTTCTCCTAGAAATACAAGCAAGCTGCGGCTCTTTGTGGTTTCTGTGCAGCTTGGGGACCAAATACAGAGTATTGGGTTAACTTGTTTGCAAGTGAACAGTGATTGCTGTTAAGGAGATCAAGTTTTTACCTAGAAAACAAGCCCTAGTGACAAATTGGATTTGTGGCCACTATCTAACACCTATGCAGCTCCTCACACTCTGTGGTGCAAGATCTTACCTTGTCTTATTGAGACAAAACAAAGAAGTTTGCAGAAGGAACCCACCCAATTCCCATGGCTGCTACCTACATTTGCCATCAGTGTTAGCTGCTGCCTCCCGTTACAGAGGGAAGAACCAGCCAACCTCTGGAGCCTGCTCCTTTCAGTCTGTGTTTTTCATGGGAGTTATTGTGCCATGGGCATCAGGAAACTTTCATGATGAATCAGGTCAGTGTTTTACCCTCTTTCTCCTTGAGCAGCCTAGAGCAGATAGTCACGTTCTCCCTCCTTCCCTGACACAAGGCAGGAGACAAGAGGCAGATCCATCGCTCGTGGGGAAACCTAAACTGGAGCTGTGGAGCACAAGGAAAGCCCCGTGAAGGGGCTTGTCTCTCTGCCTGTTGTATGCAAGTCTTAGAGGTGAAAAGTGCTTGGCTGACATTTCAAAAGACTCATTAACCAACAGAAAAGGTAATATATATTTATCAAGACCTTTCCAACACCGCTATTAGAGGGACATCCCAAGCATTCTTCTGTATTACTCAAATGATACCAAGACCTCCATCAAATGGGATTGCTTCAGCACCAGCTCCTCTTGGGCTTGGGGTGATGACCTCAACTGCAAAGACAGAACCTGTCACCCCTATCTCTGGAGCCATCTCGAGCCTCTCAGCATTTCCCATTTAAAACTCAACAATGCTGAATAAAAGTTGAATAGAAAATAGGCAATTAGAATTGTTAGTTCCTTCTTTAAAAGACTTGCAGGAACAGTGTCACTGCCTGTAGGAAACTGCTGGGGAATTTGAGGATCATTGTGTTCACAGAGTATTGTTATCATATTGAAGTCTAAATTTGTAGGTCTGTGATGACAAAGTTTTGAAGATAAAAGATTGGCCTGTAGAAATTACATTACAGAACAGCCATTAAATATTAATCCTCCCGTACCTGAGAGATTTCAGATTAAAATTTATGATTTAGAAACATATCAGTGCTTGCTTCACACAAAAGCCCCAATTGTCTTGGTAAATGTAACTGCGTATGAGCAGAGAAAACAACCGGGTTCAGGGACAAGTGCAAATCATTTTCATATGAAAACAGAAGGATTTATAGCAAAGTACCAGGTCTTGATGTGGCCACAGGAGGGCAGCAAGGAAACACTGTCCTCTCCAGCAGGGCTGTGCAGAGAGGCCCTCGGAGAAGCGCAGGGCTCTGAAATTCCAGTGTGCTCCAGCCTCTCTGCTGGGGACAGAGGGTCCTGGTGCAGGCAGGGGGTAATGGAGAGGGCTGGCTGGGCTCTCCTGCTTTGCTGGGTGACACTGCAAGAAATTGAGGCTGTGCAAAGAGCTTATCTGTGGGCTAAAATTTGCAAACCGGAAAGGAAAAATAATCTCAGGCGAAGCTGTGGAAAAGTGTTCCAACACTTTATGTGAATGAGACAGTGACAAGGCATCACTTTGGGGTGAATGATTCATTTAATCTCCCAATTTCCCTCCATATTTTGAAATAAAATTGAAATAAATCTCAGTATTGCTTAGATCTACATTGAGTCGAAGAAAACTCACCTTGCTGCTGCAACTGTCTCATTGAGCTTGTTGAGAGCCTAGCTTATCTTGTTCTTTGCTTGTCTTTCTTATCACCCTTTTTCAAAGTAAAATCAAAGGACTGAAATATTTCAGGGCATGAGAGCAAGGGACTGCAAGCAACAACCCCTTGATGCTTTGCCTGGTTCTGCACCCATGTGCTGCAGCCCTTGCCCGTGAGCACTACCAGCCCACTGCTGTCCTAAGTGACAAACAGGCTCTTCCAGTCAACAACGTTAAGGAGAAATTAAATAGGATAAAAGGGTTTCAAGAAATGACACGCTGTGGCAGACGGCAATTAGGCGTGCGGGCTGAGTGAAGAACAGATGTTTAATAGGGCTCCAGTGTAACTGAAATGATGCACTATATTAATATATTTTTTTCATTTTCTATTGATCTCAAAAGCTTCAGCCCAGCAAAAAGGAAGACTACTGCAATTGCCTATTGCAGGCTGAACAATATACCAAGCCTTATCTTAATTGAACATTAGGGGCTGCTCAGATGGCCAGCTCGGGGGTTTTGCTAGTTCAGCATTCAGGATGGTGTTGCCCAATTACTGTGATTAGGGGAAACACTTCATGCTTTTACAGGGAGCCTGGGCACCTGGAGGTGTCACTGTGGATGAGCAAGGGTGAGAACTTGCAATTTGTAAGTGACTGTTGTAAGCGTCCTTGTACCTGCTTTTAGCCTCCTAATAAAATGCAATATAGCTGATCTTTTACTATTTTTTTAAATGAAGGATAAGATGTCTTTGAATTACTTCACACAAACTGCAGGATTAACGCATGCATGCAGACAGTCTCTATTACTATGGAAAAAACGACATATCCTAGTTTATACCTCAGTAACTTTATACTCACAAGCCTTCCCAGCCCTCACTTCCAATCTCTGAGTTGGAGCTGCCATGGATACTGGACTACTTGGAAAACCATCGCATCCAGCAGTGCTTTTCTGTTGACAATTTTCGGCTACTCAAGACTCTGGAGTGTGCTGCTAGTTTATTGCTTTACCTATTTCACAGGCTCTCAGAATGGCTGAGGTTGGAAGGGACCTCTAGAGATCACCTAGTCCAACTGCCCTGCTCCAGCAGGGACACCCAGAGCACATGGCATAACGCTGCATCCAGGCGGGTTTTGAAGATCTCTAGAGGAGGAGACTCCACAACCTCTCTAGGCAGCCTGTTAAGACTAAGCCTGTTAAGACTAAGCCTGTCACTTAGTCTTTCCTCATAAGATAGGTGCTTCAGTCTCATAATCATCTTGCTCTCTCTACGCAGGCCCCTCTAGCAGCTCCATGTCCCTCTTGTCCTGGGGAGCCCAGAGCTGCCCCCAACACTCCAGTTGCCTCCCCAGAGCTGAGCAGAGGGGCAGGATCCCCTCCCTGGCCCTGCTGGCAACGCTCCTCCTGCTGTAGCCAGGAGCCCATTGGCCTTCTTGGCCACGAGGGCCCATTGCTGCCTCATGGGCAACCTGGTGTCAACCACGACTCCCAAATCCCTCTCCTCGGGGTTGCTTTCCAGCAGGTCAACCCTTAATCTGTGCTGATGCCTGGGGTTATTCCTCCCCAGGTGCAGGTCCTTGCACTGTCCTTGTTGAACCTCATGAGGTTCTACTCTGCGCAGCTCTCCTGCCTCTCCAGGTCCCTCTGAATGGCAGCGCAGCCCTCAGGAGCACCAGCCACGCCACCCAGTTTTATATCATCTGCAAACTTGTTAAGGGTGCGCTCGGTACCTTCATCCAAATCATTTTTTCCTGCAGTCAGATTTAATCCAAACCCAGAAATCCAGTTTGTCACATAATAATTCTCTCTTTGGAAGTGATCTGTGACTAGAGCACTAGAAAAATACATACACTGGCTGCAGTGCTATTGGAAAAGTCAATTTAAAAGTTTTCTTCACAATCCAAGGGTTTTTTTTTTTTCTTTTTTTTTTTTTTTTTTTTGTTTTTTTTTTTCTTTTTTTCTTTCTTGGAATGGAATAGAAATGCTGTGATACTGTTTGTGTCTTATGGGCAGACTCAAAAAAATCAAAATATATTTCCTCTCTAACTTCACTCTCTTTTAACTTGTGGGGATGTTCTAGTGTTGAGCAGCTCTACCCCAGATTTGTTTTCAGATTGTAGGCTTCTCCAGATAGAACTTGGAGCCTGGTATACTGAATCTTTGCTGCCAGATATGTTGATTGAAGCCTCAGAGTTTTTGTTTACCTTGTGATTTCCTTATCAAAATACCAAAGATCACGTTTTTCTCAGTTCTTCCATAAGATATGCACAAAGTAATGGATGAGTGTCATTTTGCATAGCTGATTGCTATCCAAGAGCTGTAAGTGAACACACAGCAGGCAGCTGCATAATACCCAGCTCTGCATCGAGATTTGCCTTGCATCATTGCCTGGGTGAGCAGGAGCTACAGGTTTCTGACATAAGTTTCATGTGTCGGTGAGGGCAGCTCTCAGGAACTGGAAGGACACCTCTACCGTGACCCCAAAGATAACATGGACACTGCTTTTTTTGGCAGATACTACTTAAACTTCTGGAACCAAGTACAGGCAATATAGGTTTTGGCTAAGAAGAGGGAGATCATAAAGGAGGGAGCATTTGTTTTCTTTGCCCTATTCATCAAATGTTCTAAGGAAAGTTGCCAGCTTGATGCTAATTATATAGTATTCATCTACCACCAGGGCCAAAAGAGACTGAAAGAAAGACTTTATATTGTGTCAAGCAGGTTTTTTTTCCGCCTAATAAAATTAGTCTTTGGAAAACTCTGTACTTCTAATATCTCAGAAGCTAACCCTCTTCAAGTAGCAAGCCTAATAATATATCTGTGTTTTCCCCGACTGAGCATAACTTAACAAATGAAATGATTAGGCTCAAAATTCCAAGTAATTATAACCAATCAAGATGTGGTAGCTCCTTCAACTCTAAAGTTTTGTGCTTCTTTCTGTACTGTTACAATTTTTCCTTGTTCTCTCTCCAGATTTCAAACCTTTTAACCTTGTAGTGAACTTTTTCCTCTTGATATTTTATTGGTGGTATGTACCATATATATATATTATAGTATTAGATATATAATATATACCACATATGCCAATATATATGGTGTGTATATATATATATATATATATAATAACCAGCAAGGTGATTTATTTTCAGGTGTGACGAGTAGAACATTTGTCCTTTTCAACTCTACTTTGCACTTTGAGGTCTTCCCAGTCATGCTCCTGTGCTTTATTAAACTGAAGTACTTTATGAATTAAAATTTCTTTTTCAATTTTGTTTTGTATTCTCATATGAAAGCCATGACCTGATATACTTAACTATTAAACTTGCTTTTTAGGTGGCATGGAATTTGACTCAGACCTGGGTAATTCAGGTTTATAGTAGTCTAGTTGTCAGGAAAGCACTTGAAGCTGTTCCACTTAGAGTACATAAGAACCTGCGCCTGTCAGGAGTGTATCTACTGTCTTCCTTTCTATTTACAGCCTTACTTGCACTTCAAGTGTTGCGTAAATCCCTTCCAGTTGTCTTCCATATCTTCAGATCCTTCTTTCTCTGCTGGAACTCTTCTACTGCTCCTGTCATCCATTTGAGATACATTCTTTAATTTCTCTTCACACCTAATAGCATGCCATGTTCAATAATGTCTTGGGGTCCAAAACACTTGAAAGAGATCCTCTCCATGCAGTTAACACTTGCAACTGCTTCTGCTTCAGTGCTCATGAATTTCTTCAGCATGGCATGCTTAAAATCCCTGCTTCTTGGATCTCCTTTTTTAGTGACAGTCCCCAGTGCTGTAGCTATCACCTTTGTTAATTTTCCTTCTCCATCTCTGTGTTGGAAAAGTCTCTTTAGGAGCTCCTGAGGGAACCAAAAGTTGTAGGATTGTTTAGTGTCCAGGTCATGTCCCAGCAGTTACATACTCCATAGGCACAGAACTGGTTTATCCTCCCTCTGCCTATAGAGGTTCACTGAGCTGATGAGAATAGTCCCCAGGAGGGGGTTTCTCTTTTCTCTAACTCCTTCACTGAGTTACATTGCCCTATAAAAGCAAAGAGCATATCGAGGCTTTCCGTGAACATAAGTACACTTGTTGCTTTAATGCTTGGAGATCCTGGTGTGAAAACCTCTTTATGGACATTGTCATGTGCAGAGTTTGTGGAGAAGGTACCGAGAAGGTAAGGACAGTGGGGAACCAGAGTTATTTCATTGCGTTTTGGCTGTATTCATTGTGCCTAAATGAAGCTTCATCTTTGGCAACAGCTTCTTCCCCTGAAATCCTCAAAAAGCTCCCGTGTGACATGGTGCTCTTTGCAGCAGTGTAGAGCTAGGCAATTGCCTTGCTCTATATGGGTTTGGGAGTGATCGAGTGAGTCATCAACTGGGAGCTCAAAATCACGATGTGTGCCACTGCTTTTGAAAAGCTGAAGAAATTAATATAACAAACAGATGCAGCTCACTCAATGGTAATGAAGAGGTATTGTACACACCAGGCATCTGTTGCTGAAGGTATACGTTTAGCACCTATTACCATTTCAATGTACGCAGATTAAGTACACGTTAGAAAATAAGCACGGGGGAAATTATGCCATAATTTTTCCAGGATTGCACCAAGAGAGAAAAGAAGCAGCAAGGAAGAATGTTAAAGAAACAAAAGGCTATTGCTGCTCTTCATAATTGGTCTACTTGATACTTTCAGCACTCTTGTGAAGAAAAGACTGCAGAAGTACATGCAGTGTGCTGGTAGGAGAGCTGGGTTCAGCAGTGCACGTGAAGGGACTGGTTCAACAAGCCGTAATGGAGATCCTCCCAAAAGAGCTTCCAAAGTCTGAACTTTCCAGCATAACTTTCCTACATAAATGTCACCCATGGTCATGTTTTGTTGAAAATCACACTCAGGAAAAGGTCGGTAATTCATTTGTAATAAATGCCTGAGGATGGCAAGAAACTAATATTTAGCACACGTTGCCCACTTACCATGCATCTTTACAAGCAAATATTATTTTCATTGCCTGAAAAACACCTTTACTGATAAAGTAAGATTATTTTATGTTTGCTACCTTTTGGAAGTGCTATACATAATATTTGTGAAAGAAGAATGTTAGCAAATACATTTTTTTCCATTACTGATACTGGGTTAAAGCCCAGTTTCTCAGAGACAGTGCCAGATCTGCAGTATCCAGATGGGCCAAGCCAGACTATTTTTTATTTTTAACTTGAAATTTAGCACTGCTGAGCTTTCTAGCACTAGCTACAAAGCATTTGAAGTAGACCACTGATCTAAAGAAGTGCTATAAAGTCATCAGTTGTACAGCATATCCCACACTGTCCCAGTACCGGCTAATGTAGGAGGCCAAGTGGGACACTCTGAACCTCAAGACATACTTTAGTCATTTTTTTGCTATGTTTATTGAAAATATTCTTGGCCTGCAGGAAGACACCCTAAACTTCTCCATGTCTTCAACAGGGTTGGCCCAATTGCTGTCCTGTGACTGACAGCTCATGGCCTTGTGTGGCCTTTTTTATTTTTTGGAACAGAAAAAACAGATCCCTTCATCACATGTCTTGGTCTTTATTTCTTATATGAACTGTGGATGTCGAGATAAGGTAAACTGTAATGCTGAATTAGAGATAATCTTGGGATCATAGCCATGTTCAAATGTCTTTGCTTATATAAATAGTAAAAAAAAGATTCTTCAATTCCCCTAAACTTGCTTAAGATTATCCTGAGTTCTCTTCCCTGCATGGCAGGTTGTATCAGAATATCCCCAAGCTATCCTGCAGAATTTGATTTGTCATTTTATTTTCATTCAGAAAGATGGGTGGGTGAGGAGGAGGGATGTTGATTTTTTGCTGCATTAAAGCCAGTAAAGAAAAGAAAGCAGCTGAAACCTAAGGAAATTGTACTACTAATCATATTTTCATAAGTAGTCCTCTGTAGCATTGCAGTCACAGAGTATATTTATAATTTGGTTTATATGAGCAACAGTTTAAGTTAAGGAAAATTGGATTCCTTCTCAAAATGTCATGTTTCTCATTTTCTCTCTGAATCTTGGTCTGTTTCAAGCTCTTATCAGCCTTTAAATCATTCAGAAACACACTCTGTAATTAAAATGCCGTAAATCCTCATGAATCAATTTAGTTTCTGATTTGCTCTAAAACACATTTAAATAAAGTCGAAAGCTTTCGAAAATATGAACTGATAAACACAAGTGCAAAAGAAAAACAAACCTGCTCCAGAATAGCTGGTTTTTGGTGGACTTAACGTTGGGACATGAAACATGAGTTCCTTCGAACACAAGGGAAGTGGTTCTGGGCCCACTGGAACAGGAGCAAGTTCGCTTTCTCTTCAGATGAAGGTGCTCTGACTGTTTTTTTTTTCTTGTTATTCCTATGTTGTTCTGGGTTTCTAAGAATATTCTGCAATGTGGTGGTTTTGCTGTACTAAATCGTGGTTTCCATTTGTCTCCAGACATTGCTCCTTACTTGCATCATTTGGCCACTGGAGCTGGACTCACCCGGCTGGTAAATCCTACATCTATAATATATGATCTATAATATATGATCGGCGATCAGTCCTTCTCCTTGAAGAAGCTAAGTACACTAACACACTGCAGAGAACTCTTCTCTGCTGTTTTGGGAATAGGCAGACCCTGGATGCTGCATTCCTGACTTTCAGTGGAGTAATAGGTTTGTAAAATGCTCCCAACTCATTGTAGTCTGCTTGTGATTACACTTGTAGCGGAAGCCCATTAGATTTAAAGTACCTTTGAGGCTCATTTTTTATAGAATTTAATCCTCTCTATAACACCCACAGTATCAAAGCACTTCCCTGTCCCCACAAACTATCCTCACGACGCTCTTCTGGGCAACTGCTCGCGACGTTGCCAATTTAACACTGTCTCCTTGTAGTTCTGCATTTTTATTCCATATTTCAGTCAATATTTCGATCTTGTAGCTGACTCAAATTCTGCCCTCTTCAAGATATAAAATAAAGAAGTTGCAAGATTGGCACCTCAGCCTCACACGAGTCTCAAACTATTCTGCTTTCTTTCTTTTCTGTAGCTCTCATATGTTCAATTTCTGGATTTTCCTACTCCTCCTGTGTGTGTAATGCTGTTAGTATTTTTTGTCAGGCTAGCTCAAGAACTTTTAAAATCATGAAATGCTTCAAATTCAGTTATTGTCAGGGAAAAAAGGGGAAAAATGAGAAAAAGCTACTCTATCTTCCTCTTTACTGGCACTTACTGCTTTCAGATGCAGAGGGGAACTTTGCTCAAAACCACTATTGCTTCTAGTGGCATTTTTAGATGTCTCGGGTTTTGAGTGTCCCTTTGGCACTGGCTGTATTGGCCTTTGCTTCACTTTACTGATGGTCTCTCAGAACCACGGTGTTGAACAGAGATCTGGCTCATTCTCCATTAAAGCATTTTTCAATGAGGGACCTGAAAGAAGAAGTTGCTTTAAACTTTGGAGTACAGGAAAAATATTTGATTGGTTAAGATAGTATAAGAATGGTCATCTTAATGTAAGATAGAGAAACTCTGGATCCTAATAAGTCATCAACTTCCTAATTTTCTCTGGAACTTGGAAGAAATCGTTTTGATCTCTGTATGAAGTTGGCATTGAATTTGCTTGTGGATTGGACCTTTCTTGGTGCCTCAGTTTGCTCCTCGTGACTAAGGGCTGGTGTTGCCTGTTTTGCTTCAGGTGGTAGCGCGGGGATAAATTCAGTGAGGGCTCCAAGATGCTCCGCTGGGATGGGAAGGGAACTGTTCTGTCACATATGTGTGACAATATCCAAATAGTTTGGACATTTTTCTCCATCAGGAATAGAAACAAATTACTGATTAATACAAGAGTCTATTTCCAAACTGTTGCACAGTCTGGTGGCATTTGGTCTGGGGTTTGGACTTGTCCCATTCCTAATTATAAGAATGTGATAAAACTATGGCTTATGAAAAGCCATGGGGTCAAAAATCTGTTGATTCATAGGATGAAAAATCTGAGTTTCACAATGTTAGCTATACCGTTAACAGTCCCTTCCTCAGACCTACTTTATGTATCATGGAAATGTGTGGGTTTATAACCATTACAGAAATCTGTGCTAAGGCTTATACAATTATTGGTAATGGTATTTAGATTTATTCAACTGGAGTAGCTGCCTTCAGACCTTTGTAAGTGATAGAATAAGGGACAATAAATTAAAATTAAATCAAAAAGAAATGAAATGGAAAACAACTGACCCTTGGGCCCCAAGAACATCTTTACTTCATGCAATTCTAGTTGTAGAAGCAGATGCACTTACAGGCTGGTTGTATAAGAAGATGCCACCCTAGAGGGAAACAAAACATTAATATTTCAGAAAGGATATTTCTACAAAAAGATATTGGGCCTTCTTTGTTCAGACTTTTCATGTCTTTTGTCTGGGTGGGTAAAGCCAATAATTAAACCTCATGAATAGATTTATTTCCTTTTCTCAAAATTTACCTGCAAGAAAATGTGCTGAGGGGAAAGAACACTGTTGGGGATAGGGACTATTGATGCAACACTTGATGAAAAAGAAAAATGGAATTTTCTTGGAAAGGCAGGAAGACCAGCATCCTTATATGTTTCTATTAAGCAGTGATAAAACCCCGTTCTCCTGGGTTACTGGAAGTTGACAGACTCTGCATATAGATTTCCCTTTTCCTGTCAGCACTGGGTTGGATGAAAGCCCAATGGTGCATTCTGTTAAGGAGCTTATTCATACAATTAAGTTTAATTGTCAGCAGTTTTGATACTTCAAACTAAAATGAAACCTGGCTCCATTTCTGGGGCTTAGATACACCTGAAGCCTAGGAGCGGTATGATGGGTATTAAAATTAGAAACGTGTATTGCTAAAATACCAGTTGCAAGGACAAATTTTGAATAAGCAGGTTCTTTCCTTCTAAGAGTGGGTAAGCGAGCAGCAGGCCTTAAACAGCCCATTTAGTCTTTTAAGCAATAGATTCTCAAATGTTGGCTTGTAGGGGGAGTATCTCCCCATTCATGTTGTCAGTGTTCACAACTCTACGCATTTTAGAACATTTTTTTTGAAATAGATACTTGTGTCATAGTTCATATTTATATTAAGCTGAAATGCATGGAATATTGCAGATGCCTCCAGACTTTCAGATGTGATGCTGTAACAAACCTTTTATTTACTGTTTCCCTCAGTTTGATAATAGAAATAGAAATCCTTTGTATTTGCTGTTGCTTCCTCTGACACTTAGTGCTCCCCTGCCCTCAGACTCGAACATTTCTATGCTTCATTTTCCTTTCATTTTAAAAAGGGATCACAGTAAATGAGCCTCTGTGGTCCTCTAGTGCCAGCTCTTGCCTTAGAGATCCTGGTGCTTGTGCAAATTTCTCAGCCGGCCACAGTGAAGATTTTATTTATACAGAAGGCACAACGTAGTGGAGGTTAATGTTGCCTTTCCTTCCGTAGAAGAGAGTTCTGTTACAGACCACCAAAGTGGGTCTTTTTAATGACAGTATCTGTGTGGGGAGTAGGGAACTAGTTGTCTCTTTTGGCCTGTGCCTGAGAGCAGTTATGACCAAGACTGAACACGGTGGAGGTCAGTGGTCGGGTTAGACTTCCTACCTGCATCAAAGTCCACTCCTACGTGAGAGCCTCAACCAGGCTGTCAAAGAGAAGGGTCTGCTGTGGAGTATTTGCAAGTCTGTGGCAAGTCTGTAAAAGGAGGTTTGAGCCTGAATATCCATCTTCTTGGAGAGTCCTTTAACCAGGGTGTGACCAAGAGTTGCGTATTTCTTCCCCTATCACTTGGAGTGGTAAAAAATCCCTTTACAAATCTACCACTTCCCATTCCTTCACCCTAAAGTGCCCCAAATCAAACCAATACATTTTGTTTAGCTCAGGCTGTGGTTTCGCTCATACATATTTTTCCTTTAGAACGGTTTCCAGATGATCCGAATGGATTCTTTCCTTCTTCCAGACATCTGTTGTTATAGTAACTTTGCTCGCGCATTAGCGATCATTTATTTGTGCTGTAATCAACATCAGCAGAAGTACTTTCAGGAACAGGAGCTTAGTGCCCGGTGCAGGTCATGGTTCTACGATATGAAGAGCAATTTGCAGAGGCCGGGTAGCCACCGCTAATCACATTTCGAAAATCGCACAAAATGTGGCATTACTTAATCATGTGCTGCGGTAAACACTGAACCCTCTGTCCTTTTTTAGAAACCAAATTGCAAGAAAAAGACAATTTAATCAGAGCTTTACCTGCCCATTATAGTTCTGCTGGCTCATTAGGTAGAGTAATTAAATACCAAGCAGAAATAATTATTATAATTATAGGACATTTGCAAGTTCATTTGCCTTCATGAAATATGAGTTACATAAACTAATTCCTTTCGTAAGGTCCACTCACAATAGCAGTGAATGTCTAAACAGCTATGCTCTTTACCTCCTTATATTTTGCAACATTATTGGGCCAACCTTTCCGTAGCCATTAGGAAGTCAGTAATTACCAACGATTATGACACCAGGATGGCCAAATGGCCTCCGTGCAGTTAGAAAATGGGGAATTACCATAGTAATTGTGCTCATTTGTTCTGTTCCTGATTCTGGAATGGTTACAGGAAAAATAATAGGAGAGTGTGTAGTATACTGTAGGATAGGGAAATAGTTTAGTGTTTCCTCTGTGACTCTACTTAATATTAGAAAATGTTTAGCTTCTGTTGGGTAGAGCTACTGTTTGTACTACTAGTCTGTATATTACTGGATTTGAGCTCCAGGATGCCTTTCTCGTGGTACTGAGCTAATTCAACAACCAAGCCCCACATTTCCCGTCCATCCTTCTTGGGAGCACTGTGTTCTTGTCTCTAGGTAAGTTGTGTTCACTCAGGAGTCTTTGCCAGCCTGTCTCAGGCAATCCAAATTGTTCCAAATTCAGAGAGCAACAGGCCAAATACACTAAAGTATTTCATAGTGAAATGTTCTTTCCTAGAGAAAGTGTTAAGAGAAGTACATGATCTTAGGCTGAAATGCAGAGGAGGTTCCAGGATGTGTTTATGAGTGTGTTCTTCTGCAGTGTAAGATTGCTTTGTCATATATATAAAAAGAAACCAGATGTTGCCAAAAACACTTACTAAATGTGGACACAACTACATAGCTCTGAATCTGGACACCCATTATACATTTTTAAGGTAATACCGACCTTCCTATCACTTTCCTTAGTGTCCTGTCATGATCACAATTCAATGAGCTGTGGCCACCCAGCCGAGCTGCCCCAGCCATGATCTGCACCAACCGTCCTTTCAAATGGAAATAAGTACAGATGAATTCAGGCTTCCTGAAAGCCTTCCAGGATTACATTCTTTCAGATGGTTTGGCCACAGAAGATGAAAAAGGAAAGTCGCAGTAAAAGTTTGCCCAGGTTTCCAGGGAAGCACCTAATAAAGAGCAGTGAATAATGCCAACAAGGGGCTAAGACTTCTATTAATTCGTTTGTTTACTTGGCTCCTGGAGAGACTCCTGCTCACATTATCCTGAAAGGGAGGCTCAGGTGGCTTTTTTATTTGCCTGTTTAAACACCCTCCCACCTTATCCTGAGTCCTGGTGGGTTTGTGTGTATGTCAGGCTAACGGTGCTACCATTATTCCCTTGAATGTGTGAGTTTATTCAGTCCTCTAAGGGATTATCAGGCAGGGAAAAAGATAACAAAAAGATCTATCTCCTCCAGGTAGGCAAACAGCAACACTTAAAATGAGTTCAGCATCTCCACAAAAGTATTAACTCTGGCAGAATTTATCCTTGCTCCTAACATAATGAAAAAAGGAATTAGAAAGCATCAGTGAGAAACCAAATTAATGCAACAAGCTACTGTGAATGTGCAAACTCAGCTGCCTTATTTTTTTGTCTTCTGATTCAATTTCAAATACATGTAATTAATTATTTTATTTAGTCGCTATTCTCCCTATGGTCTGCAGCAAGCAGAGCAGCACTTAATGGTGTCAAAGCTCATGTCGATATAAAACAAAAAGATATATATATGGATTCCTGTCAAACAATTTTAAGGCATCCTTGGTATGGCCAGGCTAGTAATTAAGCTGTAATTGGAAATAAATTAATTGATATAAGTAGGTTATTAGCACCACCATTGATCAGGTATAATCAGAATCAGTTTCTACATGAAATATTGATTGCTACTTCTTCTTTCTAAATTTAATCATAATTGTAGCATGCATTGCCTGTGCATGGTTGGGCCTATTACTGCTGTAAATATCCAACTGAAGAAAGAGATTAAATCATTTACAAGCTTTAAAATACCTAGAATAGGAAGTGTGAGATCCTTGCTTTCATTTGTTGTTTGATTTAAATAGTATATGAAGGAATATTTTCTGTTTCCTGGATTACAGTTGTCATATTTGTGTGAGGATCACACTCTGGACTGCAAGGCAAATTTATAAATGGGCCAAAAGCGGTCTGCAGTCTCTCAGGTCACACCTGGCAATGTCCACAAAAGCTGACCCTTGTGCAGGACAGTTAGCTTTGCAAGACAGATGGGCAATTGAAAATACACAATTTAACTTCTTATATATTTGACCGTAGGATTGATACAACATCTGGCACAGTGGCACTTCAGTCCCTGTGGCTATGAAACGCTGCAAGAGCAAAATCCCTGTCTGCATCTGATGTTGCTCATGCAGTTAAAACCAGTACAGAGCATTTTGGCAGGTGAGTTACTTGGAAATCTGGCCACGTAAGTCCCCCGGAGTATTTATGGCACGAGAAAAATAAAGTCCTCATTGTGATGATTCATCACTTCTAAGAACACTCAGGAATTATAATGTAAATAGGAAAATACTGTAGGTGATCCTAATGGTTAATTAGTCAGCTTACTCAGGTACACCCTTTTCTTTATTTGTTTGAAATCTGCTTTTTTCGTTTTACAGTGTTAGGACTTGCTTTACCTTCCCATCCTTTATAGCCTTATTACAGAGCAGTGAAAATGGGTGGGAGCTGGGTAGTCTGGAGTGTGGGCACTTCTGCACCCTTGATGCAATTTGGCAAAAGTCACCTTAATATAATGGTTGAGTTGGTCCCCTTCATCTGAGCCATGAAGCTCATGTCCTGCAGGTGGCAAGTTGGGACTAAATAACTGCATTTAGGGCAGCTCACGTCATCCTCAGATCAATTAGTAGTCACATGAGAAATGAATTTTTGAGCCCTTTATGTCAAGTATTGTTCTTCCAAAGCCAAGGATGAAGTGAGGTGGTGACGTAAGGTGAGAAAACCCATGCAGATACCACGAGCTCTGCCTGCTCCACACATTAGCAGTGTCACTCCAGTTCAGGCTGCTCTGTTCTCTTATTTAATTTGTTAATCCTTCAAAATATTGGTATTTTCTGCAGTAATGCTGTTATGTGCTCAGTGGTGGGCACAGTGGAACGTTGCAGGCGTTGGGTGATCTTCTGCTTAGGACATTGGGTACCATCCATGCGGGATGGATTGAGCTCTGCACACACAGACCAAATGTAGGTTGTGCGAGGAGGGTTTCCAGAGCAGCTTCTTCACCCTCTTCAGCAAATTTAGAAAGAAATGTGAACCTAATGCGTTCAGCTCTGCAAGTTGCCATGGTTGCAACAGAGACGTTCTAAATGTGGGAGATTATATAATCAGCTAGAATGACTATTTATACAAAGAGTTTAATTTAAACAAAAAGAGAGAAAAGCAAACCTGCTGCACAATGCATGACTTTGTCACTTCTGCTCCGGCACAGCAAAGCTGCGGTAGCACCCGTGGTGCTAAATCACAGCACTCGCACGTCCGCTCCTTGCAAGGTATTTATAATGCGCACTAAATCCAAAATAAAATAAAGAGGCATTAAGTAAAAAGTAACTGACCTGATCCGGGCAGGCAAGATGGAAGCTGTTTTATTATATCTGAATCAGTATCTTTTTTTAATGGGGGATACACAAGGCATTCTCTAAGTTTTGTTGTTTTTTTACAGTCCTATAGACTTTAAAACCTACTAGTGTGGAGCTCCTTTTTTATAAGGATCATCCTATGTTGTGCTATCACAGGGACTGATTTATCCTCCTTTAGGAATTAGCAGAGCTCTGGCCCACATGATATTACCTATACATAGTAATTTAATTCTTTCCGTATAATCTCCCAAACACCTTCCAGAAAGGAAGGTTATTATTCAAAAAAAAAAAAATAATAATAATAATTGGTGGTGCACTGGAGTCTCATGACACTCAGCATGGAGCAGGAGTATTAAAGCTGGTTTGTGGTGATTTTTATGGCAATCTGATGGGAGTCTATGGCAATCTGCACACAGATGAACGGGCTGCCCCCACTTTTGGTCTGGTTTTGTCTCTCTGCTAAACCAGGTTCTAAGCGATGGAGACTTCCCCAAGCATTTTCCCCACTTGACATGGGGCCTGTTCCTACCCTGGTTCTTCCTCTAGGCTGGGTCAAAGCACTGGTTCTCCTCCTTGTATGTATGGGACCTTCCAGAGCTTCGATGGAGGTGGGTTGGAAGAAGAGTTCCCCCCTATACATTTGCCTACAGATAAGCAATGGGAGTCTGTAAAAATGACCAAGTTCAGTAGATGTTTTCTTACAAGGTGCTATTGGCCAGTACTGTGGGAAGGAGCAGTGATAGTCATAAAGTACAGGTAGGGCAGGGCAAAATTTAGCCCCAGTGTAATGAGGGTTGCATGTTCACTTAGAACATCTTGCCTTTGGTGGTCACAGACTAGAGAAACCTGAACAGGTTGTTTTCATGCTTTTATATTACAAACCTAGGTCCCAGGTGGATCTCTGAAGCACTTACTTGGAGCAAGGAGATTTCCTATACGGAGGCAACAGGTGCTGGAAAGAAACAAACTAAACTGATGCTGCATTTTAGCATCGATCAGTGGGGCCATTAGTTTGAATAGTGAGTGTTTCTCCTCCCTGCCTTTTGGCTTCTGTGATGATGAAGCTTCTGCGGAGGTACAGCTCTCCACAAGTGACAAGGAGAAATGGGCTGAGTAACTGCAGGGAGCAAGGACAGAACAAACTGTCTGCTGCAGACACCATAATGATATTAAAAATCTGTTGAAGTTGCTCAAGTCAATTCAGTTAGAGGAGAGATGCGCAGGAAAATCCCTCTGCCCCCCCAGGCCTTGGCGAGGGTGAATGCCTCGTTTCCTCTTTCACTCACTTTCCAGGTTTTCCTTGCCTTGTAGCAGAGCAGGAATTCAGTGAGACTACAGTTTTTGAGTACAAATGATTTTGCTCATTTTTAGTGTAATTTGGCCCAAGAGATTGTGTTTGGTACCTGGCCCCCTAGATTCAGTAACAGGGCTCAGACGAAAAATGTGAAGTGCCAAAGGCTGCACGCAAGACTATTATCCTACTCTCTTTCCAACCCTTGAGCCCCAGGTAGTCTGGAGATATAGAAGCAGGAAGCGTAGGAAGAGTCTGGAATTCCCATTTATATGGAGTAAAGTGTTTTATTAAAAAAAATAAAAATATAAAAGGCAAAGCAGGTAGGGATGGAGCGATGAAGATGGATGCCATCACTCTCTGTAATCAGACCAGGAGGCAGAGCACTGACCTCGGATTGATTAGGGAGGGGAGGGTTATTTTTCCCTGGCTGTAGGAGACGCCGCTTCTACCGTCGTGGCTGTCTGGGGAGGCTGGTTCTGAGGGAGAAGTGACCCCAGGCAAGGAAAGGCAGGGAATATCAAGCAGGTTTCTCCCGTGATTTGGACTGCTCTGGGAGCTGCATCCTGCCTTGCTGCCGAGAGAAATATGATGGGTAGTAGGAAAGTGTATAACAGAAAGCATCTCTTTGGTAGAGCACCCTGCTTTTTTTATATTCACTTTAAATCCTGTAATAGGTGTCCCTTGCCTTGATAGAGTTCACCTTCTCTCCTGCTTGGAGTGAAGAAAGACATGCAAATGTCTTGCTCATCTGAAGTCCATTTTCACTTTCAGGGAGTACAAAGAGAAAGTATCTTTATAATTCAGGCAGGGAGGACAAAATCCGCTCTGCTTTCTCTAAAATAAAAATGCAGTGTGAGGAGAGGCCTTGCAGCAGCCCCAAGCAAGCTCCTGCTGCTCTGCTATAAATCTCCGAAAACAGGGATGATGCAGCCTCTGCTCTGCTGTTGTACAGACTGTTGTCACCAGAGCAGAAGAGGGTTTTTAAGGGTGATTAATGTCGCTCTGCCATACGCAGAGCTCACTGCAAGGCCCGTTTCAAAGCCTGGTGTGCACAGGAGCAGAGCTCGTGTGGGGAACCGCAGCCTGCTGAATCAGGGCGTACAGCCCACGTGTTGGAGTTCAGTGCTTGCTGGGTTCTTTTCCTGCGGAAAATATTAGCTGGGAGCTGAAGAGCCGCTCCTGCAGGCCAAGCACGCTGCCACGTCCCTCTCGGTACAGATAGTGATTAGTCAAAATAAGTGAGGAGAGCGATCTTTAAGCAAGACGACTGGATGTGGAGATTGCTTCCCATTCATTTGTGTCCTGCCGGCTCTCACTGAGTTTTTCCAACTTCCCCTTTCCCACACAGAGAAGGAAGTTCTAGCTGCATACGCGTTCTAATCAAAGCCTGTTCTCTGTTTTGTACCTGCTCACATCCTGAGGCACATCTCCAGCAGCACCTGCTCCCTTTGAGTCTCGATCTGTGTAGGAGGATATCTCTGTTACTGCTCCTCTATCCTTCCAACTTTCCTCTGGCAACAACTATGAAGCTAAAAAGATGAAAACAGGCAAGAATTTTAAAAATTGGAGAGGCTGAGGACTTCCTGATTGCTAAGGATGCAGTTAATAACCCTCTCTTCACTCCATAGGCAGTGGGATGGTCACTTAAAAAGGATTCATGTTACCAAGCCTTATGGAAAGGAGTGGATGCTTTTAGTGTGTACCTGACTTTGCTGTAGTCTAACACAAACTAGATGAATTGCACCCTAAAAATGCTCATTTCTCTCCACTGACTTCAAAGGGAGTTCAGGGTGACTCACTGAAATACGGACATTTACTTTTGGGCAAAAAAAATCCACGCTGCTCTGGCAAAAGATTCACAAGTCTGATAGTGAAGGCAATAATACCAGTATGGTGAGATTATGAATTTGGTTATTTAAAGGTGTTTTGTTGTGATTTCTTAAGATCTAGGACAGTGTTCTTTGCATTAAGTTGATTTCAGACATTCCTTTTATTTGTAAATCTTCCTGATCAACTATCTTGTTGCATTTTACAGTCTCTCAAAACCTATTCCCTTATACACATTTCCTTAGTTTCTTCTCTGTGATGGTGTGGGATTGTCCTCAGTGACCTAAAATGTCCCTTTTCATCTGGCATTTTATCTCTCTAAAGCTTCATGTTATCTGTGAAGTGCTTCAAACTGAAGTCCCATTTTCCTCTTATGTCTCCTAAATAAAAAGTATGAAATAAGCCTACTCAAAATCTCCAGAGGATTTTTTTTTTCTGATTGACAAGTCCTTGCAAACATGTCCTGGGACCTGTCTGTTCTGCCTAATAAATCATCATTAACTTTCACCAGGAATAAAGAGATTCTCTCCATCTGACAGGGTATCAATTCAGTTGCCTTAATGTATATAAGGTATTAGGTGCCTGCACCAACATCTCCAAGAGAGGCTTTTTGTCAAGTGAAAAATGGCATTCTGGCAGCAGACCTGGGCTGGCAGGTGATGGACGAGGCAGAAGGGAGTGCAGCTCTTTCTGGCTCTGCTTTATTGATTCCGGGGCTCTGCCCAGCCTAGCAATGTTCTTGTATCAGTAAAACCAGGCAGAAGTGAGCAAGGGGGGCGATGATGGCTTAAAGTCAGTGTCAAAGCCAGAGTGGTCTTGGGGAGAGATTTTGGGAGGCAATGACAGCTCCTATATGGATCAGCCTTTGATCTCATGGGACCATAAGTTGTGTTGTTTTACTAGCTCATTGCATGCAAATGCTAAGAGGAAGATGGAATTGTTCATTTTTTTCATCACTTTTCACATAGGCACATCCACAGAGAACTAAACATGAACAAATGAAGGAATCAATATATGATATATGCAAGCCACAGCTTCAATGTATATTATTTACCAAGTGATCCTGTTCCAGACATAGGAGGTTTGCTCTGCTTATTGGGCTTTGCTATCTGTTATCTGCCCTTCTACTCTTCAGTTCCTACTACTCTTTCATCCAAGAAACAGGAAAAAACAGTTTGTCTTCTATGTTGCCACTAGGATTCTGGGGGAGGCTTTGTTTCAACATAATAAGCTAAAGATAATCCCATAACAGTGTTGATACAATAAAAATCTTTAAAATAATAAAGGCAAAGTAGTAATTTAGCATGTCGAATCCTTGCTAATGAAGAGGCAGTCCAGTAATTTCATTAAGTCCATAGATTTCCTTGGTTGTCTTTCTTTGTCTAAAGCTTGTATAAACTGCAATAGTAGATTTTTGAAAGAACACTGCTATGTGTGTATTCCTCCCAAATGCAAGGTATTTCCTTTTACACTTTTTCCCCTACAGATTACAGACTTTAGAAAATCTTTTTTTTTTTTTTTTAAATCTAATACTTCCCTGCAAGAGCTGAGCTATTAAGCGATGCATCAAATGCAGTTTTGTCATGTAGTCATAAAGGTATCAGTACTGAAAATGCGGCATTGATTTAGTCCTTGTGCAAAAGAATCAGATTTCCACTTAATAAAACATAGTTCATGCAATATGCATTGATACCCAGACGGTTTATGGTCTGTTTTTTAGTTTAGTCACTATGGTAAGGATTTAAAAATGAGTCAATCTGGGGAAAGGATAATTCCTACTTAGTGTTTGAAACAGGCCTGTGGCCTTGGAGGAGCACAACAGAATTTGTGCTGCCCGTTGTATGAAGCATTTGCAGGGCAAATGCTGCCTTGGAGTCTGGGACATCCTTCTGGGATGCTGCTGTCCCAGCTGGACGTTGGTACTTCCAGTGCCAAGATGACAGTGAAGAAACTAGGGGGAATCAGATTAATGTTCTCAGTTGATTGTAATAAATTGTCTTGAATCAAGCAGAGCTGATTAAATAAGAGAGCAATCAAATACATTCTTCCTTAATGTGCAAAGGTGTTGAGAGATCCTCTCTTGCCCCTGTAAACTAGATGTTCTCTTTTCTGAGTCAGTTCTCCCTTGGAGCCCTGGCTCTTGAGATAAATGAAGTAGAAATTACTACTGGATGGTCTAATTCTCTAAGCTTTTGAAAGGACTTTTAAAAGAAGGTCCTTAAAATGTCTTCTAAAATAGAAAAGCAAAATAAAGTACCTACATCTCTCAAGAGTGCAAGTGTCTTAAGATATATTTAAGACGGTGAGAGCATAGCACTGCAATTGAGACCCAAGCGAGGCATTCAAGGAGCAGAGTGGCTGTTCACGGTGCCTTTGGAGCCGGCAGGAATATCGGTGGTCGGGATATGGAGCAGAACAACAGAGAGGAATGCGATTAGCAGTCAGCAACCATCAGAAGAAAAGGCGAAGAAAGCCTTGTAGAAATCAGGCTACTCGATGTTTGGGTCAGTCTGGGTGACCAGATATAGGTGTCACCTACTGGAATGTAAAAATAAGTAGTTTTGTTCTGAAAGTACCTGTAAAATTAGTGCCATAGAGCACCAACAAACAGCAGAGTCTTCCTCTTGCTTCTCAGGGCCTGCCAGGTAAAGGAGACATTAGTCTATGATAAAAAGGGAATTTCTTAGAGCGCACTCCAGTATTTAGTCCAGGCTCATAAAATATTTAATACCAATACCAAATACAGAATACCAATTCTGTGGTGCCTCTGAAATAGTGTGATGTTGTGGGAGAAAATTCATTACACTTTTGTGGTGCAGCAAAATTATGTTATCCTAAATACCTATGTAATTGGCCCTTTTGTTGGGTAGGTTCAGAGCCGCTTGAGTACCCGGGGCCTTAGGCTGCTTGTGGCTAATCCAGTTTTTCAGTCAAGTGAAGCAGAGAAAAAAACTTGCAGAAAATGAGGATTGTGAGTCAGTCTTATTAAATGCTGCCTTTTTTCATGGCAGGTATTAAAATCTTAAATAGAGTTTCCCAAAATGCAAAATGCAACTGACTGGTAAGAGCACTACCTGCGGTTTAGGGAAAAAATGCCCCAAGTTGAGCAGAATTCACAGTAGAAATCAGACTAGATCATGGGGTTCCCATTACTTTATTGTGACCACTATATTAAGCTTCTTTTTTTAGCTTGCTTAATTTTGGGGGAGCCTTGAATGTTCTGAAAGGGATTAGACAAGGGTTGCGTCTTGCCATATGCCCTGGCTGTGTTTTCTCCTGCCCTGTTACTGAAGCATCACATCTGTTACCTTTCTGTTGATAACAGCTTCATAAAAACTGGCCCATTTCCAGAGCAGTATCTTTTTTTTGTCACTGTCTGCTTCTGTCAGTTCATCTCTCGATCATAAAAATTATAAAATGAAGTCTGCTCCCTTGTTTAGCTTTCCTCCCATTAGACACTTTCATTGTGGGGTTCTGATTCATTAGCTTTTGGCACATGTAGTGTTTTTCAGAACTGAAAGATTTATCTGACACAAATTGACCCTCCCCTCGCACTTAGGAAATTGCCATAACTATCCCTGTTTCGCAGAAAATATTGAAAGGAATTTCAGACAGAAGAGATACTCCAATTTTCACTCAGGGCCTGTAATTCAGTGTCTTGCTATTTGTGTTGCTGACATTTCAGCCTGAATTTCACTGCAGCTGAATAATCAAGTCTAACAGGTTATGTGGGTACTTTATTCCTCTGGAAACCAGGTGTTTTTAGCAGGATGTCCCAAAAGCAAATGCTCATAATAGTAATTTTTAGTACATCTAAAAATAAAAGTTCAAGTCATGATGAAGGTTCTCTTGTTTCGGCACCAGAACTTCAGTTAAATGTTTCTGGATCCCAGAAACACCATCAACTTTGAGAGAACTGTAAATCATTTGCCTTTATAGACCAGGATATTAAGAAACCTTTCGGATCCTCTGCCAGAATTTCAATATGATTGCATTTTTTTATTATCTGGCCTTCATTTATATTTTGTCATTATCTTTGTTGGTTTCCCACGGTAATGCACTAACCATTCTGCTGAGGTATGACATGTCCCAGCTAGTGGAAGTCCCTGTTTTCCGTATTGCCTGTACTGCATTATTGTATCCTGTGGCTCCGTTTATAACCCATCATATTTTTTCTGACTCTCTCCAGAGGAAGAGTGCTTCAGATTAATTTTATTATTGGGTTTATTTCAGTTCAAAATGAGGCGTGGGTTTCCAAGTGACAGAAAATGGTCCTTTTCTTAGAGTATAACAATGTAGTTTAGAGATGTATTATCCAGAGAAAATGGGAAGGTTTGAAAGGCTTCTTTAAAGAAAGAAAATTTCAAGCCTGGTTATAAACAGAAAGAAATAAAGAGAAAAGTTCAGCAATATTTCGAAAATAAGGGACACAGTAAAGTGGTCCTGGACACGATGGTGTAAAACTTCCTTACCAGGAACAAATGTGCAAACTTTAGAAATTTCTGGGTAGAATAGTGGTACAGGGATTTTGATGAACTAAACCTTAGCACAAGATGGAAAGTAAGTAAGGAAGAATAAGCTCTTCTGCATTCTTTTGATTAGAGTGTCTGATTCACCAAGTGGAGCATTTTTCATCAAAATATCCCCATCCTCAGTGGCATTGCTCTTCGTCTTAATTTCTTCCTCTTGCCTTGTAAATATGAGATGCAGTTGGCCATCTAATAAGCAACGCTTGAATTCTTTCATGTTCTCCTGAGGCACGTGGTGTCTTTGTACGTTGAGGGCCACGTTTCTTATGAAATGTGTGCTCATTCTGATTCCAACTTCCAACCTTTACAAAGAGTGGAGCTGCTTTACAGTCCTGAGTCATGTGCCTTGCCTCTTGATACCAGAAGTGCTATGACTGCTGTATTTTACTTAAATTCAGTGTTCCTCTTTACCAGCCCATCTCTTTGTAAAGCATTCACAGAGCAAATTATGGAGTCTCAAGAGTAACCAAGTCTTCCTGTTCAACCATTTTCATCCGTTTAGTTAAAGTTGTGAAGACAGAAAGAAGAACTCATTTACAGGGAACTGAATGTAACTTTTGTCTCTGCCTTGGCTCCAGAGAGCTCTTAATACAGAGCAATTTCCTCTCATCAAAAGCTTTCTGCAAGGTGGTGCTTGCTCTACTCCGAGTGAGCTTACATGCATTCATCTTCCTCAATACTTCATTAATCACACAGGGGAGGTCTGTTGTGGAGGATCCTGACTCAAAGGCTGCCTATTCTCTTGTTTGGTTTAAAGTGGGAGTTAATGGCTCAGTACCTTTGTAGAAAAACATCTACAGAATGTAACAGGGAGGCTAAAAGGACAGGAAGCCCAGCTCACAGCTATGAACACTGCTGAGTGTAACTTAGATTGGGAATTTCCATATACATTTTTCAATGTCATGAAGTTTAGTACTGCTTGATTCTGATATCCTTTATTCTGACTTACAGAAGTGATTTAGTTTTTAGTGGTTGTCACTGACAGTAATTTTCTAAATGAAAGATTAGACTGCTTTGTTCCTGATTATGTGAGTGTTGTCAGCTACATGTATTTAACATCATCTTCATGAGTCATTTTGACAAGGTCAGGGTTAAGCAGAATTGCCTGCAGGACACTTTGCAAGATCATGCTTGCAGTTGCATGCACTGTGCATGCAAGTTCTTCCTGTAAGAATACATGCACATACAGTCCCTCCTATGAAACATGTGCCTATGCATTCCTGATATACAAGTATCTTATTACCACGTGCAAGATACTTACATTTCATCCTTTACCAAAAGCTCATTCTGCTTGGTGTTGATGTTTATTTGCATCCTAGGTGCACCCCTGTTTTTTTGCATGGATAGAGTAATGTTGGAGGACAAGATGAAAATTGCCTATCATCAGGCACTTCATAAAATTTCTCTGTCACCTACGTTTCCTTTCCAGGTCACTGGTGAATCCAACCTACTAAGGCATCCTTGAAAAAGAAGAAGTAGTTGTTGAGAGAGGAAAGGAAATTAAATAGGTTCAGATCCAAGCATAGTTAAAGGAAGGATAGAAATTGTTTTAAGTAAGAAAGGAACTATGATGGCCTTACTCTACCTTACTCTATCAGTAAGGGTCTGTGTTGATCCTCACTCTGCTTTCTAAAGAAATTGTTACTAATCATCCTTTTGATGGGATAAACTAATATTATTAATTTTAAAAGAATATGCAATTAGAAGGTTGACTTACTCATGATATATACTGCTTTCTTATTTATCTTTATTTTTTTATGGTCCAGGATGCTAGGCTTCTTGATAGAAGCTGATAGAAATTTCACTTGTGAACTTCAGTTTAAATTTACTTGTAAGTCTGTAGCTGGAGTTATGCATCTCTAGAATAAGCTGCATTTATTTTACTTGAAAAGAGGGGTGAAATAAGGATGTCAGCATGATCCTGCTAGTGCTGCGCACTGACTAGTTAAACAAACTGTTGGGAGTTGAATTAATAGACTACAGGCTGCTTAGTCCCATGGCAACAATCAGCCTTAAAGATCTTTTTAACCTTTCATTAGAGATATAGGAAAAAGAATGTTAAAGAATTGATGATGCTAGGTATTAAGTAGGACTTTCATTTTAACAATATCCCTTAATCCTTTTTCCTTTAGCTATTGAGAGAGATTCTTCTTAAGAAAGGACAGGTTTGGGGATGTTCAGGTGTCTCAAATAATATTTGGGAGAAAAAGAGCAATCAGGAGAGATAATGGAGCTGCTATTGCTGTTGTTTCGGTTGAAATCTAATTCTGCTGCCCTGAAAAAAACCAAGACACTGGAAAGAGGAGCAAGACGAGATTAGTAAAGAGAAGATGCATCGTCTGTCTTCTGTGGGACAGATTTTTCCTGGCAGTCTTACTAGGAGAGAAACAGAGATAGCTTGTGATCTGATCAGCTTCTCCAGGGCTGCTGTGGCGATGCCGAAGGCTTTGCTTTTAGCTTCATTTCTCGTAACAAATACAGCAGCGCTGCAAAAAAGATAGTGTCTGTTTTGTTCTCATAACACAGAAAAACAGAAGACAAAATACAAGTAGTTCAGTGAGCACTGAAAATAATGAAGCCTGGTTTTCTACAGATACTTGTCCTGTGGCTCACTGAATTTTCTGCCCAGGGAAGTTGTGGTGGAAACTCTCCTTGCATGTTTAAGTCCCTTTATAATAAGCTGACTTGCATCTGGTGGGATGATAATTTATGCTACTGCCTTTTCTCTCTATTAAGGACCTACAGGGGATATTAATAAGGTGTTTCTCTCTTTCTTTTACTCTGAGCTGACTCCCGTGATGAGACTTTTAGGAATCCAGTTGTCTTTGAGATTTCTAGTCATATGTCAAAACTGACAAAAATAGACCCATAGGTTTAGAAGTTGTATGTGAGGTGAAGGAATTAAAAAAGGCAGCAGGATCACACAAGCCTTGTTTCCATAGTAAATGAGGCTAAGCAAGTGGAGGAAGAAAGAGGAGACATATGGCTAGTGGTGATGGAGGGAACAAGCTAGCTCCTCCTGAGGGTGGCTTCAGCGTTTAGTCATATATTGGAGACACTGATGTGATTTCTCTGAATCAGAAAGATGTTTTCTGGGGTCACATTGAGGTGCAAGAGCATCAGGAATCTAGGAAATAATAAAATTTGCCGTCCGCAGGATGAGCACTTTGCTTGCTCTTCTTGCATTTCTACTTAGTGTCACAACACCCAGGTTCCCCAAGTGCTGATGGCTCACATAGTTTTGGGGGACCATTTATTTCCTGCTCTTGCTCTTTAATACACCACATATTGGCAAATATTTATTTTCCTGTTCATCCAATTGTATTTAACTGTAAATAATGTCTGTTACTAAAAAAGCATAGTCCTCTGCATAGTGTTTTAATGTATTGTGACCAAACTAAGAATTAACTGTATTAGGAGAGTGGCCAGGATGAGTGTGTCTCCAGCTCTAGTAGAAGTATCCTAATAATAAATTAGACACAGTGGATTTGTTACTTGCTGCTTGCAACTAATAATCTGTTTCATAATGTTTTCCTAATTATCTTCATTAAAAAGAGCTCAGAAAAATCTTGTTTACCGTCGCGATGCACTTATTGCCAGAAAAGCAAAGTATTTTCCACACATTCTCAAGAGAAAATAGGTTTTAGATACATGAGAAAATTATTTGGATCACATGCTAGAACCAGGCGGAAAGAGCAAAATGCTGTAAAGAACATGCAAATATTTTAAATCTTGCTAATGCAGAAGAGGTGTCTCTATATGTACTTCTAGAATAAGGCAGGACAACTGCATTTTTAATGCGCCAGAGGTTGCCATCCCGAGCGGTATCCGCTGGCACCTGGAGCTGTTCAAACACGAGATGCTGATGGAGAGGATTTGGAAACGGCAGCTGCTTTGGGCCACGTTGCACCGAACCTCCCCGTGCCCTCTTGGCTGCAGCCGGGTTGTGGCTGCAGGCCAGGGAGATGGACCAGGGCTTTTGCCAAGAGGCAAAGAGGGGATTAATGCAGCGGCTAAAATTTTCTGGCATTTAAGTAATTCTTAAGCAAAATAGCTGTTATCTGCTTAGTTTCTCAAGAGATTCATAGGGAGCAAAGGGAAGAGCTGCTAAGAGGATTCCTGAGCCAAGGAGGAATTTGTGAGGAAGAAGCAGAAGAATTAAATATGTAACATGTGGAAAAATTAAATATGTGGCTGAAGAAGGTATAAGGAACAGGTCCATCTGCCTGGCCCAGTGTAGCACCAGCCACTTGAATGAATGCATTTAGGGACCAAGCAAAATAGCTGGGTTATCCTGATTCTTATTCCAGAAACATACATTTTTCCATCAGCATTTTCACCCTAAGCAGAGGAAAGCCTTCCTTCCCATGCCGTGGCATTGAGGTCTTCCAGGAGATATGTTTTAGTGAGGCGGATCAGTGCAAGGACTTTGACCGCAGTGCAAAAATGCAGCCTTTGGAAGCGCTGAGGAAGGAGTATGACAGAGCTCTGTGTATTTCGGAGGCTGTAAATGCTAATGTGAGAGGAGAGGGATTATTTTACATAGTACAAAGGGATCTATTTAAGCACAGAGTTACGCTAAAATAAGAATTTTTATATGAGCCATAAGAGAGTGTCAGATAGCTCAGATAATAATAATATCACATAAAATAAAGTAATTGTATTGTATAAAGGTTGTCAGTTTATTTGCAACACATCCAGTCATAAAGCTGCTCATTTTCTGTTAAATTAAAGTAGCACAATTTGCCTCTGAGCAAAAAATAAAGGGAATAGTACGTTTTATTTTGTATTTGTAATTTATTCTTTGCATTTTTAAGTCATTAACTGAAAAACACAGGGTCAGACGTTTACTTGCTGAAAGAGTTCAATGGGAAAAAACCAAGTCATGCCCAGCAAGTTGCTTTTTAAAGATGCTTGAATGGTGGATAGACATCTCCAGGGAGGCAGGACACGTGTAATCCCATGGTGAGGGCAGAGCAGGAGGGATGAAGCGCCGGCAGATGATGCTGGCCATGCACAAGGGGTAGGACTTAAGTGCTCATGTGAAGGGGCCCTTACCGAGGTTGGGAACAAGATTCACATGGGATCTGCAACAGTTTCTGTTAGAAGACTTCCTAACACCTAACAACAACAAGAAAAAGAGTTAAGAACAGTTAAATGACTCTCTGTTCCTTAGTAGTAAGCTGAAATAACCCTAAAGCAACTTGGACTGAAAACCAAATTGTGCCCCTAAAACCTAGGGAACAAGGTGCATTTTTGGGAAAAAAAAAAAAAGAGAGTCTGTTCTCCTTACAGCACGTAACTGTGAAATATCTCTTGGAAGGGAAATGCCTCAGCAAAACAGTCTTAACTATTAGCAGCATGCAATTTCAGCTGTCTGATAATTGCCACTGGAAACTATTATTCTCATGATGGGTGACAAACTGAGGCCACTTGTGTTTACTCAGGAGGAAGCTTTATACACGCTCCATCACAGGTCATTGCTCTGGTGTCCTGCGTTTAGTGGCACAGCAAATAGGCATTTGTGTTTTATTTGGTCGTTGGATCAGGACATATATGATTGTCAAACCTTATAATAAAAATCTTATTTTTTTTCTCCTTCCTAAATCAGTTTAAACTCCAGCCCTTCAGATCAGTGAATAAGGAAGATGAAGTAGTAAAGCAGAGAAGATAGTTCTTGGCAAATGGATTAGGAATTTGAGAACTCTCTCTATATAGGCTATAACCCCCAAATCAGATTTGATAAATCAAAAGTGATATTAGAAGAAGAGATCCACAGGGCTCAGTAGTCTTAAACATGGCAAAGAACTCTTATTCTCTCATATCTGTCTCAATGTACAGCTCTATACAGAATATTAAATGGGGATAGATCTGTCTCCTTACATCAATTGTTACGTTATTGGAGTTAATAGATCAGTAACTCAATTAATAAATAAAAACAGATCAAATCCTATTCTGCTGGAACTTCCTGAAGGATGAATTCTTAGCTCTTAATTTATTTGCAGGTTACTTCAGTGTAGCAGAAGTCGTTGCAATATAGGCACTGCTTAAAAAGGAAAAGAAAAAGGAAAGTGGTGTGGAAATATGGTTAAGATCTTCTCTGGGAACCATATACAGTTTTCTAGATGTTATTGAAATTATTCCAATCAGAAGGAAAAGCAGGATAGAGCATGGTCTCCAGGAAGCACAGTGAAGGCCCCTGCACTCCCACTGCAATTCCTCCTGGGATTCTCCTACGTGGAGCTAAGGTGAATGAATCTCTCTGTGTTTGTAACAAAGCTCGTTTTGTTTTGGAGAACTTCTGGGAAAGTGGGAATCCCTTGAGGCTGGCAACACGGCTGGGAAGGTCTGCTGGTCTTCAGACAGAAATCCATCTTCTAAAGGCAGGTGCTCGAAATTTCAATTTAGATACCTGTAGTGCTCCCCAGTCAAGGCCGTTAGCACCATTCGAACCGCTTGTGTCTTCAGAGCCAATTCAGGAGATTTTCACTCTAATTGGGGTCCACCAGTCAAGTCCTGCTGCCTTCTAGCTGGAAGCGCTCACCCATGGTGGGAAGCGCTTCAGAGCTCGCCCGTATCAAAATAACAGTACTTATCTCTGATAAACCTGGGATTAGTTTAATCACTTTTTTTAGTTCTTCCTCCCAGGAGGTGTAAAAATGGCTGTAGGAGAATCTACTTGAAAAGTAAAAATACTTCTGTGAAATTAGTCTGCAATCGCCCCAAATCCTGGATTAGATTCCACAGATAGAGGGTTTCTCCATCGTCTTTATGATCGTTTTGTGTTATTATCACAACCAGCATCCATCTGACTGAGGATAGTAAATTCCTGTTATGCTGCTTGCCAGTTTGCTTGCATATATACGACCAACACCAACTTTGGGGGACGCAGATTCCAATTATGTGCGTGTGAATTGCCCTGTCTTGAACAACCCCCTTGTAAAACTCTACCCTACAAGGACGTGTTTGTGTGATGCCCAGTATAACTGGGCCGAGAGGGCTTGTCAAAGGCTTCCAATTAGGCTGCAGAGGAAGGGGAGCCCGAGCAATTGGACATGCACCGTGGGTCTGAAAATCAGGCCCTTGACATGTATAAATACAGACGTATGATGAGCCCATTTAAAAGGAAGCTAATTAGAAGTATGGAGAATCCACCTTTCTTCAAATAAAATTATCGTATTCTCTGATCCATAAATCTGACATTTATACATATTTACATGCTATTGCTTAGTGAATACCTGATTAAGGAATGCGGCTGCCAAGTGAATAAATTTGTTGTTAATCAAATGTACTATAAAGACAGATCATCAGACCTATTAGAATATATTCATTCAGCAGATAAATCTGTGTGCTGCAGCCTGTTAGCACAATGTGTAATGCAAATCTAATTGTTCTTTAGAGCTAAACCTCGAGCCTTGCCAGAATGAAAAAGACTTTGCATGGAGGCCGACGAGATGAAATCCCGTATTTTTACCCTTGGTGTTATGTCTTGTACTGAAAGTAAATTTTACCCTAATTGAACACTAACACTGAGGAATGCATAAGTCAGTGCACTGAAGATTTTACTGCGGTCTGTAATTGCCTCTCTCTTTTGTTAGTGTATCTAATTCAATGCTATAAATTAGCAGCTTAATTTTTTCTTATTGTGTGATGTACTAATACTATTATTTTCTACTAGCAAGAATTAGCAACTGGCATTTATGTTTATGGAGCCTTTCATCCAGGGGAAATCTAATAACAACATTGGTCTAAATATTGCTTTGAAGGGCTGAAGAGTGCTAGAGATGAACAGATAGCCCGAGGAAGCTGTGAAATGGCCACAGTGTTTACAGGGATCCTGCAAAACTGTGCAGCGACTTGCACGAAGTGAAACATCGGTATGTTTTATAATTCGGATTGGGAGCACCGTTTGCAGCATCATATGTTATACTGAGTATACCTGGAAGTATATCTGTGCTTCAGGGATGAATGAAGGGCTTCCAAAACAGGCCATAATGTAAATTGTTTGCTTTTCTGAGCCAGGCATCCATTCTGTCAGGTGCATAAGCACGTGAAACTTCACTTTATTTCTCCTGGTGAAGAAGCTACCTATATCATTCCTCAGGTCCTAAATCTGGTCCATAGCTTGAGGAGCAATGCTACATTTGTCCATAGTTGAAGGGTTTGGGATGGTTTTACACTCAGCACAAGCCTTTTTACCTTAATCATGTGCAACGTGCATATGTCTCCTTGTTACCTTGCGTAAAATATGAAATCAGGCAGATGACCCGTTTTCTTCACCTACAACCTGCTTTACTCTTGCTCTCCCACCTACCTCTCTTCCTTTCACCACCCTTTTCCCTTGAGGAACATTTTCTGAAGGCAATAAATAGGAATAGTCATTTCTCTGTATTTGTTTTGCTTCCACTAGCTGCAGAAGGTCTTGTGAGGATGTAGGAAAGGCCTGGAGAAAAGCAGGTGGAGCGGGGACTGAAATACCCCTTCACAGCCATTGCCAGGACATATCCAGGAAAAGAATGGCAGGACATTGCTATCCCCCAACGTAGGGCAGAGGAGAGAGTCACAACAGGCCATTTTATCCCTCTCAGTGCAGAGCAGCAGCTCCCCCCACTCCCTGCCATGCAAGACTCAATGTTAATATGTAATTAGCTCCCTATTAAGTGCATTTATCATACATTTCGACCGCCCTACTGAAAGTTTACACGCTAATTTGTATCCATCGAATTGCTTTTATGAAACCTTTGGAGCACCTTCAGGAAAAGCACTCAAGCCAGACACTCTAGGTAATTTTTTCTTAAATCCCAGTTAAATCCTCTTGGTCTACTCCATGCACTGGCCACCAGGGTATGGGGTAAGCACGCTGGATGCAGCTCAATCAGCTTTCCTGAATGCCAAATCTTCCTTTTGCCGTTGCATTTCCAGTGGGGAGGTGATTGCAGCCAATTAATCCAATAAAGTCAATGGAGAAAATTAAAATCCGTAGCCAGAGAATTAAAACCCAGAGAATCCCTTTGTTCTCCTAAACGCTCCTGTTCAGAGGTGTGCGGGCAGGGATATGCACTTTGCAATGCTCCTTGAATACGTGGAGATGGTTCCTACTTTCAGCACGGATCAGCTTATTCCCAAGTAAACTCCGTGTCCACAAGTGAGAATCTTTCCAGTAAGATGTATGGGTTAGGTAAAGACTTTAAATGTTCTATTTTTTCCCTAATATACAATACTTTATCCTTCCAGCATGTGTTCAGACAGGGTGTTGATGGCTTTTGGCTTCAGATTTTGTACAGAAGCTTTTCTTCATTGTGAAAAGTTTCAGCTGAGATTCCTTTTTTCACTCATCAGCATTTTTTCGGACAGGTTTACATTGAAAAACCAAAATGCTGCTGAGAAGAAGAAAAATTAATTTTGATAGAGTCCCAGAAGCTTTACAAAAAGATGGAATTCACCTTCATGTCTCAGTTATGTCAAAAGGTCATGTTTTTTTCATTTTAAAAGTTGACAAAACAGAACTAAGCAATGTTATTTATTTTGCTTGAGGATACAGGGGATGAGCGGTGAGAAATCTGAAAATCTGTATTCTAAAGCATCAGGTATTACCCTGGAAAAATACGGCCTCTTCCAAAAGCAGTGAGCTCTGGCAACAGAGAAGAATAAGTTTTAGTTTTTTTTTTTTTTGAGAATTGCATATCAGGAAGTATTGCATATCCTGGTAGTATTTCACGTGGGCAATAATGATACCATGAGGAAACTGAGGGACATCAAGAGAGATTTCAAAGCCCTAGGGATGACCGTCAAAGGCATGGGAGCCCAGGTAGTGT